>JANBXA010000740.1:5315000-5662500 GCA_030556225.1 Cricetiscus sungorus | reverse complement strand
TTAGTGTGGAAATGACCAAGGCAGAGTGTCTTTCTTAGTGTGAGATCCTGGGTTCCTTCCCCTCCTCACACTGTTCATCCCAGTCAAATTGTGATGAGATTTACAAAGATCCACTAGCCTTCATTACAGAGTCAGGCTTCTATAAAGTGTGGAATTATCCAAGCTCTGTGTGTGTGTGTGTGTGTGTGTGTGTGTGTGTGTGTGTGTATGTGCGCGCGTGTGAGAGCACGCACCCATGTGCATCCATACATGTGTGTGTGCCCAGAGAGCAGTGTAGATCCAAGCCTGACCCAGTACACACTGGTGAGGCCTGCCCTTTACCCAGCTTACACTCTGCTCAGGTGCCGCACATCTAGAGAGCCAGGGTATCATGGCTGAGAGCTTATCTGACTCCAGCTCTCACCCAGTCAGATCACAAAGAACCCAGCCTTGCCCAGATAAGCCAGGCACATCGACTACTTCCCTAGTAAATTTTTCTCAGGCTGGAATCCATTTTTAGCAGCTTCACTTGGTTGATCAATGGCTTCTATTCAATGTGGATATTGACTGAGGAAACTGGCTCGGAATGCCAGATGCAGTTCAAACTGCACAGCTCTTCAGGACCCACAGATAATGGTGGGATTTCCATCTCCTTCCTATCCTTTAAAGAGCTCTGCCTAGCTTCTTCTTCTGGAGTAAGCTCTGTTTGTTCACAATTTAATTGTGAAGAGTAGAAGATTTTTTAAAGAATATATGCATATTATTGGATGTGGTAACCATCTTTGGCTACATAGCAAATATATATCAGAAAAAACAATATATAGATTGTACATACATATATTAAAATTGTTCCCTGTGCTTTTATTTTGTGAGCATATATGTGTGGACTCCATACATTTCTACATACACACACACACACACACACACACACACACACACACACACACACTCGTGCGCTCTCACAAGCCATCAGATGAATGTGGAGGTCTGTGGATAACTTGCTGGAGTCATTTCTCTCTTTCCACCACACACTGGCCTCACACATGCATTTTAAACACTTTTTAAAACATATTTTTCTTTCCCCACAAACTCTCTGTCCATTCCTTTGTTTTGCATGACATTTTATGGCTTCTATTCTACTATCTTCTATGAAGAATCTATTGTCCATCTTTGTCCACCCTCTTGAGAGTATAAATGGGCAGAGGTTGGCTTTAATAAAGGTCTAACCCAATAAATGCTTGCTGAATGAATGATGGGCCATAGCTACTTGCTCTTTAGTACTCACAATTCAACAGGCTCTTTCTTTGGTCACATCTGTCTGAGGAGGTAGATAGACCTCCCATCTCCACAGAGCAGATTAGAAAATTAAGGCCAGGCAGGGTGAGTAGCAACTAGAAGTGTATGAGCCAGGAGTTTACCCAGGCAGTCTATTACACAGCCTGGGTTCCTGCTCTAATATAGTGCATATGTAATATATAACTATAATACATAACAATACAATGCATAAATGTTTATTATAAAATAATAGAAAATAACAATATGCAATAATGTATAATCATGTTATACAAGGTAACAACTATGGACAAATACTCAAATTTGCACCTTTGGTTACAAATGGAAACCACACATTTCCTTATTCAGGCCATGCAGGAGTTAATCTGCTTCCTGTTCCCATCACTGGGTAAACATTGCCAGGTTGACATGGGAAACAGAATATCCCAAGTTTAACAGAAATCAAAAGAGCTAATGCTACTGAACTGTGAGCTGCTGAAAACTGCAAGTTAATGCACAATAATAATATGTTATGCATATTTCACCATGATAAAAAAAATGCCTAGGAGTTACAAAGGAGTAGGCAGGGGACATGAGGGAAGATATATATGTGTACATGCACACATGCACACATGCGCACACGCATGCAGGGGGGAAGGAAAGGGGGGGGAGAGAGACTTGAATGTGAGAGCTGTTGTGAAACTCAATACCATGTACAACAAACACACACCTCCTGTGGATAGGTCTGTATAAAAGAAAATGAAAAAATTCAGCCAAAGTCAAAATTAAGATTGACTCCACAAAAGAAGCCCCTTCTCATTGCTGTGGAAATTTCTACACCTCTTAAGAAGATGTGTGTTGTTCACTGTTTTAAATTCAAAGCCACTGGGTCTGGTGAGATGACTCAGCAGATACAGGTGCCTGATACCAGGTCGGTGACCTGAGTTCCCACTCCTGGACCTACACAGGGGAAGGAAAGACCTGACTTGTGTAAGTTGTTCTTCGACCTACACATGCATACAAAACATGCACATGGGTACAACAGGCAAATAAATGAATGTAAAAATTAAATATAACCTGTTGAAATGTTTAAGGCATTTCTATTTGAATGTTTGCATATTTCTATTTGAATGGTAAAAATGATGACATCTCCCAGGTTTGTTATTGCTCTCTGTGTTGAGGCAGGGGCTCAATGCATATTCCAAAATGAGCTTACTACTAAATGGCCACCATGCCCATGTGCTACCATGCCCAGATAATCATATGTTATCAAAAACTACTGCCTTTACTTTTTCAAGAGCTCAAGGAGGCACTCAAAACAGTTTTTATTGTGTTTTAAAACGTTGACAGCCGTAAAAGCACAAATTCTTATCATATGTTCTTTGTAATGAGGGTTGTTGCTCTGCATTCTAGGAACAGACATGGGGTTGGAGTCTTTGATTCCTGAGATCTTTTGCTGACAGTCTGTTGTGGTGGCTCAGTGGGTTGGGAAGATGCCAGCTGGTCAGGGGCCCTGGCAAGGCAATGCCTGGGTGGGTTCTAGCCTGTGGCTATAGGTATCTCGTTTCACATCCATCCACTACCTGCTTCACCTTGTTTGGACTGAGCTGTGTCACTCAGAGTGGAATTTGTTATTCTGAGAACTCTGAAGTTGACCCACACGTTCTGACAGTTTGATGAGCACTGGCCCTTCACCTGGGAGATAGTAAGATCTGCGAGAGCTTCCAATACTCTGAAGGTCAAGATCAAGAGACTGTGATGAAAGAGCATGAGAAGAGATGATGTGTTGGCCTTGTATCATATGGGAAGCTCTGCCCATGTCTAAGAGTATTTACGGCATTAGACAGGAAAGGGGGAATCAGAGATACTCATGACTGACAGGTATGCAGCAATACACTGGCCCTTTGCTGAACTTTAAAGCAAGTTCAGTGTTAGTATTCAGGCATCTGTACTGGCCTGCCCTTGGGGTTCTAACAGGATACACCCTCAGCTGCAGTCACTAAGAGCACCACCTGTACATATTCACTATGCTCCCTTTTAAAAGGAGCCCTCCCCCTCCCATTCTTCTCTCTTTGTTTCTTTCCTTCTATCTGTTCCCCTCTCTCCCTCTCCTCTCTCTCTTTCCTCTCTACTCCCTCCTGTTGCTCTTGCCTCCAGAGGCTGGTCTTCCCACTTCCCTTTCCCCTTTATATGATCCCTTTCCCTAAAGGGATCCCTTTCCCTTTTCCCTAAAAAAAACAAAAACCCTGTTGAACCCTGTTGCATGGTGTCTTTTTTGTGCATGCCACTTTTCTTAAATTTCAACATTCAGGAATATTAGGTGACCAATGATCTAGAATGTTGATTCATTGAACTCTGTGATTGGAGCCGCACAATTGGGAGGGTTTACCTGAGGAAATACATGTCTGCATTTAAAAGAAACCCAGTCAGCAGTTTGAGAGATAGTCAGATAGTCTAGCCAAACTGGGAAGCCCAAGTTGAGTGAAAGACCTTGTCTCAAAAATTAAGGTTGGAGGCCAGTGAGATGGTTCTACAGGTAAAGGTTCCTGAGCTGAGTCTTAGAACACATGGCAAAGCAGAAAACTGATTCCACAAGTTATTTTCTTACACACACACACACACACACACACACACACACACACACACACACCTTGCACTTCTTACTTGTAGCAACACATACATTATTACATTCATTCATTCATTTATTACTACCTACATCCTGACTCCCATGGCCCTGATTTCATAGTTTTCCTGCAGGCTGGATTCTGCCTCATCTATGTATAGTCTTCATTCATCTAATCCTGGCAAAGACCCCCAACCTTTAAATTCCAGATTTCAGAACAACCACTACTCATTTCTGTCCTGTGTGTCCCCATCTGTCCTGTTGTCATTTGTGTTGCCAACTGTTTAATTTTAGCAGTGGTATCAGCAACATGTGTAAAACACCATCTGCCTATTTTCTTCACCGTTCTTGCAGTCAGTTCTCCTCATGGAGAGCCAGGCTAGCCCCAACTACCTGGCTTCCACCAAACTTCATGTGCTGTTAAGAAACCCTATGTGGGTCACAGCCATGTGATGACACTGTTCAGTGCACACTCTGCATAGATAACTGCATGTCAAAGTTAACCATCTTTATATGTTTTTATAAACCCTCAGATCCTCTCCACAGTATATCTGTGACACTGGACATTTTAATTCAAGGTTTTATGACAGCCTTAAAATATACCAACGTGGGGCTCGAGAGGTGGCTTGGTGGTTAAGAGCACTAACAACTCTTGCAGATGACCTGGGTTTGATTCTTAGCACCCATGTGGAGGTTTAGTACTATCCTTAACTTCAATCCCAGGAGATCTAATGCTATTTTCTGGTCTCATAGGCCCTGCATGCACATAGTTCACAGACATACTTGCAGGCTAAACACACACACACACATACAATGTAAGAATGTATAAGAGTCCTAATTCAGGTAAGAGGCTAATACAAGAGAATTTCCTCCAATGGAGAAACACTGAAATTGTTTTGTTTTTCTCTCAGCATAATACTGCTTACTGCAGTAAAAAGGAATTCTCACCCTGAGGTTTCATGCTAGGAAGCAGAGACTCCAGTGGGAGTCAGTTTGCACAGATCCTAAAGAGTCCACAGCATGCAACTATTTCTGATAAAAGGTAGCTCTGTCATGGGTGCAGCTGATCGGTTAAAAGGGTGACCTGTCTCCATATTAAAGAAACAGAGTGATGCTGCCAATCAGATGAACCCACCATAATACCAAGTTCTAACTGATAGAGTTTTTACACCTTCACTGATGTTAAGGGGTGGTTTCCTGAGTAAATGAAAAAACCTAGCTGCCTCTTAAAATAGCTGTGAGGGAACAGAACATAAAAGGAAGATGTATTGCAGAGGATAGCAAAGCTATGCAACTTTCACATTTTTCTTCGATGCACAGGACAGGGCCCCAGTAGGAAGCCCTCTGGGAAGTAATTTACAGCGGGTGAAACTGGGACTCAGAGAAGTTAATTGAACTTGCCCCGAGTCACACTGCAGATTTGTGATGGGAATGGGATTTGAACCCAGAGCCACTGAGTTATGATGTTCACTCTGGGAGCGTCTGAGTTATACAGGAATATTGGGTGTGTTTTATTTTCCAAGCATCAGATGACCTGGCTGCAAAAGTTGAATTCTACTGGGCCATATCCCACAGCACCTGGATGTACTGCATTCTAACTACTGACTGGCCAGTTGTCAGTCTTCTGTTCGATGGATAAGAAAGCTATTTTTAGTACCATTAAATGTTTCTAATTTAAGCTTGATTAAATTTGGGGTCTGTAGTAATTATCCTGAAAGCCTGGGAGGGAGGAGAGTTTTGTCTTGTTTTTGCTGTCTTTGAAGAAAAAAAAATAATGAGCAACAATAACTATAACATCAATCAGAGGCATGCTTAAATATTAACTCAGTAGGCTTTGGTGGCATGCATCTGTAGTCACAAAGCTTTCAGTGATAAGGCAGGAGGACCTTACATTCCAGGCCAGCTTGGGCTACAGGGCAAAACCAACCGAATAATGACTGTGTTTGTTTTAAGGGTGTTGGCAGGAGAGATAACATGACATTTCACCAGCTCCATCCCTGTGATAAGCACATAGATGGCCCAGCTGACAGGTAAGGAAAGAAGCAAGGAAGTGATTATCTTCTGGCAGGACTAAGGCCAATGCCATAAGCTCTGAACTCTTGTTTTCTGTTCGTGATGACTTGCTGTTGTCCATGGACTTCTGTATGGCCTGGATCTCTATGACAATCTGATAAACGATGAGATACTCACACACCTAAAATGTCGCTATTCTGCTCTGTGTTCATCATCAGCTTGACAGAATCTAGAATGACCTGGGAGGTGGGCCTTTGGGGCATAACTGTGGAACATTATCTTGATGGTGCTAATTACGGTGAGAAGTTCTATCCCTAGAAGAAAAGGACTGTTCCCAGGGAGCCTGGGTTGTTTAAGGGAAGAAAAGGAGCTGAGCAGAGGCAAGTATTCTTTGTTCACTATGGATACACTATGACCAGCTGCCTCAAGCTCCTGCTCCTTTGACTTCTCCATCACGAATAATTTTACCTTCAGCTCTGATCCAATAAACCTTTTCTCCCTTAAGTTGCTTGTTTAATCACAGCATCAGAAAAAGTAACCAAGATGGCAGTCTATGATTTTCAGCAGCTCTTTCAATTGAGAACACCTGCCCCAGTGTCTTTTTATATAATAAATTCTTCCCATCTTTTGACAATAACAGGTCATCCTACTGAAGATGTTTTGTTGACCATATGCATTTAAGAAAACTTCAGATCAAAAAGTAACATACACTGCTATTTAAAAACATGTAGATAAATATTGACTTTTAATGAATTCCTTCCAATCTGGTATTATTAGAGTTATTATATTCAGATATGCATTTGAGTGTGTCCTTAATGGCAGCCAACAGTTGACCTAATTGATTAATCCTTGAATTGAACCAATGGGAGACTGGATTGTCCAGCAGCACTGTAGCTAGACAGGGAGGTGAGCATGGCTCGATCACAGGAAGGCAGACGTGCTATCTGCCAGAGGAGGAAAAAGATGGTGCTCCGTGGGGTCATGTTAGAGCTGAGGGAAATGAAAACATCAGCAATGCCGACCCCATCCTCACTTAATAGCCTCATTGTGTTTGTACCCAGATGCATGTGCATGGATGTCCATTTGTGTAAGCCAGAGGTTGATAACAGGTGTCATTATCTGTGGTGATAATACATGTTTATGATCTAATAAAGCCACTGAAGGTCAGAATGCAAAGCTAGCCACAGCCATAGAAGCTGGGCAGTGGTGGCACACACCTTTAATCCCAGTACTCAGGAGACAGAGGCAGATAGATCTCTGTATACCAAGGCAACCCAGAGCTACATGTGAGTGAGTCAGTCTAAAAGAGAATACAGCACTCACACCTTTAATCCCAGCACTAGGGAGGTATGTAAGACAGGCAAAGGGCATTTAGCATTCAGTCTCAGGCCACCAGCAACTAGTCTCTAGCCATGTTGAAGTCAGGATTGCCCCAGTCTGAGGTAGAGGTAAGAGCTCTCTAGTGGCTTGGCTGCTTTGCTTTTCTGATCATCAGTGGCTTTATTAGATCATAAACAATATATCACTTCAGTTACCAAACATACTATAATATGATATAATGTAATAGTAACTATATGTTGTTGTTCTTTGGGACAGGATCTCCTACTGAACCAATTTTTCTAAACTGGATGGCCAGTAAGATCCAGGGGTCCACCTCTCTCCCCCTTTCCAGTTGTGGGAAGGCAGAAACATGCCATCATACCAAGCTCTTTCTCATGGATCCTAAGGATCCAAACTCATGCTTGCCCTCATGCATTTTATGGACTAACTATCCTTAATTACATACTTTGAAAATGATTTTTAATGTTAAAGTATGTGTTAAGGAACTGAAGCTTAGTTGATAGAGTGCCTCCCTAGTAGCATTCTGTAAGCCCTGAATTTCATGCCCAGGATTACACAAACTAGGCTTGTTGGTACATGCTTATAACCCCCCAAACACACACACACACACACACACACACACACACACACACACACACAGGGAAGGTAGAGACAGGAGGATCAGAAGTTCGAGATTACATTCAGCTATGGAAAATTCCAAGCCAAATTGGGATAAATGATACCCTGTCTCAGAGGCAGACAGACATTGCAGGGCATGCTGCGCGTGCGCACACACACACACACACACACACACACACACACACACACCGCATGCACATGCATGCACACAAACATACACACACACAGAAAGAGAGAGAGAGAGAGAGAGAGAGAGAGAGAGAGAGAGAGAGAGAGGAAGAATGAAATTGTATTAAGATACAATCATGATCAACACATCATTTTGGGCCACTATCTAAAATTTAAGAACTGACACGAGTCCCTTACTTACCTTATCCCTAATTCCAGCTCTGGATAAAAGGCTGATTGTGGCAAGCAGTATTCATTAAAATGGAAAATTTAAGTACTTCTGACATCTCCCATAAGAAATTATATTATCTGGCAACATGAAATTGCCACCTTCCTGTGGGGAAAACATTTGTTCTTCTGACTTCGCAGGCTCCTCCAATGTGAGTGGAGATGGCGTCACCTTGTTCTCTGCAGCCCTTCCACTTCGTGAACACGTTAGCTACCGAGCTTCCATGGACCTGTGAGTTGAGCCTTGTGCGGTGAGTAGAGCAAGTGTAAGGCTCAGCTGGTGAGTCTCCACTGCTGACTGCACACATGTAGACCCATCTGTGAAGACAGTCTACTTGAAGTTAGCCTGAGGGCATGTCCGTTGTGGGTTGTGTTAATTTTTAGTTACTGTCGGAAAGCCCAGGCTACTGCGGGAGGCACCATTTCCTAGGCTGGGCCCTGAATTGTTTGAGAGTGAAGAAAGCAAATGGAGCTAGCTAGCAAGGATCTGTGTAGTGGTCTTGCTGCTTTAAGCCTGTAACGTGGCCACACCCCTTTGGGAGTGGCTTCAGGATGAGGGAAGTTGAAAGAGAAGTTTGAAGTGTGGCTTCTGCTCTCTAGGTCTTTCTTTTGGTCTTTCTTTTGGGGCAGAGAAAGGCAGAGAAGCGCTCCCGCGGTTCTTTTATTTTCTATATAAGTGTTCCCCAATGAACAGCCGTTTATCATTTATCTTGGGTCTGGTGGAATCATTACACCTTTGCATTCAGATCTGTGCATTTATTCTCTCTCTGCTCTTACCTGTGGATATGACTCTTTACATTCCTGCCTCTGCTTCACCAACATTATCGAGAGTAATTTAGAATTATAACCCACACAAACCCTTTCTCTCCTTGATTGCTTTTTGTTGAGTATTTTATCATACCAACAGAGTGAAACTTGAATACTGTCCATGCAGCTAACATTTCATAGGTGCATAGAATTTGATCAAGTCTGTGCAGCAAAACCCCACCTCCAGTTCTACTAAATTCACTGTAATAGCCTGTCTTCCGTATTTTGTGCTTTTTTTTTTCAAAATACCAGATTAATTTCTCAAAGGTTAATCACATGGCGCTTATTTTAATTATGCCTTTCTAGTCACGACAAATGACAGCGTTTGACTTCTTGTAGCCTTCCTTTGTATTGTGTGACCAATGAGATTATTAATAAATGCCTTTTCATTATGTATCCAGGCTGTAGGTGCCCAAGGGGTACAGAGCAACCTCCAGTATTTTATTCTGGGTGCAGTGTCAGCAGGGCCTTGCGGATTTGCTAATGAGCTAAATCCGGTTAGTGCCACACGCCCTGGATGGCCTGAGATCTTTTAAATACATCATTGCTCACAGAGACTCAGCTGGACTGAAGCCGAGAGAGATTAACTTCTCATCCCAATTAGCAAAGAGTCCGACTGTTGCATGTGGCCTGCTTCTGTAGCCCCAAACCCGGGACCCGCTGCCTGACAACATGAGCCACCAGCCAGCTGACCACAAACCCCGGCTTAGAAAATGATGGCCTCGAGAAAGGATTTCTTTTATTATCATTACTTGTTTTGTGTGTGCCTCGAAGGCCACCATCTCTGTTAATAGGATGGGCAGTTAGGGGAGGCAGGGGCTGTCTTGTTTCCCATGTGGGCGACAACCGTGCTGAAAAAAATCCATTGAGTTCTTCCTAGAACGATAGAAGGCAAAGAACCAGAGGAGTGGGACTCTGAAAATAAACCTGAAACACTTGAGCAGATTCCTGCACTTCAAAACATTGGTGTCCCTGGGATTTTCTATGCAGTGTTTTACTTATTTATTTTTTAATAATAATCACACTGGTTTGTAACTATTCACTCGATGCATATTAATTGTTTTAACCCTCATAAGAACTCTAGGGTAGAATCAACTGCTCCAGACAAAATTGGTGGATGGCATCTCTCCTGCTCTGTGTTTTAATCTCTCTTCCCTCTTACTGTCCTTGAGATGAATTCATGCTTTAGCTGTGCATAGTGATTTTATATTTCCAGGGACAGGATTTATTCTTGTTAGGAACACTTACTTTTAAATGTAGTGTGCATTTGGAGGGATTCAATGCCAAGCCCTAATCAGGCATCTACAAGGAAACATAGAAGAATAGGAGAGCTTCACAGAAATAAAGAACAAAAGATTTTTACAGAAATAAAGATGACAAGAAAAAAAGTGTGCTTTTTCTTGTATATTATTATTACTTCTAATATAAAAAAAAACATGTACAAGATAAAATATTCATCCTGGAAATCAAGAGTAAAAATGCATATTTTCTTTACTTCACTTAAGAGTAAAGTTGATTCACAAAAATGTTCAATCTTAAAATATGTTCCATAGTAAAGTAAAAATACCCTGTTTGGATTCCTGGCCATACTCTATCAAAAGCAGCTCACCCTGTCCCATCCAGAGGACTCCAGAGGTATTCCTGAACAGAAATCAGTGCATACACCCTAACCACAAGCCCATCTAAACATCAATGAAGTTCACAAAACAAAAAAAAAGAAAAAGAAAAAAACCCACTTGTATTACAAGATAATATTATCTTTGCAAGCTGCAAAGGAAGTCCAATTGGGGAAGTTGATAAATCTTTTTTTTTCCCCAAAAAAGTAATACTATATACTTAAAGATAAAGGGTCATAATCCTTTCCTGTTGTAACAGAAAGCAAAATAAGACAGGATTGTACTTATATAAATGCTTTCTGAAGCTCCAGTTGTGTACACACACACACACAGAGAGAGAGAGAGAGAGAGAGAGAGAGAGAGAGGGAGAGAGGTGCACACACACAATGGCTTTAAAATGACTCCCCTATCTGGAGTAGCCAAAGGCAAAGCTTACCAGGGTCAAAGGTTGACTGTATGTGTAAAGTGTCCACAATGGGATTTTTCAAGAGTGTAATAGCTTCCTTACCCTTTGTGTCCACAAGCGAGCCAGAGAGCCTAATGCTGGGACATTGGGCAGAGCCACAAAGGATCCACTTGAAGAAAATTATGGGAGCTGTGATGAGTATGTGTTTGCACATGTGTGGGGAGAAGAGAGGGGATCCAGGAATACAAACATCAGGGGTAGGTTTACAAAGAGCCGGTTTCCTGAATAAGACCCACTCCTTATTTAATCCTAAAGCATTCCTTTTTCTTACAGTATGAGCTCGCCCTGTGGGTTGGAATCCCCTGTACAAGACTGCTCAGCTCTCTTTGGTACTATACCCCTGGGTGCCTCTTCATGCTTCTCTACCATCACCTCTACCCTGCCAAGACACTCTCCCATCTCAGGGTCTCATGGGACTTTCGGAAGGAGGGTGCTGGCAGGCTAGATTTTGCTCATCTATGTTTTCCTTGACCTTGACCTGAGACTATGCTGATGGTGTGTGGATGCCATGAGGTCAGTAATGAGTTTAAATGAAGGAAGATTCTGGCTAACTTCTAAACATGTTCACTGGCCCCCCAAAAACAAACAAAAACAAAAGAAACAAAAAAATGTGGAAAGCTGAAATAAGTGCCCCAGCTATTAGACTGGGGAGTTGCATTCACTAAATCATTTTTTTTTTTTAATTCACAAGTTAAAAAAACTCACATAAACTCATTCTATAGCTATTTTTAATATCTAAATATGAACATGCTGCCTGAAATAATTAGCAGGAATGTGCTGAAAGCTACATCTTTGATGTCTACAAAATAGAAAGTACAGTGCACTTGGTGGAAATGATAATATTTTGAGGTTTCAGGATGAAACATTTGAGAATGTGACTCAAAGTTGTGGGGGGGCATGGCAACTCCAGACCTGATCTTATAATAGACTTGCTGTCTAGAAACTGCAGGTTGGGGCTGGCCAAATAGCAACCAAGCTCCAGAATTCATGTCTGGATTCATCAAATTCACCTAGGACTCACTTAAACCAGAAGCAAATACACAAATGGCCTCAGACCTCCGAGACTACAACTTATGATGATGCCTAGTGGGAGAGAGAAACGCAAGTAGAAACCTTGGGTTCTCAAGACATTTGAATCAGCATCACACATGGCCTTTCAGCAGCCAGTTCTTACCCAGGTTCGTCTGGGTAAGAAATGCAAGGCTTGGTGGTTGTGAGGGGTTGTGGACTGTGGAAATAGCACAGTCAGTAAAGTGCCTCCTACATAAGTTGAGGACCCCAGTTCAAATCACCAAGTTCCTCACAAAAAGCCAGATACTGTGGTACTTGCCTGTAATGCGGTGTTGGGAAGGAAGAAACAGGAACCCTGGGGTTTGCTGTCCAGTCAAACTAGCCAAATGGATAGACTTTAGGCTCAATGGGAGATGCTGTCTCAAAATACAAGGTAAAAAGAGAAAAAACACCCAGTGTTGTCCTTTGGCCTCGACATGCATAAGCACACATGTATATGCACGTGTGTGTGTGCACGCGCACACACACGCAGCACACACAGCACACACACACACACACACACACACACACACACACACACACACACACACATATGCACACAAGACAAGACACTGGGACCCAGGGAGGGATCTTAACTCTCCAGTGTTTTCCTGATATGCATGTATAATATTATGCCATGCCTTTTGACACTGCATATTAAAACACTATTATCCATGACTGCCATCCCATAACTTGGGCCCAAACTCCCACTTCATAGCATTCGTCTTTTCATCTTCTTGCTCTCTATCATTGTTACAGCAGGTTTCCCCGCCGGCCTCCCGGTCCCGCCGCCACGTGGGCCCACAGCCGCGCCAGCCCCAAATAACACTCAGAGACTCTTTATTTGATACAATCCCGTCGGCCAGTTACCATTACTGTTTATGGGCTAGCTCTGTCTTAATTATTAACCCATTTCTACTTATCTAAGTATTTCCACGTGGTCGTCTTATCGGGGAGCCGCGCGGCAGGCGTGCTGCTTCTTCCCTGGGCTACATCTTGACTCCAACCAACTTCCTCTCTCTTCCTTCTAGTCTCCTAGCCCCGCCTATCTTGCTATCTCATTGGCCACAGTGCTTTATTAACCAGTATAAGAAACATATATACAGAATAACATCTCCCATCATCTGAGTGTTATTTGGGGCACACGTGGTTGCAGGACAATGGCGGCAGAACCAGCGGCAGCCGGCGGGAAAACCTGCTGTAACATAATGGTGTCAGAAGCGGGATTGAGAACTTTCGCTTAAAACTTAACAAAAGCTTAAAAAATAGTTTTTAGAAACAAGGGAACAGAGACTAGCAAGACTTCTTGGTAGCAGCATTTTCTCGGTTGGATTTGTTTTGCTGTAGACAGAGATTTGCGCGGCTCCTTTAAGGGAAGTTTCCAAAATTAGCATAAGCGGCAAAAAGCCGCCTGGCTTTTAAAGAGCTCTGCTAACAATTCATTGGTGTGTAGGAGAGCTGCAATAAAGGTTTACACTGTGTTTTTAAAAATACGCTGGCTTGGGAGAGAAAAAGAAACAGGATACAATGGTTTAAAAAAGAAAAAAGGAAGTAGAATTAATCCTAGTACTCGGCAGACAGAGGCAAGCAGATCTCTGTGATTTCAAAGTAAACCTGGTATGGAGTGAATTCCAGGACAGATAAAAGTTACACAGAGAAACCCTGTCTCAAAATATGTAAAAATAGAAGTAGAATAAATAGAGTAATAAGAAAGCCACGTAAAGATGGAAAACACAGAGAGATTTTGGATACTATACACACTTCTGTTGTCTTTAAATTATTTGCTTGCTGAGAAAATAACAACTACTAATAAAAGAAATGCTGCTAGATTAATTCAATTTATATATTTTAAGAATGCTTTGACTCCAAAATTTAAGCCTAAGGACAAGCTACTGGGGAAAAGGATTTCTATTTTTGTTTCCACAGAAAATGAAAAGCTATGGATTTCTTCCAGATTTATGTGGTTTGATCAAGCCAGACCCCCTGAAACAGATCCCCAGGTGATCCAACATTCAAAGCAGTTGAAACAAAGCCTTGCAGACTACTGCCAAGATGTCTGTGTCTTCTTTGGACCCCCATGACAGCGCCCTCTACCAGCAGGAAGTTGTTTGGAAAGAACGACGCCCAAATTCCCAAATATTGTTTATAAATGTTTGTTTTCATTTATATGGGCTTGGTTATAAATGGCTATAACCACAAGCAATCTTTTAAAGGTAAAAAGGGAATTATGGTATAGATATGAATACTTTGCTTTGGAATGGATTTTCATTTATTGATACAATTTAAGGTCAATTTTATGATATGTATATTTCTCCTCTTGTTTAGGTATTGTGTTTATATAGCTCATTTAGAAATGTAATGTATAATTTAGTACAGATTAGAGATAATTACCTATGATAATGAGAACTTGTAGTTAAGTTAGTTAGGTTTTCTAGATATATAGACATGTATTTGAGATGGATAGGCATTCTTCAAACCTTTCAAAGACCTACAGAATATGGCATTTAAAATGGTTTAGGGTTTTTCTTGACAGTGAGGCACAACTGCTCCTGGTAACACCACCTGCATCAAAAAGGAAGATGGACATTGGAGAAACTCGTTATGAAGTTTGCTTCTAATATGGCAAGACTAGCCATTTGAGCAAGGTACTTCTCTTGTCTAGACTGTTTGACTTTATGTTGTAGAAACTGGACATGCAGGACCCACAAAAAGGTGACTGCTGATGCAAGATGGACATTGCTACAGGATTCCTGCTTCATGGAAGAGGCTGCCAGACAGCCAGACAGTCTACAGGACACAGAGAAAAGTGACTGACAAACTGCCATTACAGATGGATGGTTTAAAGTTTCCTGCCTTGTTGAGGAATCTGGACACACACTATGGCCTATGGGCTGAAGATGGAACATTACAGAAGAACTTCGGGTGACTGACCAGGCAATGTGTTTTCTCTGTCATTTCTAGAGTTTAAGTATTATCCTTCTGTGGTCTTTGAAAGAGTTGAAGACAGATAGTTATGGTTATAGTTTTCCTTAGTTAGGATTAAAGATAAGTTACATATAGGACTTTAGACTCACAAAGATAGGATAGATGATATTTTCTTTAAGTCTTACAAAATGTTAATGGACTAAATATTGTTTACTGTGATTCTTATTTGATAACTGTTGTATGGTACATTTTGCTATGTTAAGGTTAAACCCCTTCTTTTACTTTAGACAGAAAAGAGGAGATGATGGGAGATGTTATTCTGTATATATAAGTTTCTTATACTGGTTAATAAAGCACTGTGGCCAATGAGATAGCAAGATAGGCGGGGCTAGGAGACTAGAAGGAAGAGAGAGGAAGTTGGTTGGAGTCGAGATGTAGCCTGGGAAGAAGCAGGAAGCCTGCCGCGCGGCTCCCCGATAAGACGACCACGTGGAAATACTTAGATAAGTAGAAATGGGTTAATGATTAAGGCAGAGCTAGCCCATTAACAATAATGGTAACTGGCCAACAGGATTGTATCAAATACAGAGTCTCTGAGTGTTATTTGGGGCACACGTGGTTGCAGGACAATGGCGGCAGAACCAGCGGCAGCCGGCGGGGAAACCTGCTGTAACATATCATCTCACTAAGAGCTAAAGAGGTCACTGCCAATAGTGACAACATCTGTCAACCTTTCTGAGGTTTCTCAGATGTGTCTTCTTACATGTTTTCTGTAAGCTCCTAGGCTAATAGAGAATATAATAGAGATTTAGTTTAGATGCCTAAAAACTTCCGGTGTCCCCTAGGATCTTTCCTCAGCAAATATCAGATTTCCGCCTTTTGGTTGTCTCTTCAACTTGGAGTCTCACTCCTATCCTGATGCCTGTTTGGTTGGACTCCCTCTGAAAGGGAAAACAATGATTAATAGTTGCAATTTTTAAGATTTATTTTATTTGTAATTGTGAGCAAGAGTGTGTGTCTATGCCAGGTTATGTTCATGTGAGCATAATGCCTAGACAAGCCAGGAGAGGTTGTTAATGGCCTCACAGAAGAGGTCATCAAATACCCTAGTGCTGGAGTTATAGGCAGTTGTGAGTCCCTTGACATGGGTCCAGAAAATTGAGTTTGGCTCCTCTGCAACAGTAACAAGTGTTCTTAACCACTGAGTCACCCTTCCAGCCCTAGTATTTACAAATTATGAGACAAGACTCTGATAGAAGAAGGCTGACTGCCATTTAAGTTTATTTTGTTTGGATGGGAATAGTGATATCCACTCAGCATTGACAAGTCTGGTTATCTCAATATGACAAAATCCAGCTATGAGTTGAGTATGTATTTGAGATATATATATATATATATATATATATATATATATATATATATATATATATATAAAATCTGAAGCAGGGTGAGTGACATAGCACATAGAAAGGGGGTGATAGTGTCTTTGGTTGTCAAAAAGTTGAAGATAACTAGTCATTAGACCCAAGAGCAGGCTAGGGGCTGTGCTATTGTTTTATTTCCTACCATCCTGTGGCTTGAACCCTGGGCCTTATGCATACTAAGTCAGAAATCTACCGCTGGATTATGTCCCAGATTCAACGTGCTGTCTGGAGCAAAGCAGGTGCTCATTAACAAAGGGGAAATGTATTATTTAAACATTAAGCTAGAAGGAAGAGAACGATTCTGGCCTGACAGGCAAGGGAAGCTGGGGTTTCTGTGAACTTGACCAGAGCCAAGTTTCTGAATTCTAGCCCTGCATGGGCAGCCAGTCTCCTGGGATTTTAATGGCAGGTCCTAGAGAAAGTTAATACAACTACGATATTATGGGAGTGTAGAGTCAGAAGTAGAAACAGGGAGATAAAATGTCAGAGCCAATAAGAGGTTTCCCTTGACCCTTGAAATTGCAGAGCAAACAGCTCCATAAGTGAAAGAGGGACAGGAATATTTTTATTCTTTTATGAGTCAAGTTAAATGTCTATATGAGAGACCTTAAGACAGTTGGGCCTGGTGGTACATACCTACAATCCTAGCTTAAGGTGGCAGAGTGAGGAAGACCAGGAATTCACTCTTATGTCAACAAACAAGCAAAGAAAAGGGAGAGGTGGAAAGCAAATTCAGAAAAGTCTTAACTTGGGAGAGCCCCTCCAGTGCAGAGAAAACAAACAATGCAGCCTCAAGCTCTATTTGAGCAGCTGAGAAGGAACCTACCAGAAAGCTTGCTTTGCCTCTGGACAGATACTTGCCAGTTAGAGATTTTGCTTGAATGAGCAGTTCCATTTTGCTTGGATTTGCAAGAGCAATGATGATATTATAAATACCACCCAGTGAACAGCTACCCCTATCTGATTCATTTATGACATATACTTATGCACTGTGGTTGTCAACATCTCATTACTTAGACCATCTAAGGCTAGTTCCCAACCTAAATTAAATTAAAAAAAAAAAAGCATTTATAGCCAATTCACGTACCAAAACAATCTTATTCACCATCATTTCTGCACTTAGATATTTACATATACCTGATCTACTTTCCAGATTTCTCTACTCCCCAACCATCCAGTTTCCCAAAATTTACCATGGTTGCAGAAAAGCCTGAGTCCAGGAAATGCTTTACCCAGGAATGGGATGAAGGGAACATCAATTTGCAGTGAACTGGAGATACTGCCTCAGTTGTTGTGTGCATGGTAGAATGATGCACTGCAGATCAGTTTCCTAGCTTCTCTGCTCCTCAGCTTCTTCATCTATAATGTATAACTTAACAGTGCACAGATTAAGAGTTGTCATGGCCAGCCATGTAGCATATGGATTGTCTGCATGGACTCCAAGAAGGTCCTCAGCCTAGAGTATTTCTAAATGTTCTTTTCAGAGCTATGTGAGAGAATGCTGACTGTGTTTAAGACATCTGGTCAACCATGTGTGTAGTCTTTCAGGTCACATATGAAGGAACACTTTACAGGATGTTGGACCAGAAGAATGCATGGAGTGCCAGAGAGGTGAACCCTGTTTCAAATATATTAGTGATGAGAGATGTTATCCTGTATATATGTTTCTCATACTAATTAATAAAGCCCTGTTGGCCAATAGAAAACTAGATAGGCGGGGCTAGGAGACTAGGAGGAGGAAAGAGGAAGTAGTTGGGGGTCAAGATGTAGCATGGAGAAAGGAAGACACCAGCTGCTGCTCCCCATAAGATGAGCCACATGGGAATACTTAGATAAGTAGAAATGGGTTAATAATTAAGACAGAGCTAGCCCATAAACAATAATGGTAACTGGCCAACAGGATTGTATCAAATACAGAGTCTCTGAGTGTTATTTGGGGCTCACATGGCAGCAGAACCATGGTGGCAGGACTGGGAGGCCGGTGGGGAAAAACCTGCCGTAACATATTAGTGTTTGTTTGTTTTTGTATGTGTCTTGTGTATTGTATGTGCAGTATTTGTGAAGGCCAGAAGAGGGAATTGGATCCCCTAGAACTAGTGTTACAGTTTTGAGCTGCCACGTAGGGAACCAAACCTGGGTCTTCTGAAAGAACAGCCAATGCTCTTAATTAGTGAACCTCTCTCTAGCTCTAGGATACCCATTTTAAAGATGAGAAAAGCAAGGCTCACAAAGACCAAGTAGCTTCCCCAAGGTTGAAATAAAAACAGCTATCGGAATTCAGCTTTAGCATGTATTAAACTGGGCATCCAAGAAGTCTTTCTTCTGCAAGCTCATTAGAGCTTATGGTGTATAGACTGCAACATGCAGACAGGTGCATTACTGACCTTCCCACAAAGGAAGCAAAACCCCAAAGTGAGTTCAAAGGAGAAGTTCAGTGAATAGATGTAAGGATTATGTGGTGGGAAATGTCTTTAACCAGACCTCAAATGCAGAAGGTAATCGACTGTAGAATGCAGCACTTCAACCTGGGCACATGGAAGATGAAAATGCCACAGAAAGCTCACATGCTTGAAGACAGTGTGGACTCAGTAAGGATGACTAGATAAATCTGTCTGGACCATGTAATCCAAAAAGGATGCTCATCTTCATACACACAGAAACATACAAACACACATGCATGCACACACATTAACACAACACACATTTATGCTATACATACTCTCACACACAGATTCAGACACATATACATACACATATGCACATTCACACATTCACACCATATACATTCATGCCACATACACACACACACACACACACACACACACACAATTATGATTTCAAATAAAATCCTCAGAAGAAATCTACATCAACAATACAAAGAAATTTCTAGAAAAAACATATACACTACTCATAACATGTTAGAAATAATGTATTTTAAATATTTCTAGTTGTAACAAAATGATAAGGATCCTAGGAATAAACACATTAAATCCTTTATTAAAGTCAATAAAAGAATTTAGCTCAAAGATGTTAGCATGACAGTTATGCTTTTATAATTGGCCCTTGGTGTATCTTTTACAGAAATCAACATAAATCACCACTTTTATAAAAATACGAGAATGTCTGAGCATATTGTTTCATAAATTCTGCTATTTTGTGACATATTTTATAGCTTGAATTTGAAATATGCCCCACAGGCTTCCGTGTTTGTATAATGATCCCCAGCTGGTGATGTAGTTCCTTTAGGAGGTGGAGCTCTGCTGGAGGAAGTGAGTCACTGGAGAAAGGGTTGAGCTTCCACTTTTACACTCTCCCCTTTCCTACCACTTTCTGCTTCCTGACTGTGGATGAAAGTATCTAGCACTTCAGGCTCTTGCCCTTCATTCTCACCATAATGGACCATACCCCCTGGATCTGTCAATCAAAATTAACCCTTCCTGCCTTTAGCTGCTTCTTGTCAGGTATTCAGTCACACAATGATAAGAAAAACAGTAAGTATAACATGTATTTTCATTGCACATATATTTTAAATGCCAAAAGACTTTAAAATTATGTGTGCGATACATTTAGAATTGTCCATGCATATGTTTATTCTAGCTTTTATTCTTTTCTTTAGCATTCACAGATCCTCTTCTGAGATTGTTGTAGTATCTCAGAGGAGTTCTTTCTGTCTTTCTTTTCTTGGAAGATCAGCTTTACTGAGGAAGACAATTTCTCCAGCTCTGGGCATTCTTTAGTTTCCTATAGTGCTTTGTCTAGGGTTGAGATTTCTTGAAATTTTTTCATATCCACATTAGTACCTCTATTGGAGTCTTCCTTATTCACGTCATATTTAGGCAGCCATTCTGGTTGAGACTCCGTGGGTGTAGCTTTTGATATTCCTAGGAGACAATATCACAGCAAATCCCCCATTCCTTTAGGCCTTGCAATCTTTCTGCTCTTTCTTCTACAATGATCCCTGAAGTATGTAACAGTTGGAATTGGGTTCACAATTCAGCATTTTGATTTTTTGCCAATTTGTTATCTAATACCAAATGGTCATCCCTGAAAACATACATATAACTAATATGTATTAAACAGACTGTGCAGGTTGTATTGGGTTTCTGTATTTAGAAACACACACACACACACACACACACACACACACACACACACACGTGCACGCATACATACATGCACACACACAAATGTAGTAATATCTAATTATTCTTTATCAATAAAATGTCAGGAGTCATATACCAGGGTAAGAACCTGACTGATCAGATAAGTGGGCAAGAAAAGACCTGTGCCCTCCTCTCTCCTTTATCAATCCAAAAGAGAGAATCTTTTTAAGTGCCTCCCTACTACTTCCCATGTCTCTGTATATGCCATAGGTCCTCCAAAACCTCCAGTTGTTGTTGATAAGAATATTTCTGTCTTTGGTGGTGCACATCTTCAATACCAGCACTTAGAAGACTGGGGCAGGAGGATTTCCTTGAGTTTGAGGCCAGCTTTGGCTACATAGTGAGCTCTAACTGAAGGCTACAGTATGAGATATCACCCCAAAGTACAGAAACAAAACACAGGAAAAGAGATAGTGGAAGAAAACAAGAAGATACCAATGAATGAATGAATTTCAGCTCGTGGAAAATCAATTCACCATTAATGGGAGTCATTTATAAATGTGTAGACATTTTAAAAGGTGAAACACACCACAAATTCATACTGACACCTCTCATTCAATTTCAAGAACACAGTGCTTAATTTCATTCACCTTATCTCTGTATCACTGTCCTCCATGTCCAAAACCACACTTGTCAATGATATGAAGACATTTGCCAATTGTGTTTACCCCCCAGAACAAGTTTCATATGAGGCAGTCAAATATCAAAAGCACAAGCAGCATCCATACAGTTATGATAACTGAATAGTTTTAAGTTTTTGAAAAAGAAAATATCTATAAAGTGTGTTTTATAGTATGTAAGCTCTTTGGTGAGTTTAAAAGTTAAATCCTAAAGCAAGGGTAATCTTCACTCATCCCATGCTTTTCAATATTCAGTGGGTCTTGCTTTCATTTTTACAAATATTTAATGAAGTACAGAGTACATATATGTTTTTATAATTTTTTTTCTTAAATGAAAGGTACCAGCTATGCACAAATCTTTGCTTGGATTTGCCTTGCATAGCAGTATATCCTAAAGAACATCCCATGGTATTTTATGGTACTCTAAAATCACTTAACATTTGTATATAACTCTTGTTTATTTTCCCCATTGTTTGAAAGTTGATTCTTTTTTTATCTCACTGTTTATGGGTATCATATTAAACACTTATTATTTATTTTCTTTCTCCCTTCATCACTCTTTACTTAGATACCTAAAGCATAACTTTGTCTCATTGATTCCAGAAGGTTCTTGAAATCTCGGGGAGACTGGTGTGCTAGAGCATACTTACCTTGTAAGAAGTTCACTCCCTGCCCTCTCACTGTCCTTAGTAAGTTCCAGAATGTACTTTCTTCTCCAAGAATTCAAGGATTACATCCATGAGAAGCACAAGTGTTTTTGAAGAGCCCTGCTGTGATGTTCTTTGTAGCTCAGGAGCAATGGTGAAATGTGTGACCTTCAAACTGAAATCCCAAATGAAAGGGGATGGTAGGTGTCTAGGTGGCAGGGTACTAGTGTGCTTAACCAACAAACATCATGCAAGCCGTGCAAGCATAGTTCTACATAGGGTGACAGAGTTGAATGGTAATTGTGGAATGGCCAGAGAGCAGTGCTGTAGAGCTGTGCTCAGTACCCCAGAGGAAAACAGATTATGTAGCAACTAAAGTCCACTGATGTAATTTCAGTGTGAAAACTTAGATTCTGATTTGAATTGTCTCCATGGACAATCATAGATTCCTGGAACTGACACAGTTTACAAATCCAAATGCCTTGACTGAAGGGAAGGCCAGTACCTACGCCTCACACAGACCTGCCTCCTCCCAGAGCCCATCTGAAAGCATAAGGGAAGCTTGCTGACTGACAGGGATTCTTTTTTAGGGAGCAAGGTGACAGGGCCAGAAATCTCAGCTGCAGGCAGAGCTGCACCAGCATTTCCCCATCACAGAATCACGAAGATACTAGAAGATGCCATGGAGAGGACATAAGGCTCAAGCTGCTTGGTGAAATCTACTATGAGGTGAAGGCTACTCCTTTCCCTACCATAACTACAGAACCCCTAAACCCAACAGGAGCCATTTCCAGCAATGCTGCTTCCAGATTCCAGAGACGAGGAAAGCACTGCTGGGAAATCCATCTTCCTACCTCAGGTATTTCTTTCTAGAATAATTGCACTCACTGAGGCTTGCCATGTATTGTCCCACTTCAAGATGATTCTCTCACACATCACCCAAATTCAGCACCCAACATTTAGTAGAAACCTCTCCTTGCTTCCTCCATTACTCTTACCTTCCATCCTATGCTTCTCGCCCCAATCCAACCATCTCTACTCAAATAATACTCAGCTTTATGCATACCTGCTGCCACAAGCAGCAAGCATAGAAAAGGAATGAGAGGCCCTGTTCTTCCCTGAAATAGCTCAGCTCCTACAGCAGCCTCCACCATAACATTAATTACTTCATTCAACCAAATGCCCTTCACTCATTAATGTGCTTCCTTCACTTGTTATTTCATTTGCAAATTGGCCCATTCAGCCTACTTATATTATATTCTCTAGAAGAAAAGAACTCATGGAATGAATATATATTACAAGGGAACTTATTAGATTGGCTTGCATGATATTGTCTAGGTTGTCTCACATTAGAGAGGCCGAGACTCCAGTTGCTGCTAAGTCCACAAGGCTTGATGGCTGGAGGATTCCAGAGAGCTGTTTTTCCACCTCAAGATAGGTGACTTGCCAGAAAGAGTGAAGGCAGGCAGGCAGGCAAACAGGAAAACTTCCTTCTATCTCCTTTTATCTGGTTGCCACCAGAGCTGCCACCCATATTTAGAGTAAGTCTTCCTAAATAATGTGATCAAGAAGTCTCTCGCAGGAGGGCCTGGTGGCTCGCCTTTTAGCTGATACCAGATCCAGTCAGGTTGACAGCTGAGATTAGCAATCACATCACCACTGATTTGTTAGGAAATGTCTAAGAAATGAGACAAAGGGGGACAGTCAAAATATTGATACAAGGTCTTGTTCATTGTCCAACGTACAGTGTTGCACGGATGCTGTTTGTTCATGCCCACGATGCTCCTTCGTAATTTTCTGCCACATGGCAAATGACCACAGTTTGAAGGAAATGAAACAGTATGAGGTGAGACTTCATTTCAGAAATGGCTGTTTGCTTGTGTATGAGTGGCTAGGCTGGTAACCTTGAAACAAAGACAGAATGGATGCATTGTGTTCTAAAGTGTTCTAAAGCCCAGGGGTGCTAGGCTCACAAGAGTAGCCACTAGTCTCCTCCTCTGGCTGGATTTCATTTCCCACCAATGTCCTCACATCTGGATGCTCCCTGATAGCACAGCACAGCTGTTAAATTAAGGCTGTTGGCAGCTATTTCTCAGAACCCTTTAAAGAGCTGCTCCCTAGTGAACCAGGCAAATGTCACTTGTAGCAGATCAGGTGATGGGTTACTACTTCTTCCTCAATTAAGTACAGTCATTCCTCCCTCCCATACCAGCTTCATGATGCACCCCGGGTAGGGGAGAAAGCCCAGGTCACCCAGGATAAGGAACAAATAAATACCACACCTCATTCCTGAAGAAAACTTTGAGTGTGTTCATTGGATTTCTCTACCTCTATAAAAAATGTCAGCAGCTGCTGATATTATTTCTATTTTCAGGATTATTGATTGCAACCTTAAAAATAAAGCAGTTACTATCTCAAACAAATGGACAAATGAGATAAAACAGTCAAAGAAGAAAAAAGGATATTGTCAAGAGGCAGGATGGCTCCTCTTGCTGTTTTCTTAAATATTTTTGCAGAAGACAACTGATGTCCTGACTTCCCCATCTGTGAACCTGCACAGCTGGAGTTCAGTTAAGGCTTACCCCCTTTATGTAAGTGGACAGTACATCAGAGGAAGACCATTCTGCCTACTCACTGAATGGATGGAATAGCCTTCTGGATGCTGTTGTGGTTCTTCTCCATTTAATTCTTGAGTGATTGACACATTAAACATGAAACAGAACCTCTGTTATGGAATAGCCTAGACCATAAAAATGGGCACCAAGTTGGGAATTAGAAGACTCAAATACAGGATCAGTTACTACCATGTGGATGTTGAGTTTGATTTGAGTGCTACCACACTGGGTTGTTTATGGGATGGAATTATAACAATGTTAAAGACAGAGTATAGATGTGACAACACATGCTGAAACCCAGTGTTCTATAGAAAGGTGGCTTAGTATTTTATCACAATTTATTTATTTATTCCATTTTTTCTGTTTTTTATTTAAATTTGAAACAAGATTGTTTTACATGTCAATCCCAGTTCCCTCACCCTCCCATCCTCCCTTATCACCTCCACCAAAGCCCAGCCCATCCCCTTTCTGCTCCCCAGGGAGGGAGATGCCTTCCATGAGTCTTCAAAGTCTGTCATAACATTTAAGGCAGGGCCTAGGCCCTCCCCCATATGTCTAGGCTGAGAAAGTATCCCTCTATGTGGGGATGGGCTCCTAAAGTCCATTTGTATACTAGGGATAAATACTGATCCATTACTAGAGGCCCCATAGACTGCCCACCCAGTCCTCCTATCTAACACCTACATTCAGGGGGTCTGGGTCAGTCCTATGATTGTTTCCCAGATATCAGACTGGGGTGCATGAGCCCCCCCCCCACACACACACCTTGTTCAGGTCACCTGAATCTGTGGGCTTCTCCAGCCTGGTCCTGACCATTTTGCTCACCCCTCCTCCCTCTCTGTAACTGAATTCTAAGAGTTTGGCTCAGTGTTTAGCTGTAGGTGTCTGCTTCTGCTTCCATAAGCTACTAGATGAAGGCTCTAGAATGGCATATAAGGTAGTTATCAATATCATTACTGTGGAAGAGCATTAAAGGTAGCCTCTCCACTGTTGCTTAGATTGTTAGTTGGGTTCATCCTTGTAGATCTCTGAGCATGTTCCTAGTGCCTGATTTCTCCTTAAATCTATAATAGCTCTCTCTATTATGGTATCTCTTTTCTTGTTCTCCTCTATTCTTTCCCTGTCTCAACCTTCCTGTTCCCTCATGCCCACCTCTCCTTTCCTTTCTCCAGTGAATCATACATTGTACAAAGGATAAGCTCTGAAGAGCTTGGGCACAAATGGATGGAATGGTTTTCAGTTGTTCACATAGAGAGCTAGATGGTGACAGGGTCCAGGAGCAGAGGAAGGACATTGTACAGTTAATTGTAAGAACCACTTGCCCCTAAGTTACCATGTGAGAAACCTTTCTCTAGATTATAAGGGACCATGCTGGTTAATTTTTGTTGATATGACACAAATGGGACCAGGAAAGAAGGAACCTCACTTGAGGAATTGCCTCCTTCAGACTGGCTTATAGATATGTGGAGATGTGTGTGTGTGTGTGTGTGTGTGTGTGTGTTTAATGTTGATCTAGAAGGGTTCATTCCACTATGAGCAGTATCACCTCTGGAAAGGTGGCTCTGGGCTGCATAAGATAGCAAGCCAGTCTCCCATAGTCTTTCCTTCAGTTTCTGCCTTGGCTTCTCTCAGAGCCCTTTCCTCCCCACATTGCTTATGCTTAGGGTTCCATCACAGCAGCAGAAAGCAAACCAGGATAGAAGCAGAAGCAAAAATGTAATAATTGATCCACTCAAACTTTATCCATGAAGACAAACAGAGTCATGTAGGAGAAACACAGTAGAATCCAACAATAAGGCCTGATCCTAAGCTGATCTGTTCTCAGGGTGGACTTGAGAAATATGTGAGTGTCCCCATTGTCTCATAATGCCTCTGAGTGTAGTTATATCATGACATAGAAGCACTATCTAGCCATGAGAGGTGATAAGGACTACCTCCTGCAATAGAGACTCCCAAACCAGATGTGATCATGTCAGCCTGCGGGGTTACACTCTCCTTGTATACATGACAGGGCCCGAAGCAAACCTCATTCTTGCCAGAAACAATGCAGGGAAGAAAGTTTAGCTAAAACTGTAGGTAACATTTCAGTTCATCTTCAGCATAAGCCGAGAACATTAGAAATAGATGAATGGATGAATTAAATGTAAGTCAATCGATGATCAATCAGACTGAAAATGATGTCACAGCTCAAACTGAAGGGAAATGGGATTTATCACATTCCATCAATGCAAAGTTGAACATTATTCTCAAATTTTAATATCCTGAAATTAAACTGCCCCTTAGAATCAATGAGATCTTGGGATAGCTGTCAGCACAGCAGCAAGTTAGTTGAGATTGTGCAAGCCAATGATTTCAAAAGTTCTTCCTTCTCTCCCACCCTGGCTGCATCACTATTACCAAAAAAATCTCTTTAATATGCAAATTTTGGAGACCCACCCTGCACTTACCCTTACAGGAAATCTAATCCAATTGTCCGTGGTTTAATAAACCTACTAGGTAATTCTTCATACGCTTGTATTTTGGAAAGACTGGATTCAGGGTGAGGGGGGGAGGGAGACAGAACGGACACAGTGAGAGACAGAACAGAGACAGAGAAAGGAAACAGAGACAGGAACAGAGAGACAGAGATGAAGACAGTGGCCCATATGGCCATAGGTGCTGAAGTCTCCTAGTCTAGTGTTTGCAGAAAGAGCCTTAGGAAAGACAGAGCTCATGGTGTAGTTTGAAAAGGAGTTGATGGTAAACCTTCCACTCTGAGTCTCAAGACCTGAAAACAGGAGGCAGTGGGCAGGGGGTTGATGTTCCCACTAAAGCAGCCAGGGAAGAAGGGAATCCAACTACCTTCTGCCTCCTGTCTGGTTCTCCCTCAGGGAGGAGGGGCTGCCCACTTTTCTCATATCAATTCAAGCTCTCATCTCTTCCAGAGACACCGAACAGTAATCTGTACCAAGAAACAGTAAGCAAGTATCTGGACATCCCATTGCCCAGTAAAATTTACATGAAATTATACATCACAACAGGAATCGGGGGGCAGAAAGAAAACCAAGGAGGTAATACAATACATTCCTTTAAACTGTAAGCACTGAGTGGCTATGTGGTAAGAGCAGAAAAGAAGTTGAATCTAATGTATTTGGCCACATATTGAAGGCCAGCCCATGTTAATCAAATTTGACATTTGTGTGACAAAATATGTGGCATAAATAACTTAAGGAATTAAGGGCTTGTTTTGGCTCTCAGCTTTAGGGGTGGGAGGAGTGGAATGGCGTACAGTTGGACAGCGAAAGAAGGCCCCTACTATCTGACTTCTCTTTTGTCCCATCCAAGATCACGGGGTATTGTGTGGTCCATTCACATTTATGAATGTCTCCCCCACTTGGTTAATCCCCCATAAACACAACTTTAGGTACACACCAAGAAATGTCCTTGACTGCCTTGAAGGTATCTCTATCCAACCAAGCCGGCCATCAAGACTAGCCATCTGTGATGCTCTCCACTCTCTAGGCCTCTCTTTCCACTTGCCAGCCAAGGGACCCAGAATGAGTGACTTTTTTTTGTTTATTTGTGGCTTTCTTTAGGAAGTTTTAGTTCTTACAGATTGGAGGCAGCTGAGTGGTAGAAAGACTTGGCTAGTATATTGCAAGGACCTGGGTTTGATTTTTTCCACATCATCCATACATTTGATGACATTAGGAGTGAGGGAGAAACGTTGAGTAGGGCTCTAATGTGAGGGTGCTTTAAAGTTAAATCTGCCCTCAAAACAATGTCCCTGTGGCTGGAGACATGGTTCTACAGGTAAGAGCACTGCTGTTCTTCCAAATGACCCAAGTTCTGATACCCTATTGAGGTCTCCACAGATAGCTGCACCCAAGTGGTATACATTCATAAAGACACGTAAAAATAAAAAAAGTTCCTTTCAGGTGTAGAAATTAATGAAAAACGACACAAACTGAAGTTTGGTAGATTCTGGGCCAACTTGACCAAGAAACAAATAACATCATTAAATGATAAACATTCATCACAGCATTTGAATTAATATAATTTTCTTCTCACTTGCACATACAAATTAAGGGTTCATTTCACAATTCGTGAAATTTAGTTCAATGAGTTGTGGCCTTTTAGAATATCTTTCCTGGCAGGTGTGATGGCTACTCTTGATTGTCAACTTGCTAAGACTCCAAATTCACTGGGGAAATTAATCTCTGTATGTGTCTGTGAGGGATTTTCTAGCCCAGGTTTATTAGGAAGGGCAAATCTACTCTATGGATGGCACTATCCCTTGGGCTGGAGCCCTGGGCTGAATATTAAGGAGAACAAGCTGAACAACAGCATTCACTCGCTCTGCTTCCCAGCTTCAGAGGCACTGTGACCAGCTGCCTTGAGCTCCTGCTGGCATGTCTTTTCTGCCATGATAGACTGCACGCTTGGACTTTGAGCCAAAATAAACCCATTTGCCTTAAGGTTTTTATTTTATTTTATTTTATTTTTATATTTAGATATTTTGTCACTGCAACAAGAGAAGTGATGAAGATACCAGATACTGATCTCTACCAAGAGATGCTCCAGGTTCAAGGAGAGTCTAAATCAAAACTGTAACCTTCTTCCACCCACTCCTCCCAAGGAGAAATTAGGAAGAGACAGTGATTGAGAAGAATTCTCAGTTATCTAAGTGCTCCTGTCATCTTCAATATATTTGAAGTGGGCATAACCAACTCTGTGTGTGTGTGTGTGTGTGTGTGTGTGTGTGTGTGTGTGTGTGTGTGTATCAGATGCAAATCCCAGCCTTTTTAAGTAGCTATGAGACTTTGTATAAATTAGTCATCCTCTCTGAGACTCAGTCTCCTCCCCTGTTCAATGGGAGTAATGTTCACAAGGGTGTTCAAAGTCTGGCAGGTGACTCATGTGTAGGGCTTAAAGGATGCCCAGAGCCTAAGGAACACTTAGGGTTGGGAACTAGTAACCACAGAGGTCTGTAATCCAGGATATGTGATTCTGCCTGCTCGCGGGTTTCAGGTCAGCTGCTGAAGGGATTCTGCCCACAACCACAGCCAACACTGGTCTGTGACATGATGACCTGAACTGAACCTGAACCAGCTCAGGCAGGCACCACACTGCTTCTGATGAACCGAGATACTCTGTTAGAAAAAAAAAAAAAAAAACTCAACATCATCTTAAACCGCCAGAAAGCAAGTCAATTAAAGTCTTTCTAATCACATGCTACATTATCAAAATGAAAATGGCGTTTCATTAGAGAAAGCGTCTCAGAGGTTACAATTCTTACTGATAGTAAGGATCTCTCAGGAAAATGACTACGAGTGAGAGACAAATATTTCAAAGTCCTCATCTAGCCTCAGTTGAATCACAGGAAATTCATTTCCTTTTCCAAGCCACTGTCCAGCTCGTCCCCCAAAACACTTCCATCAACGCCTCAGAGAGTCTCTTTCCTGATAAATAATGTAGGCACAGAAAGAGGAAGAGGCTGACTTGCAGGAAGGAGGGAGGCCACACAGTCAGGGTTTAAGGTTTCCTCTGTAGAAAGCTAAGCACTGCTGTGAGGTGAGGAACTCAGAGTTACAGGACACACATGTTTTATCTGTCACTATCTACCTTGTGGATTTGCAAAACCTTTGGGCTTTCATTTGAAGTCTGAAGTCTAAAGGAAAGTGTGGAAATAATTTGTGTGTGTATGTATGTACACATAAGAGAGAGAGAGAGAGAAGAGAGAGAGAGAGAGAGAGAGAGAGAGAGAGAGAGAGAGAGAGAGAGAGAGAGAGACATGGGTAGACAGGCAGACAGATCTGCTGGTCCTCTCTCTGGATCTTCTGGGATAAATTCTGATTTCATTCCAGTGTCCTCTGATCTCACCAGTTCCTGTCTTGAGTCTTCATTTCCCTTGATTAATAATCAATAGTAGTCACTATGAAAAAATAATTTCACTATAAATTTAAAGCATGATAGAAAGTCCACCCCCCCCTCAAGAATGTTAATTCGTGACAAAGTCAAATAAAGGCATATTGGAAAGAGACAATGTTTGGGACTTAAGAACACCACCAAAATGAAGCTTCCTAAGCTGGTGTAGAGGAGGGTTTAGTCAGCCCACAGCCCTACCTTCTGTAAAGTCAATGAGGGTCTAAAGGCTTACCTCAGCTTTTAATTTCCAAAGCTTAATCTGTCTCAGGAGGAATGACTGTCTCCTCAATGCTGTGATAACCAAAAATCTGGCTAACCTAGAAGCCAAAATTACTTATAATGTAGGGTATCCTGAGGCTAGAGCTGTGATGGTTTATCTCCGCAGTGTCCATACTATCTAGGTTAGTGTGTCTAATACCACAAGAGCTCATTAGTGTTTTGTTTCTATACGGTAGAATTGAAGCAAGAACAACTGGATAACATGAAGGAATTTTCTTTTTTATTTAGATTTTTAATTTTTTATCTATACATATGTGTATGTGTTTGTATAAACGAATGCCACTGGTGTCTAGATGCCTTTAGTAGCTGGAATATGGTGTCAGATCCACTGGCACTGCAGTTACAGGTGGTAGTGAGCTGCCTGATGTGGGTATTTGGAATTGAACTCTGGTCCTTTGCAAGGATAGCATATGCTCTTAACCATTGAACCATCTCTTCAGGCTTGGCAAATGTTTCTACGGAAATGTCAGCCCTTGATTTTGAACTATCATTGACTTCAACAGTCAGGCCATGGGTGTCTTAAGTGTGGATTAAATATAAACCACACAGGTGAACTTGGAGATAGACTCATGAACAGAAAAAAAAAATCTAAAAGTAATCTCTTCCAAACAGAGAGCCCTAGAACATACTGCTTACAGGCCAGCTCAAGAGGTCTAGGAGTTGGAGTAGCATGTAGTAAAGTAAGTTATAATTATGTGTAGCCACTAGCTTCCCTCACAAGGTCCCTGACATTGAGACTACATACAATACAGTCTAAAGGGTGAGAGGTGAGGGCACAGGGGCAGAGGCAGTCCAGAAAGGCTCAATAGACTCGTCTCTCAGTTGGCACACTGGCAGACAGTGTATCTCTTCACACTTCATGGTGCTGGGGGCCCCACAGATGCCTTTTCTTCTGTGTAAGATGTTTTAGCTACTTCTGTGTTTCCAAAGTGGAGCTGGTAAAGGGGCTTCTTTTCATGCCTCTGAGCACCCTTAATTGATGTGGGTCACCTAGCGATTGATGTGGTGGGGCAATCGCTATCAATTGGAAGGCCGCTGAGCTAAGAGGATCAACCAGCTGACAGTCTGCTCTGCCAGCCCCAGAGAGCGAGAGTCTGCACCATTGATCTCTGCAGCTTTCAGTGATCAAACTGCAATGGATTCGCGATGTGTACCGTTTCAAAGGCTCCCAAATGCTGATGTCGGACCCTGCTAAAAGGGGCATAATGAGCTGAGCACCATTAAAGGTAGAGTCAATTAGCAGTCGGGAGGCTGACATTGTGTGTTTCTAAGTAGAATTTCCATCCTTTGTATCTATAATAAAACCTTAGTGATTTTTCCTGTAGGGTGACTGCCCCCCAGGGAGCTGCTTGTGTGGCAAGGAAAAGGAGTGTATGAGGTGACAGTACCAGGAAGCTTCTGTCCCCAGAGGATTATTAATGCCATCTCTAAACTTTACCAGTAAGTTATCCAAGCAAAGCTTTCCCAGACTGGACTTGCAGAATTCTATCTCCATAGGAAATACTATGTTATCTAGGGAATAGAATGTTCACCATCTGGGAACTCTGGTGCTAGCAAAGGAGGATGTTGCTTTTCAGAGTTTTCAGAGCTGATGTGTTTTGGACACTATGCCTCATGTCCCTGTCAGGGATTTCTAGGGGATAAAACTCCACCCAAGCCTCTCGCCCCTGATTCTATCACAAAGCAGCCCCTCGCTGTGCTCTGAGAAAAAGATCAACGCTGAGAAATTCACTCTGAGGTAGTAGCTTAGGAGTAAGTAACTTTACAATGAATCTCACATTTTTTTCTGTGAACAACTTTGCTGGAGAGTTCCCTTCTGCAGCTTTCAGTTTTTAAGAAGTATACAGGTCATCACGCTGAACAAAATAAGCCAGACAGAGAAAGAAAAACACTGCATGTTTTCTCTCATATCCAAAATCCGGACTTCTAAAAAGTGATAACCCTTTGGCACACAGGGTTTATACTTGGAGACAGCACTGATACATGGAGGAGGAGAAAGGACACAAGAGACGGGACTAGGGCCTATGGTTTTTTTGTCTTGCTGTGACAAACACTTTGACCAAAAAAAAATTTCAGGAGAGAAGCCATTTATTCATCTTACAATTCCAGGCCACAGCTCATCACTGAGGGAAGTTAAGACAGGAACTCAAGGCAAGAACATGAAGAAAGGCCTGCTTGCCTTACATTATCTCTGGCCAATGACCTCCCCACTTCAAAGCCAAAGAAGTGTGGCAGGGACCATGGAAACTGCTGCTTTTTTGCTGGCTAGCTATCTCACAGGCTTCCAGTTAGCTGTGTTCCTCATACAATTCAGTACCTCCTGCCTAAGGAATGATGCCACCCACAGTATACATGTGGAGAAGGGAGCTCTTATCTCAGCAACCAATCCAATTCTCCACAGGTGTCAGCATCTCCTGCTGTTATGGCACTGCAATGTATTCATCACAAGTTCAAAAAAAACCAGCATCAATAGAGTACTATCAAACATCCTCCTCCACTATGAAAGCCTCACAAGTTTCCCAGAAGGTCCCTATCCTGAGTCCCATGGAGGTTGTCTTTTACATTTCACCATCTGTGAAGTATTGTCCATATCTTTCCTTTTGCAGCAGCCCTTTTATATTATTTTAGCCTTGGGTCTCTGATAGTTTGGAGGAGGAGACATTTTTAATACTGAAAGAGAACAAGCAAATACAATGAAATCAGAAATCTCGTATAATAAAAAGTAATGAAGGAAGTTTGAAAGGGCAGAAAATTGCAAGAAAATTAAAAGTCAGGAGACAAACTGTATTGACTCTTCAGTTTTACCAGATCAGCCCTACCCATAAACTGATTTTGTTGAATATATATGGCAAAGATAGATGCAAATCATATTTTAAAAATTTGTAACATTCATATATCAAATCATATCATTTTCCCCTAAAATGATCCTAGGTATAGTTCAAAAGATGAATAAAAGGCAAATATCAAGCAAAAAGAAATTAATAACATTTAGGGTTAAGAAAGGCAAGGCAGGCTAGAAACAGGCTGAAGGAGAGTCTGAGGTTGTGAGTTCTAAAGATTTTTTTCCTGTTCGGAAGGGCAGACCTTTGACTCAAGCTGATGGCTTCTAAAGCAATGCAGTTTGTTCTTAGAAGCAAGTAGTTTTGGAACTGGGAAACAGAAAAATTCTTGGAAGGCCTGGCTCTTTGCTGCCTGGGCTTGGCCTGAGTACAGACTGTGAGATCTCCTTGTTACTACGTTTCCTTTCCATGACCAAGGCAGTCCATTTTCCTCCTGTGTTGAGCAGACGCTGGGAAGGTCCTCTGTAAATTACACTAGAGAGATGTGGGTATGTGCCGAGCCAAGTGTCATCACTCACGCCCAGAGCCAGAATGACCAGGATGCCCAGAGAGACAATGATGGGGGATGAAAAGCAGTAGTTTTCTACAGCACTTCATGGCCTTGTTTTTTGGCAGATTCTTAGTTGATGCGATGGTTAAGAGGTAACAGAACTGCAGCAGTGACACAGGAAACGCAATGACCCACCCAAACTAGAAATGACTTGTTTTTCTTTCTCATATCATAAACCTGAAGCGGGGAAGCTATAAAAATGATTGATGATTCTGCCATTTGCAACACCAAAACCAAGGCAGGTGTCCACGTTGTTTCCAGTTTTGGACAACAGGGAGAGAATTAAAAGGCTATGTGAGACAGATCAGATTTGAGTTATCCAAATCCCACCAGTCTGGGCACAACATGACCACTCTCACAGCATGCCTATTGTAATGATTTAGCATACGAAGGAGGTGCAATGGTTGTTGCTGTTGATGTTAAGAGGTGACTGAAGTATCTATCTTGACCTCAGTGGGTCCTGTAGACTGATATCAACAGCTACCAACTTAGAACTTGCCATACCTCCCACAACTCCAACTTCGCCAATGCTCTGTTGCTTGAAGCAGAATGATACAGCTTGAAGCTGAATAATGATGAATAATAATGCATGGACAAAGAAAAGAAAAAAGTAAAAAGAGAGAGAGAGAGAGAGAGAGAGAGAGAGAGAGAGAGAGAGAGAGAGAGAGAAAGAGAGTAGACAAGGGACAACTGAGACTCAGAGAAGACTGCATAAGAAATGGCCCTGTCTGACATTGGCCACATCTAAGAATGAGAAAGAACAGATTAAAGATGGTGGCAGAGAGCTGTGGGGATATACGTTAGAGCAGCTGAGGCTTCCCCTCTCAGATGACATCTAGGCTGTGCTAAGTTGACAGGTAAGCTAACTAGGAAACCCTCCTTCCAAGAAGATGATTCTGAAAAGACCCCACATTTCCTCAGGTGGGTGTTCCGGAGTTTATTTTAGACGCTGTCCCATGGTATTGTCACTGCTGTTATTACATATGCAACAACGCCTCTGTCTCCCCTAGTTTTCCCAACCTCACTGGCACTTCCTTTTTAATGGCCATGATCTTCTTTCTGCCCCCATATCCTTTCTCTGCCAAGCTTCCAAGGATTATGAAGCAGAAAGAACCACCAAGTCTGAGCTAGGATTTCGATTTGCCCCAGCTTCACTGCATACAACTGCGTTGGTCCAAGCAGGGCATTTCATGGCTTGGACATGGCTCCTCATCTGCAAAGTGAGGCCTCTAATACTAAGCCACTGGCTCAAATACCCACCTAGGATCAAGGGATAAGGCCATGATATAAATTTCTCAGCTCTCCAGTCTTTATCCATTTACGTGTCCTTCATCCCTCCATCCATCCTTGATGCTCTTCAGTGCCTACTAGAATGTGTTACAATGATTATTTCCATTGCCAATTCCCATCTGCTTTGGCTGGTGAGAAATATTCCTTCTTGGGTCATCCTCACATCACAGAAGAGTCCAGAGCTGCAGTGAGAAAGAGAGTAGTGAGAATGGAGGACACAGCAGTGATGGATCCCGCATGGTAGCCCACAGGCCTGTCTCCATTATGCTTTTCTAGCTCTGTTGGCCTTGTCCCATCCTACAGTGTGATGGTAGCACTAGAAAATCCAAACCTTACTGTCAGTGCTGCCACTGACCAGTCTCTGTCTGCTGTGATACAAAGGCTTCAGAGGCCTGGGCATGTGTGAACCATGTAGGACTGAATAAACCAAGTGTGGTGATGCCTGCCTGAAACTCCAGCATCAGGAGGTAGAGGCAGAAGGATCTGGAGTGCAGGATCATCCTCAGCTACATAGTGAACTTGAGATCAGTCTGAGCTATGTAAGACCCTGGAAGAAAAAGAATTCTCTCTTGACTATGTCTTTGAACATTAAGTTATTGAGTGTATCATAGAAGATTTCTTAAACTTAAATAAAGGATTCTAAACAATTAAAAGTGGCACTTTAAATATTTTAAAAGCAATTATTTTATTATTATCATAGAAAAATAAGGGGGACAAAAGGAATATAGCAAAATTATTTTACATTATGAATAAAAATAGGCATATTTCTACTGACCTAATTTTGGACATTAGTCAATTTTATTCTTTTTTGAATTATAACAACATGTAAATGATTTTACTTAAATTTGACTTTTTTTCCTCTCCACACATTTAATGTGATAATTCAATTACCTATGTGGCTGCTAATGTCTACAGTAGATGTGCTAATTATGTAAAACCATTCCATGATGATCAGAATAGGGTGAGGACTTTATCTGAGGTCATTTGAGTTCTTGTGAAGCTTCCATTAGCGTTTTGTTCATGTACCAAATTTACTGCTTTCAAATTTTAAAATCCCAAGAAATTAGAAGGAAAATGCAATGAACTGAGAAAATATATTGTGTTCTGTGGGCAAGAGTTTAACAGACTCTATTCCTAAATGTGGGTATCATCCAATTTTTAAACTGTAAAATTTTATTTTATGTGTATGAGTGCTTGCCAACATATATGTATGTAATATGCATCGTGTGTATGCAGTGCCCACAGAGATCAGAAGAGGGCATCAGATTTCCTTGGAAATTGGGATTATGGGTGATTATACACCACCGTAAGTAACTGAACTCAGATCCTCTACAAGAGCAGCAAATGATCTTAACCACTGAGCAATCTCTCCAGTTTATATATAGGCCTAAAAACAGCTTTGTTTGCTAACACTGTCTCCTCCTTCTCAGAATCCAACAATGTTTATGGTTAGAGTAAAGAACAAAACACCTCTGTGAGAGTCCAGAGCATTCTGAGTGGGGTTGGAAAGAATGTAAGATTAAGAGGGTGGGAAAGAGTGCTGAGAAATGCTGTCTTCCAGATAGAACATAACAACTGTGCTCATGAACTCACAGCAGCAGAGGGGGAAGGTACATACACAAGATAGGTACAATATTGGGCCCATCACAGATGAGAAAGGGGCTCAGGAGGCCTCCATCCCATAAGGATCACCAGGCTGTTAATAGTTATTGAGGAGTGGAGTCATAGTCTCCAGCTGTGTAGCCACTGATAAATTGTTGCCCTTATCAGTTAATAATCCCCAAACTTGCTCATGCAAGAAATCCTAAATAAATGCAGCATACCACAGAGAAGGGGGGGAGGCAGCAAGGAATGAAGGAAGAAAGGAAGGGGGAAGAAAAGAAGGAAGGAAGGAAGGAAGGAAGGAAGGAAGGAAGGAAGGAAGGAAGGAGGAAGGAGAGAGAGGGAGCAAGGAAAGTAGGAAGGAGGGAGGGAGGGGGAGAGATGGAGGAAGAAAGGTAGGAAAGAGGAAGGAAGGGAGGAAGGAACGAAGGAACGAAGGAACGAAGGAGGTAGAGAGAGGGAAGAAGGAAGGGAAGCAAGGAAGGAAGGAAGGAAGGAAGGAAGGAAGGAAGGAAGGAAGGAAGGAAGAAAAAGACATTAAAGTAAGAAAGAGATTTGGGGGTAGTCGATGAGTTCAGGACAGGATAGAAATGATAATGGGAAGAATATGATCAAAGCACATTATATATGAATGAAATTGTAAAAGAATAAATAAAATGCTTGAAATAAATCAATAAAATATTGTAGCCTGAAAGAAAACGCAAAGCGTATAAATGTCTAGCTTCATGCAGTGAATCTAGGTGAAGAGATAAAAACAAGAAAATCACACAAAGAAAAATCCTTCCAGTGGTGGAATTGGACGATTCCTAATTGTAGAGATAGTGTGGAGTGGGCACCAAATATTTACGGATAGCTTGCATTTCACCTTCTCAACCAGTCTGCACTGTGTGACAAGAGCATTTTCTCATCATTTTAGAGTTCAGAGTACTGAGGCTCAGAGGGGGGTAAGGTGGCTACCCCTCTCTAGTAAGTGGTAAAGTGCAAACACAAAGACCACACAGCCCTTTGAGTCTGTGTAACCCACTGTCCAACTGAGTGCCTCCAACCACTGGGCCCAGACTCTGTACTGGGCAGCCCATCAAGAAGTGCCTGGCAGAGGTTCTGCCCTCCATTCCTGCTCTTAGCTGCAGTGATGGATGAGACTATTTAAACATACATTTAACATACCCCAAAGGCACCTGAGGATGTGGATCTTCTACCCGGTGGGAGATCACCAGGAGTGGCTGAAATGACTTCAATGTGCTTTGTGTTACTCCTGTCCCTGAAAGTGCCGTTCTTCATATGAGACAAATAGTTTTGTTGGGACTCCCCAGGCCTAATGAAATGTATCATACTCCCTCAATTCTCAATGCATTTTACCTCTGTTTCACATGTCATGTACTTCATTTACCTTGTCACATTCCCTGATTTGAGGTTTACCCTCCAAGTCTGTCATAAGGCTGCTGGTGCAGTCTACAAACCAGGAATCACTGTGTGTCTTGCCTCCTCCCTCTCCTGACCCCCAAGTCCATGCTGACAGTCAACCAGCATAGCCTCCTAGCACAGTCGGTTAACCAGAGAGACAAAGCCTTTGACCCTGAACAGGAGATGCACACTAGCCATCTGAGCTCTCCAGAAATAGCAGAAAGAAATACTTTCACAACCAGCCCCTAAGTGAAAGTCACCAAAGATGTTTTAACAAACCACATGGCCCTGAGTGTTCCAGACACTCAGGACTGTATCCTGCAGCACTGTGTACTTGGTTGCCTCGGCTGTACTGCTATCTGGCTATTTGTAAAACTGCATATGTATCAGATTCTAACCGAAAATCACCTGCAGTTGCAGAACAATGCCAAGACTGTGCTCAAGATGGTAAAGATATCTGTGTGGATTTTAGTGCTTTCTATAGGAACAAAGGGGAGAGGGGCAGAGAAGAAAAGGAAAACATTTCCTGCATGCTTCCTTACAGGTTCTGCCACAAACCATAGATCTAAAACCAACACAGCTTGCCTCTTTTTCTAAACAATCCCCTAAGAAACGGTTCAGTCTAGACCATTATCTTGATAGTTCATAATTAGGTTCAATAATAAGGCTTGTTTTGCTGGCCAGGGTCAGATTGGCATGTCCGAATCATCTAGGCACAGTGACCTTGCTTTGAGAGGGTATTGTTAGAAAATCCATTATTATCATCACCCACACTTCAGAGAAGTGGCTGTTTTGTGAATTGATGGTGTGATGTTGCCACTTTAGATAAAAGAGTCCATGAATTATTGACTTAATGAGTTAATGTTGTTTGATTTCAAACAAAGTCTTTGATGCAAGACCCAGAACTTGTAATCACGGCACAGGAAGGGAGTGCAGGTAATAGGCTCTGCTGCACACTTAGGAACCACATCAAGTCTGGGGGAAAAAAAAGACAGGAATCTCATGCAGATGCCACTGACTCCCATGTGCCTGACAACTGGCTTGGTGTGTCTCGGCCTTAGGATGGCTTTATCACTGTTAGTTTGCATAAACCACTGACCATTTATTTGCATTCTTCTACCCCCGACATTTTTAAGGTTTGTCTGGGGTCCACAGAAGGAGTCGAAATTATTCCCATGTGGTCCTTCTAGCTGTGTATATGACTGCTGCTGGATAGAAATACAAAGGAAGCTCACAGACAAAGCACATCACTGAAACATAAACCAGCCTTCTCATGACCCAGACAACGAAATGGAATCCAACTCTCCTACATGGATGGTGGTGCTTTTCCTCAGAGCACACAAAAATCTTGGACACAACACTGCATGTTTTCCAAAGATCTGGATAACAGGGGGCCCTTTGATTCCATAGGCTCTTTCTTAATGTTAGCCACAAAGAGGGCTTTCTCCTCAGTATTTTGTCAAGTACAAAGTGGGTATTATGTTTCCCATTTTACAGACATGGAAAGCAAGGCTTAGGAGAAAGGAATGAATTGCTCATAGAATTAGTAGGATGGGGACAAGAGTTTGCAGAAGTTCTGACCAACTCAATCTCTAGAGTCCTAGAATTATAGGGGTACACTATGACTGACTATGCAGAGGCGGGGATCCAACCCAGGGCTTTTTTATTCCAGGCAAGAACTCTCTCACCTGAGCTACACCCCTCTGCTCTGCTTTTCTGTTATTGATGGCTCTGTCACCCATAAGCCCCCTCCTTGACCCATCCCTGTTGTGTTCCAACTCAAATTCCATAGTCAAGTTTTCCAGCCTGGAAACAACCATTCTTTTGGTACCTTTGCTCATCTTCTCACCCCCTTCAGTCCCTTTTTTCTTGTGTTCCTGCTTCACTGTTCTTTCCTTGGATAACGTGGTCATTGATCTGGTCAACTTAGACTAAGTGTGGATGAATCCCACGTCTGGGTGCTAGTCACACTCAAGCCATGCACCTGCAATTCTTGAAACTTCTTCAATGACTCAATAAATCTAAAACTAACTTGCTTCCCACTCCTTCACCTGTCTCCTCCCATTTTGTTATTGATGCCCCAAGATTCTTGGCATCATGACTGAGAACTTCAGTGTTCACTGTGCTCCTTGCCATCTGTCTTTCAATAGCTGATTGATAATCTCAGTGTTCATTATTTTCCCTGCCTCTGTCCTGACTCAAGCCCTCAGAAGCACAATCCTATATCACCCAGTGGTCTAGTCCCCAGCCTAGCCTTTCTGTCTTTCCCAATTTAAACTGTTTTGGAACCATCTCTCTTAAGACTATATATTCAAGGACCACTTTTATAGCCCATCTGGAACCATCTGCCTATATTAGCTCTGAGATTCTGACCCTGGCTTCCCACGGCTCTGATGTCTGCCCATTTCATCACCTACAGAACAATGGCCAGAAGAGTCAGCCAGTACTTCCAGGATTTGGGTCACTGCCCTGCTGTCCTGCTTTCCCAGCCCAGGATACTCCCTCCCTGGTACCTGTTCTCCCTCACTCAGATTCATGTCCCTCTACCAATTCATCAAAACCTAAGCACAATTTTAAGTATTTTCCCAGCTCTCTAAATAGCTCTTAGCTTATGCCTCTGTATATTGGTAACAGCTAACTATCATTGATAGCAGTCTTACTGATAATTCATTTTCTTAACTGCCTTATATGGCAGGATAGGTAGTTTATGAATCTGTCAATTATCATTATTATTTTTGAGACATGGTCTCACTAGGCAGCCCCAGCTGGACTGGAACTCAGTTTGTAGACCAAGCTGACCTTGAAATAGAAGAGATCTCCCTGCCTCTGCCTGCTCGGTGCTGGGACTCAGTATACCACCATACCTGACATAAATCTATCTTTTATAATCACGATTCTATCAAATTGATTCTATTAAAAACCATTTTACAGGTAGAAAAGTTGAGGCTTACATAGGTTGAACAACAAGGGCAGGGTCCTGTGGGTGGTAGGCATGGTCACTCCTTAGTGTGCATTCCCACTACTCTCCACGTTACCCTAGAGTACTTTTCTCCAACAATTTTTCCCCTCGTCCTCCCTGAGCAGTCTTTGGATGAAGGACATTTGACTTGGGACTGTCTTCTTCTGAGATTTTTGCTCAGCTCTTCTCCTTTCTGACCTCTCTGACATTTGGTCATTGTTGCCTTTTAAAAGTTCATTATTGTGCATAATGCATCCGTGGGTTGCAGCAGCTTCCTGTCAGTTATTTCTCTCCGTTTCTCCACTCAGCACTTCCTCAGTATTAACCCCAGTCATCTCCAGTTCTTGTCCTGCATTTACACATCCCCTCAGCTGGAGGAGTCTGTGCAATGGAATACCACATGGAATGGGGGTGGGGGTTGCTTAGCAAGTGGGTGAATCTGCAAATGTGCTCCTCTCCCAGCTGCCATGTCACTCCTGATCAGAGGGAAAGCAAAGTCTCATACACCCTCAATCGTAATTTAAATACCAGGAGGGCCAGATGCCCGTGGCTTCTCCAATCTTCCCCAGCTTATTCCTGTAAGTCCCTCGGTGATGCTGACCCTGTCTCTCAGCCTTCTGGCTACTTGTTCCTCCCCCTCTCACAGGCCAAGTGGTACTAAACCCTCACCTCATCTGGCACTCCATTCCCTTTGTCTGTCTGATATTCTGTCATTGCCCTAAGGCCAACAGCTCTCTGGGGCAGTGGTCTTGTTTGGTGTTTGGCACAGTTTCATTTCCTGGACATCTCTATGCACACTTATGATGGCATATAACTAATAATAAAAGCTACCAGCCTCGGGCAGCGTTTTCTATTGTCGGCTCCCTGGCAGCTGTGGGGGATGGGAAAGCAGAGCAGAGTAGTTCAGGAACAAGCTTGTCCTTACCACCTACTAGCCAGTGGGGTCAAGCTGTGTCCTGGGCCTCTGGCAGAGCCACTAGAATCTCTTTTCCTCAATCCTGAGCAGCCATGGGGACAGCAAAGTGAGAGAACTGTGTAGCTAGGAGCTGCCTGGGTTGTGGTCTCCACTGTTCTTCAAATGAAATGTCTACCCACTGTGTGTGTGTGTGTGTGTGTGTGTGTGTGTGTGTGTGTGTGTGTGTTTGGGAACAGATGGTGGTAGCTTGCCACTCAGCACCTGTTGCTGAGTTGATATGGGTTACTTCATACCCCACCTGCTGCACATAGAATGACTGCAGGTCTAGGAAACTTTGCCTATTGTTGTTCCTGCTGTCTGGTCCAGTAGTCCAGGTTAACCTTAAACCCCTGTTCCTCCTGAATCTCCCAGGTGCTGGGGTAACAGACAAGGAGCTTTCTTTATGATCTGCCTTGTCCTGTGTTTTCCCCACATCTTCTAGCGTGGCATGTTGAGCAGTCCATCTAGGAGTTCAGATGCAAGCATCCTAAAAGCATTATTAGAAGACAGAATGAAATAATGGAAGGACTCTAGAGTGAAATGGTTTTACTTCTCTACCATTATGTCCTTTACTAGCTGTGAGACCTTGGGGGAAAATATCACTCAACCTCAGTTTTCTTTCCTGCAGTTAGAAGAGTGAGATATTCTTCTTCTTGCTGTTTGCTAAAAGTCCCAGGTAGTTTCTTTGTGTACAGAAAAGGACTAAACAGTAGGCAATTAGTACAAGCATTAAAGTCAAATATTTTACAGAGAACAGATGCAGAAGTAAACGTGTTTCATATACTGCCATAGAGATGTGACAAAGTAAGGGCAAAACAGCCATACCAAAGAGTGTAGACTAAATAAGGTGTGTTTAACTATTTTAGATGTGTTCCAGGATTTCCAGTGTCCTGGTTAATCCCCAGCATTTGACACAGCTCTGCTACAAGGGCAGCTGTCAGCAGCATTTGCTGCACACAAAGTAAGTGACCCTTCTCTAAGCTTAAAATACAAATCAATGCTGACTTTCCCATCTATTCTGAGTGTGAGGCTCATAAGCAATAAAGGATCTCTTTGGGAGTGGAAGTAATGTGCAGAAAAACGGACTCTAACTGGCAATAGCCATGCAAACATGACCAGCAGGGAGCAACCCTTGAAATTTGAATAAAACAAAGTGCGTGGGTGGGGTACTTTTTTATGAAAATCTCTTAGTTGTGGTGCCAAAATGAAGGCAGACTCAACACACAAAAGGAGGAAGCTGGGCTCTGAGACAGCATATGTCCTCCTGTGAAATCTCCTTAATTGTCTCAGCTGTTTCTGTCTCACATGCTGATGGTTAAGGGACACCCCCCCCCATTCTCACCATCTTTCTTTGCTCTCTTCTTTGCTGTGTGTGAGTCCCATCAAGGTGCTTTCGTGCTGTGTGGGGGTTATTCTAGGAGAGACAATAGCCATCTCTGAATTGCACAGCCAAATGCTCCTCACAGCCCCACAGAAGGAACTAACAGGACCTAACAGACCTGTCAGAAACACAAGATTAACACAGAACAAAGGAAGCTGGGGATGGAACTTAACTGTAGAGTGCTAGTCTAGTATACATGACACCCTGGGTTTGATTCCTAACACTACATGAATCAGTAGTGTAGTGACAGTGCCTGTAATCTCCGCACTTGAGAAGTAGAGATAGCAGAATAAGAAATTCAAGGTCATCTTTGACTGTAGTAAGTTTGAGGCCAGTCTAGGCTATGTGACCCTGTATCAAAAAAAAAAAAAAAAAAAAAAAAAGAATGCACACTATACACTACACTAACACATAGATGCATACACAAGAATTCATGCTCTACTCAACAATTCGTATAGCCTCTAGCACTTTCTGACCTCCTGGACTATTCATTTTAACAGCTCACTCAAAGGGCAAGCACTCAGTTGAAAACAAGAAAATGGGTGGCAGTTTTTCAGCCACTTTGCTCTATCTCTGTTCCATATATGAGTCAGGTCCCCAAAATAGTACTTCAGGTTTCTTCATTTGTGACCAGGAAGAAGGAAGAAATCTAGTAACACTCATGGCCACATTCATGGCCCTGGATGAATCTTCCTCATTTTGTTTGTACAAAGATAGAGTCCAGTTGATGGGCATCGAGGAAAGAAGACACTTAGTTGAGAGGAACACTCTGTACTGGGAGCATCTATCCACATCCAGAGCTGTGCAGATTCACTGTCAAATGCAGGGCTCATCAGCATTCCTCTAGGAAATACCACAGAACTAGTTTGGCTATTGCTTTTTCAATCAATTCTCCATTAAACAGATCAAGACTCCGATGGTAAGAAATTTTGATGCTAACATCTATAAAGGAGCTGCTGGGGCTATTGATGTCAAGCAACTTGTACAGGAGGCTGTGCTACAGAAACTGATGTCTGGACTGGCGGTTGAGTGGGTGGGAGTTCCACTTTAGTATGCCTTTCTTAGTTCTGTGATCACTGTACAGTCACTTTGCTGTTTTGAACTATGGCTTTCTCCTCTATATACTAGAGTAATAAGAGCCTGTACCCTAAAGGATGTCATGGCTGGACAGTTGTGTCAAGTCAAATTTCCCATCCTTTTTCTAAAGAGAGAGCTAAATTAGAGATTGAGAAGAGCTAGATTTCCAAAACATGTTATAACACATTTTTCCCATCTTCCTTATAAAACTATATGGTAGTATTTTTTTAATTAGGATATTTCACCAAAAACTCACTACCTCTGACTAATACAGGTTTTAACATTGCTCACAAATGTTCCTGCCACAGTTCCAGTTGTATATGTGGCCCCAGCTACACCAAGAGAAGGCTTCCCACCATCTTTGTATCCTGCTGTCACCCACATTCCTCCTAAGCTTCTTTCCTCCCAGGCAGTAGCAGATCCAGAGACCAGGGAGGAGACATTGAATTGACTCCATGTCCTGACCACTGGCTGTGGGACCCTTTTGCAGATGAAGATGTCAAAAGGCAATCTACAACAAGAATGACAGTGTGATTAACCAGAATGAGGCCTAAATCAGAAGCAGCATGGACCACTGGGAAATTAAGGTACCAATTTTCACTGTCAAGATCAGCTGTGATAGGGCAGTATATCCTAGCAACAGCAGGAGTCTTAACCTTGCCATCGAAGCAAAAACTAATTTTGCAGTGTTATCTGTTCCAATATCTTTTTAATCCAAAAAGTCTTTAAACAGAAAGTAAATACTCACACATTTCTTTGCCTAGATCAGCCTCTTGCCTCTAATTGGGAAATCCTTAATTCGGTAAATTAAGAGATTATTAGAGCCTGGACACAAGCGTCATTAGCTTTCTTTCTTGGTGTAATTGTGGGAAACTCTGTTTGAGAGATGTAGAGGGACCACAGCTGTTCCCAGTAACATCATTAATGGAGAAAATGGCACTGAAGATCAGCCTTGTGTCTCTTAAAAACCAACATACTATATCTTACTGTCCTAAAGGAAAGCATCAGAGTATGTTCACCCTTGTAACTATGCCAGTCTGGAGTTACCACTGGGCAGAGTCATCTCCTATAGAACAATTTCACATAAAGTCATCACACACTAGTGATAGAAGCTCCTCTGCCCTTCAACAACGGGGCACAAAAGAGGTTTACTAGACAGATCTGTGCTGGAAAAGATTAAGAATCACAGAATTTTAGCTGCTGGATTCATTCTTAAAACAACACACACGCATGCGGTTCTGTCCATAGTGCTGAGATTAAGCTGTCTGAACATGCTGTTTCCCCTCTTAAAAAATAAATTAAATGAATACTTGCTTTTTTGGTGAGCCTTATTCTCTAAGTGAAGATAAAATCAGACACCCATGATTTATGAATAGGAAGTCCTTTCCCCAACTCTTTTAAATAAGGGTTAGGGGCTAGAGTTCAGTGGTTAAGAACACTGCCTGTTCTTGAAGAGGACCCAAGTTCAGTTCCCAGCACCCACTTGGTGTCTCACAATCATCTCTTACTCTAGTTCCTGTTGTAGAATATTATTTTACTCTGTGTTACTTTTGTCTATGCTCTGGAACATTTGTTTAATGGTGCAAAGATGTGTTTAATTAAATAAAACTCACCTGCGGTCAGGAAGCTGGGTCAGCATCTAGCTGACAGGAAGTTGTAGGGAGGAGCCAGGTGGAGAAGGGTTTATAAGGAGGGGTGAAAACCAGCAGGAGGACTTCCTGGGAGACTCTAAGCAGTGGGCTAGATGACCTGCTTACTAGCTTACTATTCAACCTCTCTGGGAAGGGGTATTCTACCTTAACCACTGAATTTTGAGTTCTTTAGCATGACAGAGATTTAAATAAGTTTCCTTAGTAGCTTTGAAAGAGTCAGTGCCTTAGGGAACAGGATTATCTCAGGCTTCAGCGCTTCCAACCTGGCCGCTGCTGGTAGCATCAGAGTTACAGTTGCTGAATAGGATAGTTGTAGCTTAAAAGGCAAACAATTACAAAAGGAAAACAACAAGTTCCAGGGGATTTGATAATCTCTTTTGGCCTCGAAGAGCACTGCATACACGTGGTGCACCTACATCCATTCAGGCACACTCACACACAAATATTTGAATAAAAGATTATGGTAAAAAAGGATCACTATATATAGCATAAGAAATTTGACTCCTTTCCTACACCAATAACAAAACTCAACATTTAGAGTGAAATTATGAAACCACGAAGACTTTAAATACCAAAAATTATGCACGTTTTTAAATACTAGAAGAGAGGAATTTGAATAGTCTTAGCATAAAAAATTTAAAGATATTTGTGAAAGTAGACATGTTTAGTTTAAATATATATAAAATGCCATACTATCCTGTAAATACATATAATTTATGTGTTATGCATTAATTAAAGATAAATTAAAATATATTTTTCTATATAAACAACAAAAAATGAACAAGAGGAGATAGCAGGAAGCCAGCCTAGACATTTTAGCGCTTGAGACCAAAACCTGACAGATATACCTGGAGGTCATAGTGACCTGAAAGAGATGCCACTGTAGATGCTTGGGAGGAAAGCAAAGCAAGGTTTTGAGAAGACTGTGGTGAATGACAGGAAATAAATCAAGATAGCCCATCCAGTTCCTCAAAGATACACCCACCAGGTCTCACAGTGCTCCCTCAGCATGATGATTCAACACAGCAAAGCTGACCACATTTCTACTTTTCAAGCCAGGACAAAGCTCCGATTCCAGAGAAGAGTAAATCATTATGTTGGGTGTGAAAACCCTTCCTTTCTCAGGAATGCATCCTTGAGATAGATTGATGGGATTCCCATCTACTACCCACCCAACTTCTTCACTAATTGCTTAGATACAATAAAAGGGTGGGACCCAGATGGGACCCACCCCTTATTTACTAAACTCAGCCAAAAGACCACACTAGACCAAATCATGGCTGTTCAGAAGAGGAAACCTAGCTCTCTACGATGTTGAGGAAGACACTGATTGGCAAAGCACAGCTGGAGTTTGCCCACAGGGAGGCTTCATTTCCCCTAATCTTCACAGCACAAATATTTCCTGGTAAGATGAAGGGCCTGGCTCAGAGATCTCTAGAAAGCCTGAAGTTCGCACAGGATGCCAATGCAGGTTTGCTGGCATCTCCACTTGGCAGTGCTTTGATGTCCTGGCTGCTCAGACCTCTGTATAAAGTTGTCATCAAATTGGGAACTCTGCCCAGAGCGCTTCTTTCCAGACACCCAGATCCCCATCTCTGATTCCACCAACCACACGGAGGTATTGTGACTTCTGCTGCCCCTGGATTGTCGGCATTGCTGCGGAGCTATTCTTGTTCAAAACAAGCAACAGCCCTCCAGTCTGATGCTTCCAAATCAGCTACCCTCCCTATGTCTCCTGTACAAGCTTCCTGCCAGGGCTTGAATCTGCAGAACACAGTATAGGCTATACTGAATGCTGGTTTTCTCTTTGTCCCACAGGCTCTGTCCTGTGACTCTCTCACATTTCTTTCTCATAGAGCGACTGTTACATGCCTGAATTCCAGGACAGACTGCTTGAACTGAATGCCAGCACTGACACACATTGGCTGTGTGACCTCAAACAAGCTACTTTCCTGGTGAATGGAGTCATAGAGCATAGCAAAACAGTACATTTTAGGTGTCTGTTTGACTTGGCCAAAGAAGGCTCCACAAACTGCTACAATATTCCTTCAAAGTATGTCTGTGAAGGTGTTTCTGGAGGTTAGCACTACAATGGGAAAAGTGGGTGAAGGAGATTGGTCCTCCTAGATGTGAGCAGATAGCAAACCCCCAATGCTGAGGGCCCCAGACAGGGACAAAGGGCAGAGGAGCTGTGAATTCACTGTTCCTTACACAGCCAGGACACCCACCTTCCCTATGCTCAGGAATCCCTTCAAACTTGGAGACTTATATCTGTTGTCCCTTGCTGTCCCCTGCTCCCTGTCGCCCTTCAGTTAGAGTTGTACACCAGCATGTGGATGGCATGTCAGGGGACTTCAGTGCCTCTGTAACTACAGGACCTAATCCTGGAACTCACATATACTCCATCTTCTATGCTTCTAGAGTAATCTTTGAAACTGGTTCCTTTCACCTCAGGGATGCTCTTTAGTGGGTCATTCACAGGATGGGATAGTTCAATTCTTTCTATTATCAAAAAACAGCTCACCGCATGTCTGTATTTCCACCTGTATATCCTTTCACCTATGGAGGCTTTACGTTTAAGGTGATTATGGATAAATATTCCTGTATAAGTTTTTGAGTGGGCATAAGTTTGAAAGAATCATTGGGAATGCATTACTGGTCATGTAAAGAGTGTACATGTAGTAAACTACAACGTGCCCCTCCCAAGTGGCTGTGCCATCTTGCATCTGGCCAGGAGTGACATTTCTGTGTAATGATCCAACTAAGCTTTTGGTGTCTGAATTATACAAATCAGATAAGAAGCACTGTTCACAGAATAGCCTCATTATGAGACTGAATCATGTCTGCCTCTGCCATTGTCGTACCCATCTCAACTTTATCACTTTTATGAGGCTTCCTGATGAGTTTCAGTATCTGTCCATCACTGCTAGATTCCCTGCTCTGGATGAGATATACAGGAAAATACCCTGCCCTGCCAGAGCCACTGATATTTGGCCAGCCTGTGTCACACACTGTATCCTTTGGTCTTCCCACTACTAGGAAGTAAAAACCCTAGTAGACCCAACTGCATCTCTCTAGGGAAGGGACACAGTTCAAAGGGACCCCCTTATCTGCAAGGTCATATGTCCAGTGAACAGAAGTCAGCACTCTTCCCAACACAGCAAGCTACCACATGAAGATAAAATATGGGGCTGGAGAGATGGATCGGTGGTTGTGAGCACATAGGGTTCTTACAGAGATCCAGGGTTTGGTTCTCAGATTCTCCTGTAAGTTGGGTGAGTCACATCCACCTGTAAATATAATACTCTCTTCTGGCCACACACACATACACACATACACACACACACACACACACACACACACACACAGGTAGATGGAGACTTTTTCCATGTAGCCCGGTCCCTCCTGGAACGGTTTCTCTCCACCCACCAGGTCCCTGCAGCCAATTATAAGATAACCACTCAAAGACTTAATGTATATATCTATAATTGTTTTATCAGTGGCTTAGGCTTATTGCTGACTAGTTCTCTCTATAAGTTAACCCATCTTTAATATTCTATATTTTACCATGAGGCTCATGGCTTGTTACCTCACATCTTGCTTCCCCCGGTTGGCTACATGGTATCTCTTTGACTCTATCTTCCTTCTCTTTGTTTCTTTGTTTGGATTTCCTACCTAGCTAAATTCTGCATCTTCATTGGCCAAAACAGCTTTATTCATCAACCAACTAAAGTAATGCATATTCACAGCATACAGAAGGACATTCTATATCACACACACAAGAATAGTTAAGGTACATCTTAAGAATGATAAACAATGGAGATGTCACTCCACTTGCCATTGAGATATCTATGGCCCTAAGAATGACTTGTGGCCCCACAATGGTTTTGTGAATCAAGTATAATTTAATTTGACATTCTCTGGAGGTGTTCAATTGGTGGTGAATTTCAGACTCTGCTAAAAGAATAGCTGGTTTGATGCAAAGTAAAGTATGAACATGGGGGAGGTTGTTAAGTGACTCATCAGTGGTCCCGTGTAAACAGCTGAAATATAGGGAAGTACATGAGAGAGGGGTGGCCAAGATGAGGACAGGATTATGGTCATCACAGGAAGTGATAATCAGTCACCATTGATGAGTCATATCAATGACTGTTCCAAACCCCTTGACTGACTAGGAAGTGGCTCCTCAGCTCCCATCTCCTTGTCCCAAGCCTTGTCAAAACCTCTCTGCCTTGGTACCCTCAGGGAGAATAGGTGAAGAGATGGGTGTCTTCTCCGTATAGTGCAATATCATGCACAGACCACCCTAGAATGAAAGTGGATTTCCGAGAGGAAAGTGGTCATATCTGACCTCTAGTTAAGGATGAAGATGAGATTTCTTTTTAACACAAGCAGATCCTCACCAAAATTCAGTTTTTGGGTCAGCACCAGTGCCTGGCCCCATGGCAGCAGCTGAGGTGCACATACCTGCTAGGGGAGGCATGAGAGTAGCATCATCCGTGGTACACCACAGGGGACCAGCTTCTGAAGGGTTTTGCCTTCCCTTTCTGCTCCTGTCTCTGACCCACCTACCATTTTAAAGAATAAGCACAGCCCTTGCAGGGAATGCTATTCAAAGTCATACAACCAGAGGCAAGTCAGCCTCCTCTGAGGGTTCTGTTTCTTACATAGATATTGTGAAAATTCAAAGGGATGATCTGTATGTAGACTCAGCTCTGAGTAGGACCTCAGTAAGGAAAAACAGCATTATCTTTAAGGGAAAATCTCCTTCCTTGTAAAATAGCCCCATGAACTGCTCCGAGCAGTTCTCACTCTGGGCAGCCCCCTGCCTCCTCACAGCTGCAGTGATCCACAGATTAAAGGGGCCTCTAGCTTTATGTGTTCGCAGGATAGCCCTCTTGTCTGTGTGATCTAAAAGCAGCAGATTCAACAGCTAGGAACGTGGAAGACACTGAAGCAATAAGGGGGGGGAAAAAAGGACTTTTCTTCATTCATATGAAAATTCCTGAGAAGGAGTGGACAGAGCCAACACCTATGAAAAGAAAAAAGGTCCCTGACGTCAGGAGTGTGGGCCAGCAGAGTAGCACCAGCCAGGCTGGAGAAGGTGCAGAGGACGGCAAAGGAAGAAATGGCTAAAGGATTCGGAAGAAGGCCTTCTGAAGAAAGCTTGATCTTCACCTCTGAACTTGGAGCCAAACTCTGCTGAGTGAAGGTGGGCTATGGTGCAAATTGATCTGTACAAAATACACAAGGGTCTTGGGGAGAGGGGGGACAGGCTGCTGCTCACCTTGTTGTGGTAGAAACTGCTGATAAACACAGCCTTCAAGGCAGCCTGCAGGGAGGAAATGGATTAAAGTCAAGGACAGTAGCAAGCCCTATTAAGGACAAAAGCCAGGGCTTGTGATTGGGAAAGCCTTGGCTTTCTAGGCTTTTCACAAACTGCTTGCCTATGGCTATAGATCCTGTTGGAGAAAGTGGGGAGTTAATGAGGCCAAGGGCAAAAGGCTAAATAGCCCAAGCCCCCAACCTCAGACTTTTTCCACTGCTGCTCCCTCCAGCAGCTGAATTATGTCACAAGCTCGCACACTTCCCTTTGGCTACAGAGGTCTCCTCAAAGTTACTCTGCAGATTTCACAAAATTCTCAACAAACGCATATATGTGCTGTTTCGTTTTGATTTTCTTTCTTCTGAAACTACATCGATTGTCTAACCTAGGTGTAAGATGTGACTCCAACTATGCTTTTATTTATTCTGTGAGTTGACACACACCCGACTGTATACCCTACAGAAAAACTGTACAGAAGGCTATGGATACAGTCAAAAGGAAGACATAAAACTGAAAAAAAAAAAAAAGCTGCTAATTCAACATAAGTGAGAATGAAGGGAATCCTCCAACTGATGTGTGTAGAAGTTCTCAGAAGTTCTCAGGTGACAATAGGGTTGTACCACAATGGGAAGCAAGAGGGAGAAAGATTCCGGACCCAAATGAAGTGTCAAAATCTGAAAGACTGTGTAGTTTCAAGGAATAAATAAATGTACACAAAATGAATGTGGGTGGACCAAAGAGTGAAAATATAGAAAGAAAAAGAAATCAGTTCTAGTTTTGCATTTAAGATAACAGAATATCACAGACACAGAAAAGCAAAAAATGTAGATGAACTGGGTAATTTATAATTTTAGAGAAGTACAAAGATCACAGTACAAGTAAACAGGCATGGGACAAGTTGCATTCGCTAAAGTTGGAATGCAGTGTGTAGAGAGCTAAAAACTGTTCTTTCCCACTTCAGACACAATAGTGAGCTTCGGTTTTTAAGCTGCATCTGTGTTGCTTAGGAAATATTTTTTATTTACTTAAATGCTTTAAAAGCAATAACCAGCAGGCATTAAAGTTCCAAACACGAACACTATGTGTAATTGTCTATCAAATCCCATCTACTGCAGTGATGACAACGTCACCGAAGTTCTTTAAATGTTCATGAATTGGATTAGTTAAATAAATATCTGTAAACCCATAAACTAAATGAACGATTTCACAGCATTTTAAAATGAAGGATAAAGTGATGTCAACGGGCATGGAAAGATCACTACCTGCATTGTTCAGTGAAAAGTTGAGCAGAGGCCAACTAGATGGCTCAGCAGGTAAAGAAGTCTGCCCATCCCTGGGACCTATATGGTAGAAGGAAAGAAGGCACTCTTCTACATGAAAAATAAAAATTATAATAAAATTTTAAATTAAAAAGTCCAATTTCAGAAAGCAAATACTGTGATTTACATACATACATACATACATACACATACAAACATTTATTCCAAAAAGTGTATTTGTGTATGTGCATGTACTCCTATTTTTGAGTCTTTATATACATAAAAATATGTATGCAGTGATATCAAACAGGCTATAAACTGTAGCCACTACAGGTTCTGGGGGGATCAAACTCAGGTCCTCATGCTTGCAAGGCAATCACTTTACTGACTGTGCCATTGCCCTAGTCTACTGTTTTACCTTTTTGTAACCTTGTTGTAGAGATGATTTCAGAGGATGAACTGATGAGACATTATTGATTCCTACTCACATCCTATCTCTAGGACTAGTGCCTTCCTCTTGAAGTTTATTCAGACTGAGGCTAATTCACATTGATTTTTAAAATCTAAATTGCACATTCCTCCGGCTACATTCCAAACATGGACCCAGGTTTTATACCATTGGTCAAGCCCATTGGAGGGCTTTGGCCATCAGCATTATGGATGAACCTATCTGCACTAGAAATGTTCTTAATACTTTTAGACCTCCCCATCACTTGGCATGGCACTAACTGCTCTACTTCACATATGCATTAGTTGAGACCAGACAACTCTTACTCTCTCCACAGCTCTAAAGTAGGAGAATTTGGGAGCAAGTACAGCAAATAGGTGCTGGGCAAGAAGGATGAAAAGTTGATTGCAAGGTGTTCCAATTATTAACATGGTGCCTAGAGCAGAATTTATTGAGTAGACACAATAAACATTAACAATTCTAGTGACATAAATTAATGAAGGCAGCCCTGTCAGTTTACTGAAGCTCATGGGTACTCGATGTTGCTTTGTTAGGTGCCTGAGGCCTAACATATTTAAACAAGCTCCCATCCCCTTCTGGGTGATTCTCTCCCAGAACAGTCCAGGAGTCACAAGTAATGATGGCCTGTCCCACTCAACTCCAAGAGCAGGTTCTGACTAGTAAAGGAAGCAGCTGTAGGTAGGGAGATATCTTAAAAGGTAAAGACACATTTAGGGAAGCACAATGACCTGAATTCCATCCCTAGGCCCCACATATTGGAAGAAGAGACTATTCCTGCATGTTCTCCTCTGACCTACACACTTGCACTGTAAAATGTGTGTGCTCCACCCAACATATCCACAAATAAATAAATGAAAATGACATTTTTTAAAAATTTAAATGGACCAGGAAAGTGGTTTAGCCAGTAATTGTCATCACCAAGACTGACAATCTGAGTTCTATACCCAGACCCAACATGATAAAAGGAGATAGCCAACTCCCACAAGTCTCCTGACCTCCACACCCATGCCTTTGCTGTACCCACACAATAAAGGAAGGAAGGAAGGAAGCAGGAGGGAAGGAAGGAAGATAAATATAACATAGGAAATAATTCACTGAATTTTTCTTACAGAACCAAGTAGTAAGGAATCTGGGGTCTTTATCTTGTATATTCTTGTTTAAGGCATTTCCAGCTCAAGTTGGTCAGGAACTTACTCTGCCAACCAGAATGGTCCCTACATTATAGCATCATCCTGGTTCTTCCAATGTTGGGATTACAGCTGTGCACCACTGTATCCAATATAAGAACTTAGGTTTTGTGAGCAAATAGGCAAGATTAGAGGTATTGATATTTATATGACCATTCAAAATGTATGCATTTCAAAAGGGAGAGAGAGAGAGAGAGAGAGAGCCATCCTTAGCTCTTGGGCTAAGACAGTTGACCCAATTTGCCTCAAAAGCTATTATAACAATTCTAGGACCATTGCCATGGATGGCTAAGAAAGCTAACTCAATCCAATGAGGGTGTGACATTTCCTCAAAGTAAAGTCTAGGAGCCTGACTTAAGTTCATCTAGAAAGACCAGGGAGAGCTTCTTTTGCTTTTTCTCATTTTCTGTCTTTTCCTTCTTTCCCCATCTGTTTCTCTCACTGGAGATGGACAAATGAACACAGTATAATGCTGTTGATGGTAGGCATTTTGTGACATCTTCAAAAGTCAATCTGAGAACAAAGACTCCATGTGGAAGAGGACTGAGATGAGTGAACCACTAAAAATCAAAATCTTGTCTTGCCTGGAACCTAGTCCATGGTGATACTTCTTGTATGTGAAATAATAAATGTGTATATTATTTAGGAGAACTTATCTCAGTAGGATAGCTTCTCTAAGGTTGTTAAATTTCTTAGTAGAAGTGAGACAGGGTAGTCTCCTGGACCAAAACTTAGCAGGCTCCTCTGAGAGAACCTCAAGGCCAATTGATTAGGAATTATATAAGACAGGGGTCTACTCAGAATCTCCATGCTTGGCATCTGACTAAAGTTCTCCTTTTCAACCTCCAAAGCCTGGTCATCCTGGACTACCTTCAAAGTCCAGTCACACACTGAGATTTCTTCTTAGTAATTTTTCATCTACAAAACATGGTCCCCTTAGCCTTCTATGCTGGTTAGGCTTTTGTCCCCTTGACATAAGCTAGAGTCATCCGAGAATCTGGAACATAAATTGAGGAATCACCTCCATCAGACTAGCCTGTAGGCAAGTCTATGGGGCCGTTTTCTTGATTAATGATTGATATGGGAGGACTCAGCACACTGAGGACAGTGCCACCCATAGGCAAAGGGCTCTGGGTTGTATAAAAATGTAGACTGTTCATCTGATCCCTCCTCCCTCTCTTCTGAACTCCAGGAGCTCAGCCCAGTGCTTGGCTGTGGGTCACTGCATCTGCTTCTATCAGTTGCTGGATATTGGTTCTCTGATGACAATTAGGGTAGTCACTAATCTGATCACAGGGGAAGGGCAGTTCAGAAACCCTCTCCACTATTGCTAGGAGTCTTAACTGTGGTCATCCTTGTGGATTCCTTGGAATTTCCCTAGCACCAGGTTTCTTCCTAACCCCATAATGGCTCACTCTATCAAGATATCTCTCTTTTATTGCTCTCCCCCAACTCGGCCTTCTTGATCCCTCATGTTCCAATCCCCCATCCCTTCTACCCAGCACTTCGAGGCAGAGGCAGGTGAATCTCTATGGGTTCAAGGCAAGCCTGGTCTACGGAGAAAGCTCCAGGACAGCCATGGCAGTTAACACAGAGAAACCCTGTCTTGGGGGTGAAAAAGCTGGGCTTAGTGTATATCTGCAAACATAGCACAGAGGAAGGAGAGGCCAAGGGATCCCTCTAGTTTTTGTTGACAGTTAACATAGACTACTCTTTGATCCTCTGATCTCAGAGAAGCTCTGTGTCTCAAAAAAAAAAAAAAAAAAAAAAAAAGCAGGTGAATAATGTCCATGTCTGCAGAATGACACCTGAGACCAGTCTTTGGTTTCCATTCATACATACAAATACATATGTGTGCATGTACCCACACAAACATACTCATATTCATACACACACACACACACACACACACACACACACACACACACACACAGATGGAAGGCAACACATGAAAGATGAGGAAGCAAAGGGAACCTACCCACTCTTAACTCTACATTATCTGCTTGGGGAGGCATTGTCCAGCCCCCTTGATGGCTGATGACCAATTAAATTTATCTAATAAGAGACATTAGAAGACAGGAGGAATAGGAGATGGGTGTCACCTCATTACTGCTTTCCTGGAAGTGGTCACATACACCCAGGGTTGGCCTTTGCCATCCAGTTCTTCCTTCCTTCCCTCCTCTTTCATGGTCAACTTGAATGCTTTTCCCCCATTTTGAGTCTCTCCTTCTTCCACCCCCTCTTCTGGTTGTCACAACCCCATCTTGCCATTGTCACCTCCTCACAAGAATATTTCTTTGTCTGAGCTTCCTAGAATGCTTTATTTCTCCCTGGGATTCTTACTGATACAGAATACGTGTGGGACACCAGATTTCTGGCTAGAGTAATAGGCTCAGAATCACACTCATTGCCACATGAGCATGCTGCATCCCTAACCCATCCATCACAATAACTGTACCTTTCTCCAGTTCAGGGTACCAGCATCTCTGGGGAAGCCTGGCCCAGCCTGTGGTTTCAAAGATGAGATTTTTTTTCTTCCCATCTTACTTTTGCACATGTAGATTTTGGTCCCCACTCTGTGGCTTGTGGTTCACCAGCTGATGAGGGTCAGCATCAGGAAGGAGGTTATGCAATCCCACCAAACACACAGACAGCATTGACATGCAATTTATGCAGATCAGACAAATCTTCCCAGAGTGCCCAAACAAATTCTCATCAGTGAATGTGAGGAAGTAAAATCATCAGAGAAATGAGTAATGACCGCTTTGCTCACCCTGTGATGATAACAAAGTAATGGATAACAGTCATTGCGATGTATGGAGTCTTATATAAAGGAATTTGCACAAAACACTTTGTGTTTTCATGAAAGGCATTGCTATGTCTTCCTTGGGGAAGACATAAATAACACCTCCTCCTCCTAAGGTCCCAACAACAAATGGAGGCACAACTCTACTAAAATTCATTTTGGGGGACCAATGAGTTTATTGGGCCACAACATAAAGTCCAGTAGGAATGAGGAATTTCCCATTGCTTTATGAAGCTCCCTTCCCAGCCTGTATACTTCAGCTCCTCCCCAAGGCCACGAGCAGTTGAGGCAGAGTTGCCTACAATAGTTGGTATGGTACAGGGTAGCTGGATACTCTGGTGAGGGGCTTGTAACCCTCCCTGCCCATCTGTTTCGGATATAATCAGCCCAGCTTTGATGACACCTTGCAAGTGGACACAGGTGGATGTCTCAAGATGGCAGTTGTCTGATTCAGAGAATAGTCCTAGACAACAAAGAGTAAAGAGACCAAGCCCAGGGAAAAGAGATAAAACTTTGGGTTTGGCTATACTGATAGAAAAGTAAATATATGGAGCTCCAATCTAAAAGAATGAGGTTTAGAAACAGCATTTGGCCTGGAGAGGTCTGTCAATCCTGGTTGCCTGTAATCAGTATTTTAACAGGAAAAAGAAGACATAGCCTATGGCCTGAGTACAATAAGAATATGGGTTGAAAACCCCATCTACATTTAAGGCTTTGAGGGATGAAACTGGCAGTGAGGAAAATAGGGTAGAGGGCAGTCATTGAAAGAAAATAGGCTACGTGCTTGTCTCTGCCTTGGCTCTGGATAACTAAGGGAGAAGTGTAGGCTGTGGTTTCTCATGGGGTTGGGCTGATGTATGTAGACTCTGTGCACTCCTATTTAGACTACTACCTGGTTGGTAGCAACAGGCATACTTGGAGCTGCTCAAGTCCTTCTGGAGGGTGGACTTTTAAATTGGTCTTAGATTCTGGGGACATTTTATGGAGGCTTAATACGGCCCATAAGATGCATGTTCTAACCTCTGAAATTTGGCCTGCTAACACTTGTACCTTGAGTAGCAAAAGAGCTGAAACAATGCAGGCACCTCTGAGTGAAATGTCTTCATGTGGGCAGATCAACCTAGGTATGAGCAGTGTTGTCTTGGGAGAAAAGGAAAGAAATACGGCACAAAGATGGTGACAAGAGGACACTGCAGGGCTCCAGGGGACTCTGTTAAAGGAGAAAAGACAGGGTGGGGCTGGAGAGATGGTTCAGCAGTAAAGTGTATATATTGCTCTTACAGAGAACTCAAGTTCAACAGTCATGTCAGGCAGCTCACAACTCTGTAAGCTCAGTTCCAGGTGATCTAACTCCCTCTTCTGGCTCCCACAAGTACATACACTCATGAGCACAAACCCACAGAAGCACATACACATAGTTACAAATAAAACCTTTTAAAAGAAAATTCACATGAAAATAAAATTTGTGTTGTCTTCTCACAATTTATAATTGTGTCTAATAGCAAACATAAATTTTAAGGCATGAGCTGTGAATACAAGACCCAGTAAACAACATCTGTATGGTGACCAGGAAATTCCAGAGGTTTTAATTGGCGGTGAAGTCACAGGTACTGAGAATATTGTTCTGCCTGATTTTCTGCATTCATCATCCACTGTATTTAAAGTTGGCAACGCAGAGACCACATTTTCTTTTAGCATTTGGACTACAGAATATGCCATAAGAAGTCTAAGCCTGACTTTGAAGTTGCTTAGGGTTTGTTTTTTTAAGATCTGTTTATGTATTATGTATACAGTGTTCTGCTGCATGTATTCCTGCATGTCATAAGAGGGCATCAGATCTCATTATAGATGGTGGTGATCTACCATGTGGGTCCTGGTAATTGAACTCAGGATCTCTGGAAGAACAGTCTGTGCTCTTAAACTCTGAACCATCTCTCCAGCTCTAGTTTAAGTTTTAGACTACAGGAAATGAATCATTTTTTAATGGGTAATAGGAGGTTTGTAGGTTTTAATTTTCCTTCTTCTGTGTGCATGTGTGTATGGTATGTGTACATATGTATGGGTGTACATGTTATTCAGGTGCGCATTCACATGTGTTTGTGTATTTGTGGGGGTCCAAGGTTATGTAAAAGTCTTTGATTCCTCTTTCACAGTTTGCTTTGAGTCAGTCTGTCAACCAAACCCAAGGCTTGCAGATGCAGCTGGTCTTGTCAGTCAACTTGTTCCAGGGATCCGGTTTCCTCCTTTCAAGGCTGGAATTGCAGGGCTCTCAAGCTTACCCTATGTTTACTCTGGGGATATGAACTCTGGTCTTCATGCTTGTTACTTGTAGGCAAGTGCTTCAGCTCCCGAGCTACCTCCTTAGCCTCATAGTTTTCTGTTTTTCCTAATAAGCTTTGAAGTGAGAGTCACACTTTCCCCCCTGTACTAAAAAATATCTGGAAGCCATCTTGTACAAATACACTCTACCCATAATGCAATAAAATTATCAAAGGTGGGTTTTGCAGGGAGTGGCAAACTTTAAAACCAAACCACAGATGAATGATGACAGTCAGAATGCAATTTTCTAAATGATGGCCTCTACAAGCATCCTCAGATGTGAGGGTTTCTGTTCTAATGATGGAGGCTGCACCATTGCCTCTGTTTTGAATTCACGTCTAGGCCATCATCTATGCCATCTGTTCACAAGGCAATCCAGTTTCAGATATCTAAAAGTGTGCCTGCCTCGTTTTGGTAATCCACCTGATTCTTCATGAAGAAAGATATCCCAGCTCAGCATTGAGACTTCCATATTAATTTGTCCTTGCAGGTATTGCAACCAAGAATGAATTTTCTCCATTATAGCTTGTCTCAAATCCATGTAACTTTGTTGACCTGTTTTTTAAAAAAAAAAAAAAAAAAAAAAAAAAAAACAATGTCCAGTACATCCCAGCTTACAGATGGAACTTGGAGCTGGGATACCGTTAAAGAAAAAAACATTAGGAGCAAAAGCCTTCCCACATACCTCTAATATACAAAACAAATCAAGACCTTTCACGTTTTCAAAGGTTAAACAGATCTCATTCAAAATTATAATGAGTGATCAACACTGACTATTGATCCCCCAGAAATAGTCTCATACTCATTCGTATGTTGATTTATAAAACACATTCTCCCAAATACATTCAGAAGCATTGCTAACACATGTGGACCATTTCGGATCAACACCAAATCTGTTTTTCTCTGAAGACAAAACAGGGTATTTGGGGGGAGAGAATCAGACATGTTTTTCAGTGCATTTCCCCCCTCTGGTAAACATTTACAAGAACCAAGATATGAAAATGAAAGGGATTTGTTGTTGTTGCTGTTGTAAATTTCCTTAAGGGCATATGATTCTTATTGCAATTGTACAGAGAAAACTCTCAAGTGACTTGCCGCCTCCCCATTGGTGGTACAGCTCAGTGCAATACCAGAAAGGGCTGCTACAATCTGTCTGCTATTTACATGGCTCCAAACAAACAGAAAAGCCGCCGAGAGACATGGCATAAGCATGAAGCAGACAGTTCTGCTGGGGTTTTTCTCAAATCCCCAACCTCCTCATTTCAATTTGGGGTTTATTTATTAGCTAATAAGGGACTCTGCTGGTGGGACCTACAAAGAAGCCCCACTGGAATTCAAATCCATTCCTCATATTGTATTAACAAATGTCTCTCTCTAGATGGGAAGCAAATTGTTCACTTTGACTCCCAGGGCTGCACTGCCTTCGAAAGCTACAGAATACGGTCCCCATCGCTCACAGTGGTGATTTCACATAAAATAGCATCACAGAAACGATCAAAGAGACGAAATCCTTCCCAGCCTAGATCTCTTTCAAGGGCGTCGAAGAATAAAAGATTCTTTCCTCAAACATTGATATGCATTTTGGAAAATAGTCGTTTTGTAAATCCATACTCCACAGACTGCTCTATAGAATTTCAATTGCATTTCAATTTCAAATCAATTACTGTTTTGTTTTTTTTTGTTGTTGTTTTTTTTTGCCAGAAACATTGGTCCTAAAAATGGACTGTTCTTTTGTTAGTTCAAAGGTGTTTGTGTGTGTACATGCATGCGGGTGAATAATTCATAACTGCAGAATATTTAAAACATTGATTATTTTTAAAAAATTGTTGTGAAAAATAGATACAACTTAAAAGGAATAGAAGTAAACATTTGATAAAAATTACCTTTAGAAAAAAATGAGACTTTTAAACATCAATTCTGGGCAATAGCGTTTCCTTTGGCACAATATTTCCCCCTGATTTTTCTTTGCCACAGGGGTTGCTGATTCACAGCCCACTTCTTCCACTTCCTAGCTGCCTCCTCTTGTAAATCAGAAAAAACGAGAATGAGATTATATCCCTCTTAGATCCTGAGGATTAAATCAGATAATGAATGAGAGAAAGCTGTGCGAGCCATCAGGTGTCATTGTAAGATAAAGTATCACCAACATGTTTTAAAGCACACGGTGAGACACCATCACTCTGCTTGACACACTACAAAATGCCTTTCCCCTGTTCCTGAACCTCTCTAGATTGCCGTGGAATCTTACTGTTTCTGACAATGGACTCTGGATGGAACTGTCATTTATTTAAAGACATACATCAACATTTCTTACAAATTACAAAATCAAGTACCCCGTATATACTAGATCAAAATTCATTGGGAGTTGGTGATACCTCAGTTGGCTGATACTGAAGGTTTTAACCATTGTTGCAGATCAAAAACAGGAAAAAAAAAACCCAAAGAAACATAAAAAAACAAAATAATACTAATAATGGTATTTTTGTGTAGCCCAATCTACTGTCTATTGAAATCAAAACAGAAAAACAATAGAACTCTTCAGGACATAAGTCAATAAAATAGTATTGTCTCAAAACTACACAGAATGGAAAGGCAAGCAAACAAACACTATTTACACTTAAAACTTGTGGCTAAAGACTATTTATTTATTCAGCTGCCATGTCCTATAGCCTGATTGGAGTTTAGGACCTCCATAGTGACCTAGCTTAGCTAGTGACAAGCAGAAAAGAGGTCCTGGTCACTAGTGCTACATATTTCTGGAAAGGAACTTCTGATGTCTCTGTTCATGAAAATAAATGCTCATTTTCAGATGCTTGAGAAACAAGGAAAAGAAATAGCAATGCCTGGCCTCTGTGATTCCAGAGGCAGCCCCTGATATGAGCTTCCCAGTATATTTTATCCCTAACACTTTCTATGCTATTTTTGGGCATTGCCAAAATGAAATAAAGACCTGAGATTTTGTTCTCTGTCTTTTTATGCTAAGAAATAATCAGTTTTACTCTCCATCTCTCTCCACCCGGACCTGTGTGTGTGTGTGTGTGTGTTTGTGTGTGTTTCAGATACACTTTGACTTTGTTACTACAAAGCCAGTAACATAATGGCAAATACAATTTTTCATTTATCTATGTAGTTATTTCATTCATATAACTGATAGGTGTGCTGTGCCCTTATCCAGATAAATTGTTACCAAGTACTAGGACCTGGCTATATAAGAACGACACTGACAGCAAATGAGTAAAAGGTGAAAAATAAAACCAATTTCAGACAGAGTTAAGTGCTAAGCAGGAACAGAGTATGTCACAGTCAGGACTGGAAAAGGGGGCTGCTGAAAGGATGGCCAGGAAAAGCTTCTGTGATGAGGCAATGCTGTATCATGGGCAAAGAAAAACAGAAGGACTCCAGCATTGTGAAGTTCAGTGTGAACTGAGTCCCCGATAAAGAATGCAGTAGACAGTTCAAATTCTAAAGTAAGAACCAAGATCACAGATTGACAGCACAGCAGAGCAGGAGGTGAGCCAAGGCGGGAAAGGGAAAGGAGCTTGTTCTAAAGGAACAAGGCCAATAAATAGACACACAAACAAGATGGATTAGCTTGGCTTACATGACACAGGCTGCAAAGTCCGGTTATAACTGAGTGCTGGGAGAGACTTGGGTTAAGTCATTACCCAGTCCTCAAGATGAGAAGCCTCAGCTTCCCACTGATGCAGAAGACCAAAAGGATTCCTAAAGAGATGCTGATCTTCAGTCTACGTGGGAAGGACAAAGAAGCTGGGTTCCAAAGCCGACACATACAATATGACCAGCTGCCATATGCTCCTGTGGCAATGCCTTCCCCACCCGTGTACCTTCAAACTGTGAGCTTAAAGCACCCCTTTCTTCCTTCCTTTGCTTGCTTTTGTTGGGAATTTTATTGCAGCAGTGAGATAAGTTACTAAATAAATCTCCAAGAAGTAGACACATATGTGAGTGAAGCCCTATTTTAAATGAATCAAAGCTGATGCTACAAGATCCAAAGTGAGCCACCCAGTTGAGCCTTTCCCCATTCTGCACTCAGAAAACTATCACCAAAACAAAATGGTGCTTTTTCCTGGCTACTAGGGGTGTCATTTTTCACCCACCAGTAGAAGGCCAGACCATCTAAATTGGGAACTTATTACATCCATGGGAGTTTGGATGTAGGCAAGATCTTTTTATTTTATTTTATTTTTTATTTAAATTTTAGACAAGCTTGTTTTATATGTCAATCCAGTTCCCTCTTCCTCCCTTCCTCCCCTGTCTCCACCCTACCTCCTATTCCATCCCTTTTATGCTCCCCAGGGAGGGTGAGGCCTTCCATGGGAGATCTTCAAAGTCTGCCATATTATTTAAAGCAGGGCCTAGGCCCTCCCCCATGTGTCTAGGCTGAGGTAGACAGCCTACCACATATCCCTCTATGTGGAATGGGCTCACAAAGTCCATTTGTATACTAGGAATAAATACTGATCCACTACCAGAGGCCCCATAGATTGCCCAGGCCTCCTAACATTCAGGGGGTCTGGGTCGATCCTATGCTGCTTTCCTAGTTATTAGTCTGGGATCCATAAGCTCCCCCTTGTTCAGGTCAGCTGAATCTGTAGGTTTCTCCAGCCTGGTCTTGACCCCTTTGCTCATCTCTCCTCCTCTCTGCAACTGTATTCCAGGAGTTCAGCTCAGTGATTAGCTGTAGGTGTCTGCTTCTGATTCCATAAACTACTGGATGAAGGCTCCAAGATGGCATATAAGTCAGTCATCAATCTCATTTTCAGAGAAGGGCATTTAAGGTAGCCTCTCTGCTATTACTTAGATTGTTAGTTGGGGTCTCCTTGTAGATCTCAGGACATTTTTCTAGTACCAGATTTCTCTTAAAACCTATAATAGCTCCCTCTATTATGGTATTTTTTTTCTAGGCAAGGTCTTTCTAAGATGATCTTTAACTTAAAAATAATATTGAACCATATCACATCTGCTTCTCAAATAGTTTTGTGAGGCAATTATATAATGTTTAATAGTCTCTCATTTTACTCAATAAACATAGGTATCTAGTAATTAAAGATATTATTTTTCATAAGGGATTATGCGATGACCTTTAACCCACAGGTAACAAGCAGACAGCTTGAACAGTTTAGGAAAACCTGTAAACACTCATCATCCTAAAAGTAGTTTTCAAATATGTCTTTAATGTGTATTATTTTCTGATCACTTAATTACTTATTCTCCCTATGCACTATTTGCGGGAGTTTAAATGAATAAAGATCAGAAAATTAGGTCATATAGTTTCTTTAAATAATTATCTCCAGAGCACTGCTTTCCCAAGACAGGGGAGGATTATTTGAAAGAAATATCGTCTTTCAATTGCTTCTCCTGAGGCATTTCCAAAGGGCAAATAAAAGAACAGAGAGGAATACTGAGCAATATAGGCGATATAGTATTAGATGTCTGCCTAATAGAGAATCGTATGATTCAATTCAAGAGAGAAGGCTCCACTGAGTCTGCAGTAAGAAAAGTAATGAGGTTTTCTAACCAGACCAAGCAGCCCTCTCCAAAATGCAGATAGAAATCTTTGCAGCAACAGACAAGAAGAATTTGGAGTTGAGTGGTGAAAATGTGCTCATGTGTCAAAGCCATGACTGATGAACCTCAAATGTGCAAGGGGTCTTTAGTCAAATGCATCCATCAAAGCGCACAGGAGTGTGTGTAATAACTTCATCTCATTGCCATCACTTGCTTGTCATTATGGTGTTAAGCAGCAAGGTAAGGAACAACCACCCCTGAAGTCTCAAACTATTGCAAGCTTGTAAGAGAACCAATCCACTTCCAACCTGATGAAAATCTACCAGAATAGATTATTTTATACGTGGGGAAGCCAGGACCTCATCCAGAAGTTTGCTCAAGAACACAGTGCCAGAATCCTGATGTTCTGACCAGCTTTCTTCCCCTATTGGTATGCACATTCCCCAAATAAATTCTTTCAGTTGATGTTCCTAATAGTAGATAGTCAACGAACGATGTTTAAATTGACTGTGCTCTGAATAAATTAATTGAAACCCTGATTGGCTTGCTACTAGGAGAAGGCAAGGAAAGCCAAGGTCACACTCCATGTGGGAAGCAATGAAACCTTGTAGGAGGCACTCCTCTCTGCTCCAGGCTTTTCTGTGGGCTTCCTGAAAACAAAACTAATCCTATCTTTAAGCTCCATGCTGGGCCTGTGCTCCTTTGGTAAGATCACCAAAATAAATAAACCAACTGGAATCTCTCCCATCAGTAAACATGTTATCTGCACATAAAAAATATTTTTTTAACATAAAAAAAGAGAGGATGGGGAGACACTCAGTCCATGAAGTGGTTCTGTTGCAAACATGAGGACCTGACTTCAAGCCCTAAGACTCACATTTTAAAACACAGAACATGGTGGTGCACTCTATGTTCTCATGGCTGGGGAGACTGAGACCAGCCGATCACTAGAGCTCACCTACCAGCCAGCCTAGCATACTTGACAAGTCGAGGACCTCTGAGAGACCCTGACTCAGAAATATGTATCTGAGGAATGACATCCAAGATTGTCCTCTGGCTTTCACCCATGCACACACATAAATATGCACACACACACATACACAGACACACAAAATGTAGATAATAAGTAAAATCGAGGCGCTTTGATCAGTTATCTCACTCAGCCTTTAAAGAAAAAGATTAAGTATTTCCTATCTTAAAAAACTGAAAAACCCGAGAGAAGAGAGATGACTCAGCATTAAGAGCACCTCTTCCTCTTTACAGAGGGCCTGCATTTGGTGCCAGGCAACTCACAACCACCTATAACTCCACGTTCGTGATGCCCTCTTCTGGCCTCTGTTGACACCTGCACACACATGCACATGCACACATGTGGAAACAAACACATTATACATAAGCGACTAATTAATACCTGGAAAACAACCGCAAAGCAACATTCCAATGCCCTGAGCATCGAGTCTTAACCCTGGTTGTCATAGACATTCATGGCAGCAGTTCAAAAACAGATGAGGTTAAGGCAGATCTGCAATTCACTGTTTATTGGGATCAGCTCTTGCAGAATGCACAATTAATGTTTCAGAGAGGGACATTACAACCCTCCAAATGCCCCCTTCCTCTGCAGCAAGCAGTCTTCCGTCCCAGTGTGAGCGAGCTTAGGCTCACAACGTCCTCTGGATTTAAAGGTCAATTAGTTTGGCTCCACTTTGATTAGAAGCCATCATAACAGTGCTGCATGAGTAATTTATAGAGGCATAAATATTGACATCAATTTTTGTCAGATATTCCGATATCATAAACATCATGTAAATCTAGCCACCAGCAATCAATTTGCACATAATGGACTAATTTGATTAGAACTATATGGCTGTGCTATTTGGGCTTCAGAGTCCCTCGCCTCTTCCTACATTAAATCATCATTTTAAATCATGCCACAGTGTCGCTCACAGCAAGCAATCAAAAACAGAAAATTTAAGTCCATTGGATCCTTGCCTAATTTAATGATTTTTTTTTTTTGCAGAGGTTGTGCTCACTTGGAACTGCCAATGAGGTTCTGGCCTCATGCCTAGAAAGGACTCCATGTTACTGCTATCCCTCCAGCCTTTCGTGTCACTCAGCAGACTGACCAGTCCTAGGTTATGTGGAAACTTTTTAAGGTTAATATATATTAAGTATACAAACAAATAAGTTATGACATTTTCATATACCCACATTATACACCTTGACCCTATTCATCCCCATTTTTCTCTCCTATCTCCTCCCTTCACTCCATCCCTGATCCGCATTCTAGTTTCTAACGACTTGGTTACTTTCTTTTTTAAAAGTTTTATCCTGTTATTTTTAAATTACGTGCATGTGTGTGGCTGTGTGGATGTGTATGCTGATGCCTGAGGAGAGCACAAATGGAACTCCTTGGAGTTGGATACACCAGCAGGTGTGAGCTGTCCAGAGCTGGTGCTGGCAACAGAACCCAAGTCTTCTACAAGAGCAACAAGCACCCTCAATTACTAAGCCCCAAAAATGATGTTCACATGAGGATGGCCACTAGTGGCCTGATACAAGAGAGAAACATTTTAACGTATTTATTGTAACTGATCTTGATACCAATGCAAGCCAGAGGACAAAGTTTGTTGCCAGATCCTTGAGAGCAAGGGTCTCTGTTTTATATTTCTTTCCCATCACACATGACACTGTGTAAGGCATAGGCCAAATGGAAAACTCTCAGCAAACTCTGCAGAGAAGAGGACCATGTCCACACACACTTGTATGAAGCTCTACATGTGTGAATGTCTGTGTGAAGGTTTGATTGCACACATTTGTCCATATGCCTATGAAGGCCAATGGGCAGTCTGAAATATCAGTTCTTGGATACTATCCACCTCTTTTTGTTTGTTTTTGAGAGCAGATCTCCTACTGGCCTGGAGGTCACTAATTAGTCTAGGCTGGCTAGACTAGAGAATGCCACAGTTCCCTGGTGGACAACCATACCCACCCAGGATTTATGTGGGAGCTAGGGCTCTGAACTCTAGTCCTCCCATATACAGGGCAAGCACTTAACCAAGTGGGCCATAGCCCCAAACCCAAATCACATATTTTGTCTGTAAAACTCATATACATATACACACAAATAGATTGCATTAATAAACACAAAGCAGAAAGAAATAAAGCATGTATCTGGAATAAGAAGTACTTAAGCTAAGCATAAAGAAGAAGATGGAACAATGCACAGAAGTATGATCTGGGGCATGACGCTGAGCCAGCATTTGGTTTCTGGACCTGAGGTTCACTTGTGCAGTGCCTCTTTACCTCCACCTCACTGTTACCCCCCACCCCAAGCAGGAAAATTTTATGTCTCAAGTCTCTGCTCACACACTCTGGGATATTATCACTTTTATAAGATATGGGGTTAAAGTGTGTGTGTGTGTGTGTGTGTGTGTGTGTGTGTGTGTGTGTGTGCACATACATGTTCCTATGCATTCACACATTAGTGTATAAATGTGTATACATAGATGTACATGTGTATATGGAGGTCAGAGGTCCACCATGTCTTTATTTATCCATCACTCTCTATGTTCTTTGAGTAGAGCCTCTCATTGAACCTGGATCTCACTGATTTCACCAAGATGACCTGACCAGCAAGCCCCAGACATCCTCCTTCTCGATCTCTTCATGGGGCTTAGAAACATTTGCTACTATGTTTGGCCTTTAGATGGGTGCAGGATGGAACTCGGGTCCCTCTGCTTACACAGCAAGCAATTTATCAATTGAACCATTTCCCTGGTCCTATAGTCAAACCTTGATAAGCTATTCTATGAATGGCATCTACCACCATGTTTGCACAGCAACACCGCTGGTTGTGAGGATGCCTGAGGCACCTTTGGTGTCAGGAGGAGCTACTGCTGTTGTGCTCTGTAGCTGGGGAGCCACCACAGCCCTTGCCCCTTGGGAGCAGTTGCTCAAATGTCGGCGTGCAGATGAGTCGGTGGAAGGCCTGCAGAGTTTCTGACTCCTCAGGTCTAGATGAAACTGAGAACTTCCATCTCTGTCTATTTCCCTGGGGCACAAGAGCAGATCCACAGCTTTTGAAGAACCCTATGGCTCTAACCAAAATCACAGTGGGGAAAGGAAAAAATAAAAACAAAAACAAAATATTTTGAGTTATGGTTACGAAGCACAGTGACCTCTGAAGGAATTCTCCCTGTCCTCTCCATCCAGGGAAAGACTGAATTAGGTTGGGTTTACTAGTTGTTCTCATAGAGAAAGTGGCAGCAACTACCAAATGGGCTGTGAGTCTTGCAAGGACAAAAACCAAGGGCAGGAATTCCCAAGGCTCCGGCCACCTGGGCTCTGTCAACAAGGTCAGAATCTCTCCTCTCCTGACTCCATTCAACAACAATGAAGCACACTGGAAGCCACATGCTCCAAGTGTGTGGTCAATGCACAATGACAGCATGTCTAGAAGAGCAATGCTAACATTAACGTTGTAATAGAAAGGAAAAGAAATGGGCACAGAAATACACAGCACAGAACAATGTGAGGCTGGGCATAAAGAGCCACAGCTTCTCTGGCATTTATTATGTGGGATACTGTTGTTTTAACTCATCTAATCCTCAAACCAGCTCCAGGAGATACACAGCATAATCTGTCCTATTTTTAAACCCGGGAAAATTGAGGTACAGAAGAATTGAGCTGCTTAAGGTCACTCAGTTAAAATAAAGCCAGAATTCGGACCTACTCTCACTCCATACCTTTGCTTTCCACAACCATACTGTCTGGAGCCTTGAGCAGAAAGATGAAATTAAGAAAAATTGACAGGTTGGCTGGGAACATGGCTATATACGTAAAGTGCACACTGTACAAGCATGAAGGACCAAGTTCAATCCACAAAACCAATATTTCTAAAAATTAGGTGTTGGGCTGGATATAGCAGCACATGCCTTTAAACCCAGCACTCAAGAAACAAAGGCAGAAGGATCTCTGTGAGTTGGAGGCCAGCCTGGTCTACTAGAGTTCTGAGACAGCCTAAGCTACATAGTAAGACACCATCCCCTTCCAAAAAAACAAACAAACCTCCAAAACAAACAAACAGAACAGAACAGATGTGGTGGTATATATTTGTAATTCCAGCACTGGGGAAATGGAGAAAGACAGACCTCTGGGGCTCACCAGACAGTTGGTCTATCCTACTTGGTGAGTTCTGGTTAGTGAGAAACTCTATCTTATACAAAAATTATATACGGCAACACACACACACACACACACACACACACACACAGGCAAAGATTACAGGCAATTTTTAAAAATAGTACAAATTTACCAACTAGAAACCCACCCTCCTTCCTTCAGTCTCCAAGTGTGCACTGGTACCCAGCTCGCTGTCCTAGAAGTTGAACATGGGGAACCAGTACTGTACCATCTTCAAAATTAAAATAACCCAAAGAGCCATGGTAATCACCAGCACTAGATCATGCCATGCTGTTCCATTTATCTAACTAGCCTGCATTCAGAGAAAGAAAGCCTCATGATAAACGATGTCTCTGTCTCAGTCCTATGCATTAGAGCTGGCTGCTCTCCCAAAACAAGGCAACTGGCATAGAGTCAGTGACAATATGTAAATTCCTTGTAAAATAAACTTGATCCCATGTAATAAATGCTGTTTGAATTTTAATTTGCTAACAATATTTTAATGTGGTAATTGAGGTCATGGAAGATGTGGCCAGAGATGGAACCATCTGTAACTGTCAACTTGAAGAACACTGTGTTGCCCAGGTTTCTAAAATATTCCCAGGAAATACAAGGAAAACATGTTGCATGGAGCTGGCTGTGAACAGACTCCAAATGACAGAACAAGACTTCCTGCTGAGGAACTGTAACAGAGCTTTGGAAAAAACTGTCGAAGCCTTTTGACAATTTAAACATCCTTGCTTAGAGCATAGGCCCTCACACTACACAGATTTTTTTTTTTACATTGCTTTTATTTTATTTTATTGTTGGTAGGTTGGCAAGTTTGTCAGTTGGGAGGGTGATTGGTTGAGTTTTGAGACTGGGTTTTAGCAAGTTTAGGCTATCCTTGAACTTGTCACGTAGCTGAGGATAACCTTAAACTCCTGATCTTCCTGCCACCTCTACCTAAGTGCTGGGATTACATTCTACTACCATGCCTGGTTTATATACTGCCGTGGATGGAACCTGGGATTTTGTATGTGTTGTGAAAGTTCTCTGTGAGCTGAGCTACATCTCTGGGCATTTTTTATTAAAATAAAAAATCATTATTAAAACCTATGACTCCATGTCTTTTAATAATTTGGGGCAACACCTAATCTTATAGCTTTCATAATTCATCAAGTTTACTTCCCAGAAATCATTCACTGTGGCTTGCTCAATCCACTCTCCTTTTTGGTTGCATTTTCTCAGATCATCAGTTTCAGGACCCTTGAAATTTACCCTCTGGTATAAAGCAGTTTGTATTTTTAATGCTGAGGAGTGAGGAATGTGCTACAAATTTGCACTGACTTTATAATTATTGTCATCCAGCTACTGCCCCAGGGCCAGCCTTTATCCTCTAGATGTCCTTTATATGCTCTATTTCCTGTCTCCTTTGGTTTAAAGTATCATTTCTGTTATGAAACCTGGAAGTCCAGAGTATCACCCATTTCTGCCTTTTGGTTAGCCCTTCTCTCTGGATATGGGGCAGACCAGGCTGTGTCTGGAGTCATTGTCATCTTTCTCCCTCCCCTTGTCATAGATTCCCATTTATACAGCATAATTAACCTTAGGGAAGGAGGTTCTAGATGAAGCCACTGATCAGCAAAGCCCTCAAAGCAAACCTTTATGCTCTGCCCTTACCCTGACACTCAAAGTCCTATGCTTTTTGTGGCCATGGAGCCATTCACCCTTCCTTACTAAAGGTCTGTGATCTATAATACACCCATCCAACCGCAGTTTACCTCATTCTCATTCATCTCCCTCCCAGTGTCTGTTCTGCAGCTCCATCCTCACCATGCCTCTCTTTACCCTCCCAACTGCCTATCTTATTCATCATCCCAGTCCTGACCATTTGTGCAGGCACAGCTCAAATCCTTCCTTTGAAGGAAGTCTGGGTGACCTCGATGGCTCAGGTGTTTCTTTCTTTCTTTCTTATTTCAAATCTTTGCTCAAATGTATATTTTCTAGAATTACATACTTCCTCTTGTAGTCTTGAAAAGTAGAAATTTCCTAAAATACATATATATCCACACATCTAAAAAGAACTTAAGTAGAGTTACCCTATAAATGTGTGACAATGCTCCTACTATATACCATAGGTTAACAAATAAAAAGCCCAGTGCTAGAAATCGGTTACCTTTCTTGGAGTTGATAGTCAAAGAGGTCCCATAGAACTCCCCCAAACACTATAGACTGTTGATATGAATGAGAATGGTCACCATAGATTAATATGTTTGAATACTTGGTCCCTAGTGGTGGAACTATTTGGGAAGGATCGGGAGATGTGATCTTGTTGGAGGAGGTATCTGTGACACTAAGTGTTACGAGTAGGTTTTTCCCTGCTGGTCGGTCTGGTCCCGCCGCCATGCCAGCCCCCACTAATAATACACAGAGAGGCTGTATTTGATATAAGGCTGTTGGCCAGGTATTAGTTTTTTACCAGCTAGCTCTGTCTTAATTATTAACCCACTTCTACTTATCTAAGTATTTCCACGTGGTCTCATCTTACCGGCCAGAGCGGCTGGCGTTCTACCTCTCCGGTCTCTCCATGTTGACTCCTCCGTTTATCCTGATCCTTATTAAACCACAAAAACTAGGAGCATGTTTTGAGGTTTCAAAGGACTTTTACCAATCCCAGTGAATTCCCCCCCCCTCCATTTTCTCCCCGGTCCCCCTTCCCTGCCTCTTACTTGTGGATCAAAATGTAAGCCCTCAGCCGTTCACTGCCGTGAGTCTGCTCTTCCATCATGAACTATAACCCTCTGAAATTATAAACTCAATTAAATGTTTTCTTTTATGTCACTTTGGTATAGGTGTTGGTTACAGCAGTATAAACATCACTAATGCACAAATTATTGTCAGTGATCTTGGTTACATTCAATAAGAAAGCCATGCCCTCATGATAAGACCCTATTGCTGAAGACACCATGTATTTGAGTCATAGAATATGAGGAAATCAAGCTGGCACTGGCATGGAATTTCATACCTACTAACTAGCTTTTATAATGCTTGAAGGTGTTGTATAGACTGCTAGAAGAGAGCAAAGTAATCCTGAATGTTACCCAGCTATGAACCCTGGGAGCTACAGTAATGAATAGCCTAACAAGATATAGGCATGGGTACAATAATAGAATTAATGTCATGGAGGCAGCTAATCTCTCTCTCTCTCTCTCTCTCTCTCTCCCTCTGTATGTGTGTGTGTATATGCATGTGTGTGTGATTTATTTTATTTTATTCTTTGATAATCTCATATAGTATATTTTTATCATAATCTTTTCCTATCTCCAAAACCCTCTGTCCATGCACTCACTTCATGTTCTGTCTCTTAAAAGGGGGGTGGTGAGAAAAAAAAAAAAACTTAAAAAGCCATTAGACAGCTGTGTTGGCCAGATGCCCTGGGATGGTTGATATATTCACCAGCTATTTGGGGAAATAGGTTTTTGATAGGGCTGGAGTTTTGTGTCACTTCCCTTCCTCCAGGCTAGCATCTGCATGACTTGAGCTTCTGTATGTCTTGCACATGTTGTTGCAACTCTGTGAGTTCCCCTGTACATCTGCCCTGCTCTGTCTAGAAAACGCTACTTCCTTGAAACCTCTCACCTCCTCTGGCTCTTACTTCTGTATTTCTGCCCACTCTTCTGCACAGATCCCTGACCCTCGGCGGGGAAGGATATGATAAAGATATCCCATCCAGAATACACAGCAAAGTCTCTCACTCTTTGCATTTGAATCTCTTGGCAAGGGACTCAAAAAGAGGAATCCCCTTACTGGGGGTTTTACTTGGTAGCATATGGTACTTAGATGGGCTATTGTCTCCTCTGTTACATGGCAACTCCATTTAAATTGTCTCTCTGTGTTTCTGTGTCTATCTCTGTCTTGTCTCTGTCTGTCTCTCTCTCCTCTCTCTCTCTCTCTCTCTCTCTCTCTCTCTCTCTCTCTGTGTGTGTGTGTGTGTGAGTGTGTGTGTGTGTGTGTGTGTGTGTGTGTGTGTGTGTGTATGTATGTATGTGTTGGAAGCTCCTACAGACATAGGTTTTCGTATCGCTATTCTAAAGGCCTTTAGTGTTAGCTATCTCTCCCCACATCACTTCCTCCACCCTGGCCCCCCATCTCCCAAATTCTTTAATCCTCTTGTTCTAATTTCCAATTTATCCCTTTATAGCACCAACAACTTTCTGACTGGATTTTAAGGCCCATTCCACAAGGTCCATACCTCCATTATTACTGGGAAGCAAAGCAATGGTACATATGAACTTGCAGCAATTTTGACAGCATAGGCAAGACCTGCTCAGGTTCAAAAGAGAAAATCACAGCATTAAGGTGGAGGTGGCATTAAGTCCCACAACAGCTAAGGAGCTGTTGCAATTGATAGCTTCTGGGAGAAGAAAATATATTTTCCTTAAGGTATGGCCTCTGATTGGTTGGCCATGCTCCAGTTGAAGGTCTAAATATAATCAGCACATATTGTACCCAATAGAGTTTAAAAAAGAAAAGATGACAGACACAAAAGGAGATGGATGGGGGGTGCTCTTGGAGGACTTGAGGGAAGGTGATAATTATGTTCAAAATACACTGTGCAAAATTTTCAAAGAACTAATAAAAATGAGGGAAAAAAGGAAGATAATTTATAAATCTGTATAATGCTATGCTAGATTGCAGGTGTTTATATGTCTTTCTGATTATACTGAATATTCCTTAAGGCAAAATCTGTATTTTGTTCATTTTTATAATTTAAAAGGAGTTAATAAACCTGATTTTATAGTGTTCAGTGATTGTTGAACAAATAAAGAATAATTGAGAAAACTCTATGCATGTGTGTATGCATATATAAGCATTCCTATGTCATTTGTATGTGGGACTCCAGTGGAAGAACAAAAGCTTATCTCAAAACTAAAAACCTAAAAGTGGGCTGTGAGTTGCCTGATGAGTGGAGCAGCTTCCAGGGTGAATGCCAGGCTCAGCTCCAGAGAAGTCTCAGGGCAGCCCCTCCCACCTTAGCAGATAGAGCATCCCTACAAATCTGTTTTCTTTCTGATGGAGCCAACATGGTAATGCCTTGTAGATTGAGATGGTGCAAAATGATATCTCATCGTGGATCTACCTTCACATATGGTGATTCAGAAAATCCCTTTTTACGTGTGTGTGCACATGAATGGATGCATGTGTGGTGTACGTGTGCGTGTTCGTGTGTGTGTTCGTGTGTGTGTGTGTGTGTGTGTGTGTGTGTGTGTGTGTTCTGTTCATGCCTGTATTTTCCTCACTTTACTTACTCATTTGCAAATTTCTTTATACATTCCTCCTAACACTCTCTTTTTAGTTATGAAAATTGGATTTTCCATATTTGGAAAACTTACCAATGTTCGTGGGTTTTACTTTTAAAGGTTATTTTGTTTTTAGGTGTGTGTGTGTGTGTGTGTGTGTGTGTGTGTGTGTGTGTGTGTGCATGTAGTGTTTATTTACACATGTATGCAAGTTCCTATGCAGGCCAGAAGAATGCATAATATTCTTTGGAGCTAGAATTGTAGTAGGCTGTGAGCCTCCTGTGTTTGTTTGTTTTTCATTTGTTTGTTTCTTTTTTGTCTTGTTTTTAATCTTTCTCTGGAGCTAAACAGCTGTTAAGAGCACTTATTGCTCTTGTAGAGGATCTTTATTCAGTTCTATGCACTCACATGACAACTCACAACTGTTTGTAACTATAGCTCCAAGGGATCTAGCACCTTCTTCTGGCCTCCCAGGCACCACCCTACACATACATAGCATTTAGTCACACAGAGACACATAAACAACACTAATATAACTTAAGTTCTCAAAAATAAAAGGAGTGCAATTCTGGTATGTGGAAATGCACAGACACTCATACATACAGGCACACACATGAACACAGACACACATACAGGCACACTTATGTGCAGACATGCACATGCTGACACACACATGTGCGAACACACACTTGCACACATATATATACCTATACCACACACACAGAGGAACATGAACATAGTATTTTTAAAGACGGTGTTGTTTGTTTCTCCATATTTGAGAATTTACTATGCAAACATTTTGTATATAATGACCAAAAGTGGGATAAGACATGTGGAGAGCGGGAGGCACCATCTTTTGCTGTTTTGGGGGGAGGATTCAGGGGCACCAAACTTGCATTCTCTTCAGCCACAGTAAGTGGTGAGCGCTAGCCCCTCAGCTAGCTGATGAGCAGCCCATTTCCAGATGACTGGTTATTTTCACTGTTAGTGAGTTGCTCTGTCTTAGTCACAGCTGTCTGGGGGATGCTGCTTTCTCAGGGCCTCTCCCCTCCTCCTCAAACCACTCTAATAGACAATGTATGGCTGTGCAGCCTCCCTCTGCCTGGAGAAAAGCACCATCAGCTGTGTCACAAACAGTGTCTCTAACATGTGGGCAATAAACTGAAATTCTCACCCAGCTGGGAAGAGACATGGGCTATGGGGAGAGATGAGTCAGAGCTGCTTTAACTCTTTAGGAATGCCCAGCATCTTCAAGCTCTGCACACTCGGGGTACCCAGTGATTGACAGACTAGGTTTGCGCTCTGGATTTGGTAGCAGCCTGTGATGAGATTCCCTGAAGAGGCAGAGGCCTCCCTGATCTCTATTTTAATGTGCATGCAGGGGAGTGTTGGAGGAGGATAAATGTACTGTATATGATAGTCTAACGGACCCTCTGTTTTTTAGTGTTGTGAATATTGACTTCCAAATGGATTTAATCAAAATCAATAACAAAATGTACGGTAATGAAGTAATGTAAAAGGCAGTAATGTATAGGCCAAGAGGTTGACTATGGAATATATTAACAGAAAGCATTGAGGAGGATGAATCGCCCTGTGCTGAGCCTTTCTTCACCTAATACAAGACAATAGAAAAGAGAAGGGAGTTTCTACCGCTGCCCACAAGTTGGGTCCTTTCCAGAGCTATGGAAATATTATCTTCTTAGCAAATTTAGCAAAATGTCATCAGAAGACAGAAAGAAAAAAATTGAAAAAACTGTTTGCAAGATCATAAAACCAACTCAAAGATTCTAAGATAAAATGACTGGCTTTTAACAATATTTTAATGATTTTTTTTCTAAGAGTTGAATGACTTTAGAATGTTTTATGCATATTCTTGGAGCATGTCCAGACACCCTAGAGTTAAATGTTAAAGGGTACAATTGTTAAGATCTGTCCACTCATTAAATCTATAATCTAATGGGTGAATGAGGAAAATATACTATGGAGAATTGTCCAGAAAGTCCCGGAATGCTTTTGAATAATCAAATTTTACAATAGATACTATGGCTTTAAAACACAGAAGAAAACAGCTTATCCTGGTGTTGTATAGCAGTCTGTGTTGTTGTTTCCAAGGAATCTCAATGATCTCTCAGCAGGCTTCCGGCATACAGAATGTCAAGGACACTGGTGAGAATGGGGACCCCCCACCCCCTTATAGAGAAGCTAACTAAAGTCTAGGGTCCGCCTACTAGATTCTGGAGCAACTCATGCTCACGCTCAGTGGCCGCTCTTGCTTCATTCTGGAACCTTCAGTGTCCTTTTCTCATATTTAGCTGTCATTCTTCTCAGTTCACCACTGTCCTATCCCCTTCCAAGGGCTCCCTCTCCCCCTCTTGTTCTCTAAAGGAACGTACAGAAGAAAGCATGAGGCAAAGGAAAGGGAAGGGGAAGAGAATGGAGTGGGTAGGGGAAGATAAAAGGGAAGGAAAGTAGGGGAGGAAGGAGAGACAGAAGAGAGGGAGGGGGAGGAAAGAAGGATGGCAGGGAGGTAGGGAGGGAGGGAAGGAGGGAAAGAGAGAGGGAGGGAGGAAGGGAGGGAGGGAGGGAAGGAGGGAGAGAGGGAGGGAGGGAGGGAGGGAGGGAGGGAAGGAGGGAGGGCATGAGTTAAAGCTAAATTAACTATGTCTCTTGCACAGTCCCTCAGTGGTTGGTGTTAACTTCCAGTGCCTTTTATTTTTTCTTTTCTTTTCTTTTTTTCTTTTCTTTTCTTTTTTTTTTTTTTTCATGGTGTACCCTCCTGATTTGAGACTAGCACTGACACACAGGGTGCTGATAGTGAACAGCCTAGGCACAGAATATTTGAGGTCTGCTTCCGTTTCCTCCTAGTCCTAAGCAGACTTCCCCAAAGCAGCACTAATACAAGCCAAACTTCGATTGGCCCTTTTCAGGGACTTAACAGACAGGATACAACATGTTACCACTGGTGGCAAATGAGGGCTACAACAGCTTAGGACTGACAAGGCTATCTTAAAAGCTATCTTTGCCTATTCAATAGAAGTTTAGAAGCAGGTCACATGCCAGGATTTTTTACCACATTAATGCTTGGGGGAATTATATTTGGGGGATTATTTTTCTGCCTAAACAAGCTGGCCTTCTTTCATTGCTGCTTTTTCTCCCCTCCTCTTTCCATATAAAATAATTCAGAGAGATAGACTTCTAGAATAATATATAAAAAAATCAAGTTATCAAGCAAGCCAAGATTTACCACCGGGCCTCATGCCCTCCACCTAAGTCATTCAGAAAAAGAGGACTCTCAATAGCCAGTAATTTCATTTTGACAGGTTTCAAATAATCCTTGACATTCTGCTTCTTGGTGCACAATTTTCATCAAAAAAAATTAAAGAGACGCTTCCATTTGGGAATCATTTCCTTCATCTATTTTTCATTTAAATTGCACATTGGTATATTGAAGAAAAGGCTTCCTAAATCAGTTATCAAATGAATGTAGGAATGTAAATCTAAATCTAATTGCCAAGCTTATTGTTCCCCATGCAGACTGAAGAGGCTCTTTCCTTTGGCTTAAAAAAAAAAATGCAGTGTGTGTGTGTGTGTGTGTGTGTGTGTGTGTGTGTGTGTGTGTGTGGTGTAGGTCAGAGGACAACTTTTGAGAGTCAGTTTTCTCTTTTTACCATGCACATCCCAGGTATTAAACTCAGGTAATCAGACCAGCCCACTCCTCTTTTAAAGAAATATTAAAGGAAAATAAAGAAACTAACTACTTTCTTTCGTGGTATTTCCATATCAAAGAAAGACATTGTCATCCTCATGCCAATTCAATGATAGAAAACCCCCTTATACTCAGGTCAGCACACATAGTAACTCACGTGAAGCTGTTTGTTTACAGTGGTTAAGTCCATAAATGATTCCATACATTGTGTGTATAGGCTCTGGAATAAGGAGTTCAGAAAACCACAGCTAACAATGACACCTGGTTGACAGATGTGATGTAGGGTTGATAGAAGGCCCTGAATTCCAAAATCTGGGGTATTTGGACTTTATCCATAAAATGATATTGATTGAGTATGAAATGAAAAGAAATGAGACAAAAGCTATTTCAGAAAGATTTATGTATTGTGGCTGCTTAGCAACAAGGGAGGGAGAGTGAGAGAGGCAGCAGGAGCTGAATCGGAGAAGTAATAGAGGCTGGGCATGGAGATACTGGGGCAGTCATCCACAGCTCAGGAAAAAGGGCTTGACCCCAGCGTTCATGTGTTGACATCTCACCTTAGGTGTCTCAGAATCAACCATATTGGGAAATATGATTTCTGAAGACATAATTAAAGAGACCATGCTAGGGAAACTAGGTCCTAATTCAATATGGCTAGTGACTATATGAAAAAGAATGAAAGAAAGAGAGAGAAGGAGGAGGGAAGGAAGAAAGGAAGGAATAAATTTAGGCAGTTGACATAGCTCAGTACATAGAAGAGCCTGCTATCAAATTTAAAGAGCTTTGTTTAATGCCCAGATTTGTAGGTGAAAACTGACTTTCACACATTTTCTTCTGACCACTATACAAAGTGTCCAAACACAAGGACACTCACTCAATAAACAAATAATTTAATGTTTAAAGTGGAAAATTTGGATGCAGACACATTCACAACAAAACTACATGAAGGTAAAGGTAGAGATGAAGATAATCCTTCCATAAACCAAGGAACTAAAGATGGTCAAGACACCTCCAGATGTCAGTGCATGGCAAGGGACATTATTTTTCAAAGCTTTAAATATATATAATAAACACACACACACACACACACACACACACACACACACACACACACCTGAAAAGAACCTCAGTTTTAGGTCTACCTTCTAAACCATGGGACAAAAGTCCCTGATCTTTAAGTCATCACTAGTTTACGTCCCTTGTCATGACTCAGACAATGAGAACTTTTCATCAGACTCTCACTGTGTGGAGTCAACTCAGGCCTGAAAAGAACAGATGAGGTTCTCTCTCTTAAGGGGCTTTCACTCTAGTCAAGAAAATTAAGTAGAAAAAGGAACAAATTATATACGTGCTGGAAAGTAAAATTAGGGCAGGGGATGTGAGACGCAGGGGGTGGAAGTGTTTCTGTGATGAGATGAGATGTGGTTCCCTGGACCAGGAGGTCACAGGCTGAGTGACTAACAGAGAGCCTGACCAGAAAGCTGTGGTATATTGATATGCTCAAAGTGCAGAGTCCAGAGCCTTGTAGGAGTTCAGATGAAGTGCAGAAGGTTGAGCAAAGCTAAAGAAGATTTGTGAGGATTTTATTATACATTACAGTAGCTAAATGGAGCATTAATAAGGTTGAAAACGTGACCATCACAGGAAGCCAGCTTCAAAGGAGGTTTTCAGATGTAGGAAGAGGCCATTGAAGCTTCCAAAGTTGTTCAAGCAGACATGATATTGTCTTTGGCTAAATTGGGAACAAATATAATCAGCTTGTGAAGAGTGTGTTTGGGCATAATTGCTGGCAGTTTATGACAGGACTAATGTGTACATGTGGGATAAGTGTTTCCCCTAAGTTTCTGGTGTTGAAAGGAGATGGCTCAGTCCATACAGTATTTGCTGTCTAAGCATGGAGGAACTGAGCTTCATCTCCACTACCCATATGAAATTCTGAACATTACAGAATGACCCTGTAATCTCAGTATTGGGAAATTGAAACAAAGGATCCCAGGGGCACTGGTCAATCATTCTAACCAAATTCAAAGTCTCTATGTACACAGAGGGAAGATATATACAAAAGAAAAATAGTTGAAAGAGATTGAGTAACATATTGATGTTGACTCTGGCTTCAACATGCACTATGCATATACATGCATGTATGGTTCACACACAGGTCCACCACATTCAGAGGATAAAAGCAAGATAAACACACACACACACACACACACACACACACACACACACACACACAGAGCAGGGCCTCATCATATAAAGTCTTCATTCCCTCACACATATTCATATTCCATATCTCACTGTGTGGAGTCATTCTGTGCCTACCTCAGGATTCTATTTGCAAGAACACCAGTAAGAGATGCATGACTTACATGAGGACCAGCAGGTCCATGCACAAAACCAAGCCCCTTTCCTTATAAAGTACTCAGCTTCAGGTATTTCATTATGGTGAAAACAAGTCTAGTAGAAACAGCTACAGCACTGTTAATAAAAAGAAGCATCTGTGTCTAAATAGGTTTCATCATTCCAGAATTAGTTGAGCACACAGTATGACCAAATGACTGCAAGTGTTTTCAAAGGGTGCATTTCCAAGCAAAGTGCATTTTAACAGAGAACGTCTCTATCCTTCAAAATGTTTTCTGCCTCTCCCCCCTGGTGCTCTCCCTGGTGAGAGCCATTGGTGGAATCGTTTTCAAAGTGCTTGCCTTTCATCACAGGCCAAAATAAATCATAAAGTGTGGTCCCAGCTCTTGCAAGGATTGGTTCAATTGTGAGAAAGTGTATGTTTGATCTGCAGAGGCTCTCCAGGGGAAAATGTTCTGAGCAAAAGGGCAGCATTTCATTCTCTAGAAACAAATGCTTCGTCTTCCTCCAGCCCCGAAGACTGCATCTGCACAAGGGGAGGCACTTAGAAGATGGAGACCAAACATGACTGAGATCATGGGGCGTGGTTCCTGTCTGATTATTCAAATTAAATACCTGACTTCAGCAAGTACCTGGTGATGGTTCCACTTGGACTGCATCTGTCTTCATTTTCCTTGAAAATGGCTAGCATTATTTTCTTTAAACTCTGTTATGATAGATTTTCCAAGTGTTATGCATACATCAATGATTCGTATATTTTCATAATTCCAACTATTAAATGGGGGCTGATAGAAAAAGCAGTTGTCTCCTAAAGGCCAACCCCTGCTCTCCCTATGTGGACAGATATTTGTCTCTGATTAGATTTATAGCTTTCTTTGTATCCATAATCAATGCAGTCTCAATCAAATAACTCTAATCAACTTCACTTCTTAATTTGATGAATTAGACTAATAAACTCCAATTTTCACTAAAAAAAATGTAGGCTTAAAGTCAACTCCTTTTCTTTCAATGAGCTACTTCCACAATTTCTAAAATAACCTGATGTATTTTTTTAAGGGGTAGCGATTTTGATTAAGCTAAATTTCCTGTTGGAATAAGTTCAAAATAATAAGGATTTTGCACAAATGAACGCTGATTTTTGCTTATTGACACATTGTGGTATCTTCAGTCTTGATAGTGTTTGTTGTGAGTGGGATCTACCTTTTGAAGTTGTTTGTCTGAGTGTTAGGAGTCTTCTCTGAGTGTCTTAGGCTTGGTCCTGTCATCCTTGACCCATATAGTGCATGGATTTTAAATAATTGCAGCCTCCTTCACCTCACTTCTCAGACTGTTGCTACTCACACTCTTGGATTCTCAATAACTAACACAAGCTGGTGAAATCCAAATTGAGTTTAATCTACTTCTATGATACTTTTATATCACCTCCTATGTACATAATTTGTGGAGGTTTTAAGTCTGTTTTGATCTGGTGATGCTAGATTGGTAGTTGTCTACTTGAATAGTCACTGATGGGTAAAAAAAACAAGCTTCAGAGTCACCTGGTTAGCTCATCCTTATTGAAGAGATCACTTGTAACAATTCCTAAATGAGTACTCCCAAATCACTGGTTTCCTAACAAATAGGTTGGTACGTACATCTTTGGTTATCTTAGCCATGTGACAGTGCCCTGACACATGGTGGCCCCTAACCCCGCAGATCAAATGCTTCCTAGGTAAAAGGAGCTCTGACTCTCCAGATAATGTGACTTTTACTCTATTCCTAAAGAGGGAAGAACAGCCATGTTTAGATGGAGCTTTTGTCCTATATCCGTCATCAGAGAAATGGAGAGCAAGGAAGAAGGGTTTGTGACAGTTAGTGGCTGCTCAAGCCTACATGATGAAGCCTCTAGACAATGCCCATAATGTGGGGCCAGAGGGTTTTCAAACTGGTGAACATATGGAGATACTCTGAGGTTGATCCACCTAGAGAATCTTGGGGTTCCACATCTGCCCTGTGTGTCTCTTCTGCCTAGATGAACCTGTACTATCTCCTTTATCTAACACACCAGCAGTGTAGAAAGTCCAACACAATCCGTGGGTAAGCTAAGTAGCCAGCACTCTCAGTTGGACTAGAAGTGGGACAGTCTTTAGGGTGGCCTTTTGTCCTGGGACCTCTGCCCTGACACTGGATGGCTGGTGTCAGAATGAATCATAGCAAGGATCAGCTGGTGTTGAAGAACTGCTCAGAGTGTATAGGGGCAGGGAAGTAACCTATACAATGGCAGACATGTTTTACTTGAAATAAGTGAAAGTTTTCTTTCTACATATTCCAGAGGACATCAGAACAAATGCACAGGAAAAAGAAATCATGTCTAGCTCCTATCATCTTCAGTAAGGTAAGGAAAATAACTTGGCAGTAAATGCCAGAAACACAGTTATAGCCCTGGGCAGGATTGAGCACATTATCTAGCTCAGTTCTCTTGCTGAGGCTCAGAAAGGAACATGACTGGTCTTAGCCAGCTACTTTATTGCTGTCAAATCAAGAATTATAGCTTCGTTCAGTGAGTCTTAATTTCACCCACCCACCTTCCTTTCTCTCTGGTTAATTAGATATAAAGAGACAGGCTATGTTCTCTACTTCTGTTCCAGGAGAGGAAATGGAAACGGAAAAGACAATTTGGTAAATGTCACCATTATAGTACTAAAACTGAACTCCAGTAAAGTAAGAGAGGCTGAATTTCCCTCTGACTTTCCTCACCCTATGATGGGAGTACACTGCCTTGCTCTTTCCCATCTCAGAGAGCCAGACCGACATGGATCTGTGGGAGAGGCAGTGTTAGCAACCACATAGGGGTGACTGCACCAATAGTGCTCAGTGGCATCAAATCAGCTTTATTCACTGTATGGATTTAAGTGAACTACTTAAATCTCTGTGTTTTACTCCTTCATCGACAAAACAGAGTTTCTTTAGCATTACCACTACTGTGAATATTGTGTGATTGGTATTTGTAAGTGACTTGATTTGCCTTTTTAAAGATACTTGTAGACAAATATAATACAAATGTCAAATTGCCCATCTAAAATACAAGCCAGGATACTGAGACTCATCTTGACAAGAAGACATTTCTTTTCTGGTTTTCATAAGCACCTTATTTCAGAGTGAGAAACTTCAATTGCAAATTTGCAGTAAAATTATTCTGCACCTATTCATTCTGTTCTTAAAGGTGTAAACTTTAGCTAAAAGGGAAATTGAATCATTAGGTAGAAGACACTATATATACTTATTTTTATTATTCATCACTTCAGAGCCAGGGTTATGGCTTAGTCAGTAGAGTGCTCACTTAGTGTGCGTGAAGCGCTGGGTGAAATTCCCCAGCATTAGCTAGTTTCCTGGAGAGCTCAGTTATGAGTAGTTCAAAAGGATCGGATCTCAAAAATCACAACGGGATGTAAGCTAGTCTCCTTAAGAAAAGTAGTTGCCACTGAAACACTTTCTGCTTTCTGCTAACTAAACATGAGTCAGTGAGTGAGTCAGGAAGCAATGTTCCTCCATAGTCCCTGCCTTGGGTTGCTTCATGACTTCCCTCAAAGATGGATAGTGATTGGAAGTAGAAGGAGAAATAAACCTTCACCTCCCCAACTTGCTTTGAGTCATGGCATTTATCATAGGAACAGAAAACAAACTAAAAGCACTCTACCAACTTAGCTACATGCCCACCCACAACATACTAACCCTAAGAAACCCTCTTCACTTCCCATCTCTGGGATTGTAATGCTAGATAACTAGAGCCCCATTACTTAAGTCATGAGGATCTGAAAGAGTTAAGCATACAGACATTTTCTTCTAGGGATATACTTCTCCCATTTATCCAGAGTAGCTTGTCAATGCAAATTTTCAATATTATTTTATTTTAAGACATTAAATTTTATCACTATATTAAGTAGAAATAAAATGTTCAATTGGTAGCAAAATTTCAGGGCTGCAATAGAATTCCCAAAGGTTCTCCATGTCCTTTTAAAGATTAATACAATAATGAAAGATAACTGTGTAAAATGCCAGCTTGCCTCTTCTCCATCTTCTTTTTGTGTACTCAGTCAAGAGGTCTTGCTGCCAATCATATTCTAAGAAGGAAATAGTACCAGATATTTGATTCCATCTATGTTCTTATTAGACCTCCCTCCCTTGTTTGTCTTATTCCATCATGAGTTTGCTGCTAATTCTGTGTACAGATACCTACTGAAATAGACACATCCTCTCTAATATTATAGTGTAGATGGATTGTTGGTGGTTTAGAAAATACTGGACAAATAGAATTATTATTTCAATAAATTATAGGGATTAGAAAGTTGGAGAAAAAGATATCCATTTGACAACTAAATCAGAGTGTGTATATGTGTGTATGATTTTATATTTGTTTTAAGATGTATCAAAAATCTTACTTGATATGAATATTAGAGTTTGTTTAAAGCCTGATGACCCTGAGCTTGATCCCCAGAACAACTACCAACATAGTAGGAAAGTACTAACTTCTACAATGACACAATGTACATACACACACACATAAATATAAATAAATGTTTTAATAAAATTAGACCTTTTTAAAAATATATTTTGTATGAGTTTCATTTTCATATTCTAATATAACTACAAAGAATTTTCATACATGCGTGTTACGGCAGGTTTTTCCCCTGCCTAACCCCACCTATCTTGTTTCCTATTGGCCATAGTGCTTTATTAATTAATCAGTATGAGAAACATATATACAGAATAACATCTCCCATCACATGCGCATATACATACACCACACACACACACACACACACACACACACACACACACACACAACACAAAGAGAAAGACAGAGAGATAGAGAGCATAGAACAGGATACTAGAATTCAGTGTGTCTTTTCATGTGGCAAGAGTGACTTTTGTCAAATTTTGTGGGGCTTCTCCAGCTTCAGAGACATTTAAACCGAAGTCCTCACTTCAAGTGCAGATGGCAAGCAGATTATAGACAAACTGCTCTTTCTGAGTTAGCGGTTTCCATTCCCTTCTTCCTGTACATTTCAGCATGACTTCTGAGGAAGCTTGCTTGCCAGCACGCACACTCATCAGCTAAGTGCAGCCAGAAGTTGCACCATACCTTCAATAGCCGAGAGAAACAGATCACACCTATTGGCCATCTTTTGGGAGTTAACATACATTGCCAGGAACTTAATGTGCCTATCATTTAACCTGACCACATTACTGTAGAGTATTCTTATTTCTACTTCAAAACCATGACAAGAAGCTTTGAGTGCTGGGCTCTAATCCCACAGCCAGAGGCAACAGAGCCAATTCAAGCCTTGCCTTGCAGGATATCCAGCTCTTCTACAGGACCACTAACTTTGATGAGCAGGTAGTTTGAATCTCATTTTCTGTCCCTCCCTCCCCTCCATCTTCCTTCTTTATAAGCACAATCTTACATCATTGCTTTTTTGAGAAGTCTCATATACTGAATATAATGTTGCCTTTCAACCCTATATCACCATTCCCGGTCTTTGTATAATAATGTTTTCTCTGATGACAACTTAATCCAATTTCACAATTATGCAGACTCTATGTGCTACCAAAATGTAATCCAAGGGACTTAATACTGCCTGCTCATATCCAATTCAAAGTTCTGTTCTCTACAAACTGGAGAATCAGAGGGACATAACCCAGTCCTCTCCAGAAGCTCCTGACGCACACAGGAACAGGAGTGAGAAACAGAGAGGCAAGAGTTTCTAGTTAATTCTGGTTTAGTACCTAAATAAGGCAATACAAAGGAAACACTCCATGCCCTATTCCAGCCCTGGCGGGTGATCCCAGGTCCTCTCCTGCCTCAACCTTGATCCAGCCATGCTGTTCCAGCTCAGGCTGTTCTAAGGAGACCTCCCATCTAAGTGCACAAGTTTTCTGTGACCAGTGTCTGGCTCTTCCTAGTGTGCTTTCCTTATAAAGACAACACTTGTGGTCAACTTCCCGCTCCACTCTCCTGCATGTAAATTCTACCCACCATTGATTCATTCTCTGTCCCCATCAAAGACTTCAGTATACTAAGATGGGGAAGCCCTGGCCATGACTCTGCACCCCACTGCCAAACCACAGAAGTCCAATTCCTAAATAATCAGTGGTCTGGGCCACTCTTGTAGACCTCCTACCTTCTCAACATCTTTACCCAACTCTATAGAGCAACTACAGAAGGTACATATCATTTCAATGAATCATCTCAACTTTGTTACTAGTAGTTACTACTAGTAATGGGCTCTTATGCTATTCCTATTTTATTCAGAGAATACACACTTCTATTTTAGGGGATTTTGGTTTGTTTGTTTTGGGGTTTTGTTTCTTGAAACAGGATCTCACTGTGTAGCCCTGGCCACTCTGGAACTCATTGTATAGATCATGCTGGCTTGAACTCCCTGATATTTGCCTGCCTCTGCTCCTGAGTGCTGAAATTAAAAGTGTGTACCAACATACCAGGTCAGAACACACACCTCATATACAAAAAGACATATGTATGCACACACACAATAGCCTTCTCCCTCACATTCTCCCGCTCTAGTGTTCTGTCCTGAGACCACTTTCAAGGAATGCTTTTGTTTTTCCTCTTTGGTCTAATGCTGTTCCACTAATGGATGCCGTTTTAGAAGACAAGAATTCTGCTTTGAATACACCTGTAGCAAAACTCAGGGCTTTTACAGCATTACCACATCTCCACTGAGCATACAAAGCCTTCCTGGCGTTTCAGGGCTTCTGCCTGCAATGAGAAATGCTGGGTCACATCCTGACCTTGAGCTATTTGCCCAGCTGGGATGTTTTTCCACCACCCCTCAAAGCACTCAGCTATTTCTGAACCCTGGCTTCTTTGCAATAGCTTACCAGGCAATAATTATACAGGTCCTCTGTTTGTCCTAGAAACAGGAAAAGTCTCCGCTCTTCTGGAGGTGGAGAGTCACAAATGGCACCAGGGAGAAACAACACAAGAAGATTTCCAAGACCCTAAGTGTTCCAACTGTAGCCCTGAGCTCTGAGCCACACAGCCTCGAGTCTGAGGTCCTGGACATCTTCTGATTCAGCAGCTGTACCAGTGATAGCAAAGTGGGGGTTGGGGACTAGTAGACATTAGAGAGGGGGGCTCTGTGTCTCACAGTCTCCTTGCAGAAAGCAAAAGCTCACAAACAGAACTCCTAGGAATTTGGAATTAAAGGACACTATTAGAAGGAGCCAAGTAAATGGTTTCTCCTGGACATGTCTCATAGATCAGGTTTGGGTGGATGTTTCACATGAAGAATGTGTTGTAAGACTTTAAAAGTAAAAAAAAAATTAGGAGTCTAGCCTCTGGAAAGGGGCTTTCAGGTTCTGGTTACAGCTGTCACTGGTCACTGGCTCTGAGAAAGCTATCTTTGGGCTTAGTTCTTCATGGTTACAATGAGGGAAACAAGATCCCCCAAATGACTGCAGGAACAGTAGTTGTAGATGCACTCAAAGACAGCATCTCTCAGTGAGAGATTCTGTCCCAAATATAAAATGGAAGCAATCAAAAGAAAAGTTCCTAAGGTCAACTTGGGCCCTCCACATACTTCTGTGTGTGTGCACGCACACACACACACACACACACACACACACACACACACACACACAGAAATTCACACACATGCAAATACATACGTACACACACATACAAATACACAAAAATACACACATGTATGTAAATAAAATAGAAATCTTAGCTTTAAAAATTAGTATAAGATGGATTCTGCAATTCAATTCAATAAGTGTTCACAACTGTTTTCTTTTAATTCAATACATAGTTTTATCATTTTCTTTGCTGCCTTTCACAAGCCAGATTTTATCATGTGCTTGGGGTTTCAAATCCTTTTTTCAAGACCATATAAATTATCTCTATTTTGCCCCATGTTTATGCTTTTATCTTTTTTCAACTCAACCCTCTGTTATTTTCCTTCCATCTTTTAATTGGCTTCCTACTTTCTTAACAGTTAATTAATTCATTGCAAAATAGCAGGTATAAGCTTTGATCATAGAATGGTTTCCTATAAATATGACCCCCTGGCTAGAAATCTGCCCAGGCCTTGAAACCTTTTGCCATATTCTTTGTAATTCTCTTGAAGGTTGGTACCTCTTCCCTGGTATCTAATTGGTAACCCAATGTTTTGTCTCTCTTACTAGTGCTGACTTGGTCCCTATGATTGTCCTGCATGCAGACTCTAGTAAATAATAAAAGCAGGTTATTTGTTTGTCTCTCTGCTAGATTGGTTGCTTAGCAGGAAGAAAGAAATGAAAGAGAAGAAAAAAGAAAGGGGTTCAATAACACAATTCATTTTGACGAAAATTCTGTTGAAAACAAAAATGCCATCTACTCCCAAGAATGTCTTTTTTTCTAATTTCATAGCAGAAGACTTTCCAAGAAAATGACACCAGGGAAAACCTACTGCTTCAATACTCAATGGACATAAATATGACCAATAAGATATTTGTCACTTATTCCTGTGAGCAAATCCAACAGCAACCAACAGCAACTCCTACCTAAGGATGCTAAAGAAAATAAAAGCATACACACACAGCCCATCGAAGCCAATATCTTTTCATTCAAATGGGAACTGCTAAACTTGTACCCATCAAATCAACACTGAACTAACTCTGATCACCGAACTGAATGCAAAGAACTTCAAAGAACGCTTTATTCTCTTAGAATAAGTAGGACACACACACACACACACACACACTCTCTCTCTCTCTCTCTCTCTCTCTCTCTCTCTCTCTCTCTCTCTCTCTCTCTCTCTCTCTCTCTCAACATATTTGAAGTTTTATTTTTGTTGTGCTCCTAGAAACTCCATTGGTGTGGTTTTTTTCTCAGTCTCCATAAAGAACTAAAGCAATGTGTCTCCCGTTCCAGGCCTTTGCCTTTAAAGCTCTGATTTATGGTCCAAGGTCCTGAAGACAGTGTTTTACATAGCACAGTGCTTGTGGGCAGCCAGAGTCCCTGAAGGTGAGTGTATCATTTAAAAGGGTTTTAATGCAGCAAAGGAAGGAGGCCTACCTCCCGGTAATCACATGATCAGCACACCTAAGTGGACAGCCTGGGTCTGCATATTTAAACCTACAGCCAGAGACGCATCTCTGTTTGCACAATGCTGTCCTGTGGCAGAATTACACAGCTCGCCATGGCTGCAGCCAGATAATTATTATTGATTCACTCTCAAGCTGTCAATCTGGGGACAGCTCTGAGGCAGCTGCTGATGGACAGGGGGAGGATTGGACAGCCACCATCCAAGGAGGAAACTTCATCTCGAAAATGAACTTAGATGAGATGGTGCCGGTGGATAAGGGTAATTGATGATTGTTTCAGAGCGAAGGAAGGGAAGCAGGAAGATTTTTAAAAAGGAAAACCTTCTTGGCATTCATCTTGCTGTCCTTGGTGGAGTACCTAGGGGCTATCTGAAAACTCCATCAAGTTTTTGTGCAGTTTTACACAGTAAGGCTGTAATTATTACTATGCCACCATAATTAGAAAAAGGAAAAAAGAATACATTTTTTCCGGTAAAGAGTAATTTCAGCCTGGAGAAATGGCTCCGCCCCTAAAATGCTTTCCCTTGATGAATTAGGACCAGACTTGTATCCTCAGCACCAGGTAAAGAGTTGAGTGTGTGGCACCTATCTGTGAGCCTGGCATTGTGGAGGCAGAGACAGGAGGAACTTGGGGATATCCTAACCAGCTTAGTCTACTCATTGAGCTCAGGCCCCAGTGAGAGACCCTGTCTTAATAAACAAGGTGAGTGACACCTGTGGAGGAATGACACCTGAGGCTATCTGTCCCCTTATAGACAAATGAACACACACACACACACACACACACACACACACACACACACACACACACACTACACTACATACACACATACACATAGAGACAGATACCACACACATATACACACATGCACAAAACCCTCCAGAAAGTTTTTTGTTGTTGTTATTGTTGTTAAATATGAGCATTTTCTCATATATCTTGAGGCTTATACATTTTTGAAATGCGGGCACAATAAATTGTACATGAAGGTGCCCTTAAATGTGTATCTGCATGGTCATTTTGACTTTTTAGGGTACTTGCTGTAGCTATTTGATCCTTTGACAAATACCTGTTAAGCTCCTAATATTTGCAAGGCAATCTCCTCCTCTGAGCATGCTAGGTAAGCCATCAGATACCAGTTGACAACTTGATAGATGGCTGAATTGAAGAACCAAGTAGCTAAGGGACTGGCCTAAACTCACGGATCTCATTAGAGGCTGAAGGAAGCATAGGCTTCTGTATACTTCCTCTGTCTTGGGGCTGTATTTGTTCTCAAAAGCTTATCTCCATGTGTTGAATGACGGTCCTGAATCAACTCTATAAGAGATTGTGTAGATTATCACATTAAAAATTTACAGTGGTAAAGTGGTTCACATGTGCCCTTTCTTACAGACACAGAAATGAACATCACAGAATCTCTGGAATCCCAGACTCACCACTGTGGTACTAAGACACAAGCAATTGTGTCCTGGTAAAAGGGCTACTTTACCATCTATCAGCACCAAGTTGAACCCACAATACAACAAGCCAGCACTGGTGATGGCAAGCCTTTTTTGCTTGAGATGAGGAACATACCCTCCCTCTAGGATGTACTCCACCAAAGCCTTGAGACCGGCAAGCTGGGTGACTGGTGAGTTTTTTTACTGTCAATGTGATACAATATAGAGTTGTCTGAAAAGAATGAACATCAGTTGCAGAATTTCCTCAATCAGATTGGCCTGTCGGCATTGGGCATTTGCTTGATTGCTAATTGGTGTAGGAGAGTCCAGCCACTATGGGAGGCACCGTTCCTAGACAGGTGGCCATGGGCCACACATGGAAAGCTAACTAAACATGAGCCAGTGAGTGAGCCAGGAAGCAATGTTCCTCTGTAGTCCCTGCCTTGAGATCCTTCATGACATCCCTCAAAGATGGACCATGACTGCAAGTGTAAGGAGAAATAAACCTCTTCTCTATAAATTGCTTTGGGTCATGGTATTTATCATATGAACAGAAAAGCTAACTGACATTACCAACGAATAATCCCCCCCATAACAATTGAAGGGGGTAGACCCTTTATTAATTCCCCCAGTGCCCAATGAGTCAACAGCCCCAGCCTTCGTGAGCACAGCTTCACTTGGTCTGCAAAAAAGATGAAGTGGGCCTTTGTGGCTGTTTTTAGAACATTGCAATTATAGCTCTATTTCCTGCTGCTAAGCTAAGGGAGGGCATCTAGAAAAATTGGAAGAGTCATATTGATAGGTAAATTTTTATTGCAAATACCCATTTCTTTGTTTTAAATAAAGGCACATGCATTTGGAGTTTGACAGAACTAGTTTTCAATGCTCTGTCCAAAACTCCACCATCCACTAGTTCTGGCCAAGGCTTAAAGCCTGCCTCAATTCATTGTAGCAGTAAACTTGGAATAATGTTTGTTTTCTTCCCAAAGTTTTTGGGATCTGTCTGAATCAAAATGTAATTCTCCCTCATGCAAAGAGGCCAAAATGGGCCCTTTGCAGTTCTGAGAGCCCCTTGTCTGCCTCAGGGATCAATATGGTCTTAGAGGACACACTGCTCATTCTGAGGTGTGTTCCATAAAATTTATACTGTCACCTGAGGCTAGGCTCCTTCAGCAGACCACTCTGACAGCTCAAGTCAGCCATTTCCGCATCCCCTAGAGTGGGGGTTGGTGCTCTGATTCCCTTTAGGCACTGTCTGTGTGGTATGCTCAGAACAGACAACCCTCCTCCCATACCTCATTTCTGAGGAGCACTGAGAGGAGGCCCTACCTCCTTCTCCATGGGGGAAGGCAGGGGTTGAGAATCCTGAGAGGGGTCCTCTCTGTACCTCAGCGAAAGCTACAGGTGTCCTCCCTCCCCTACAAAGGACATAAATCAACCCTGTATCAAAGGCAGGACTGGCTGAGAAGAAGGTCTGGGAGGGAAGGGGCCAAGCTGTGGAGAATACTTAAGTAGAATTGGCAGCGGGAAGCTTTGATGGCCCTAGCAACACACACTTGAGTGGCAGGGCTGCAGTGTTGATTTTTCTTTTAATCTTCGCTCACCTTCATGATAACATACTTCTCTGCTGGAAAGTTCCATTTCTATCCATTTATGGAACTAAGGCCAAGAATCACAAAAATATCACTTTGGCTAAATGCTGAAATAAGCCCACATTCCCTACAATTACCAAAAGAAGAGGGAAAAGGAACACACACACACACACACACACACACACACATATATATATATATATATATATATATATATATATATATATAAAATCTCTTTTTTTTTGTGGTCCTGATGTTTCCTTCCATGCTACTATTGTTAAGTTCTGGTTCCAGGTGCTAAAGCTAACCTAGTAAACTTACCTAGGGAGGTAGCATCAGTCTGACAAGAAGGGACAGTAAAGAGAGAAAGAGGAAGAAGATAAAGAGATGAGAGGAGTCCTCATGCTTGTCCACTCCCAGGCTAGATGTCTTACTGCTTAGGATCCAGAGGACCATGAGCCAGTGCTGCTCATGTTGGTACAATAAAGCATGTTGGAGCATCAGGAACTTGTTGACAGATAAACAAACATATGTGCATCTCTGTCTCAAGGTGGGACATGTGCAGGCAGAGATGAGAGGAGTCCTCATGCTTGTCCACTCCCAGGCTAGATGTCTTACTGCTTAGGATCCAGAGGACCATGAGCCAGTGCTGCTCATGTTGGTACAATAAAGCATGTTGGAGCATCAGGAACTTGTTGACAGATAAACAAACATATGTGCATCTCTGTCTCAAGGTGGGACATGTGCAGGCAGAGATATCAGCAGGGGAAAGTAGCTGTATGGAAAATACAGGAAACAAAAGGAATCTGAAATAGCATTCAGGATGATGCAGCTAGAGTCATGAAATCTGACACCACACAGCTCAGTAAAACCCTAGGCAAAAGTGATTAATAAGAGCACATTAAGATAACTTAGTTATTGAGAGGGATGTCACCCTGGTTGGAGAACTTACAAAACAGCACAGAATAAGCAGTGTAAACCACGCAGGTATATTTTCTCGCTGTTCTGGAGACCTGGGGTCCTTGATCAAGGTGCTATAGTGCTTTGTTTGTGCACATGGTTCTCTCCTGACTCATAGTTACCTTCTGCCTTGTCCTCACCAGACCCTTTTCTGACACATACGTGAAACACACACACACACACACACACACACACACAAAGTGCATGAGTGCATGCAAACATACAGAGAGTGATTAGGACATAGGACACTAATGGCAGATTCAGCAGGTGTCCTGATTAGTTTTTTGTCAACTTGGCATAAGCTGGAGTCATCTGGAAAGAGGGAACCTCGACTGAGAAATTGTCTTTATCAGATTGTCCTGTAGGCAAATCTATAGGGGCATTTTCTTGATTAATGATTGGTATAGGAAGGCCCAGCCCAAAGTAGGCAGTTCCACCACATAAAGGTGGTCTGAGCAAGCCATAGTGAGAAAGCCAATAAACATAGTTCCTCCGAGATCTCTGCTTCCATTCCCATCTTGGTTCCTCCCCTGCTTCCCCTCAATGATGGGCTGTGATAGAAACATGTAAGCCAAATAAACTTTTTCCTCCTCAAGTTGCTTTGGTCTCGAAACCTTTATCATAGCAATGGAAAGCAACCTAAGGCAGATACATGATAGCTAGATGATTATGACAAGATATGTGGATTGTTAATAGATATGCAGATAGTAGATAGGTGAAAGGTAGATGGCTAGATAGAGCATATGCAGACCCCCTGACTTACACAGCCAAGCCCCCACCTCTGATGGCCTTAAGTAACTGACCATCATGAGCATAATGAGCCTCCTTTTCTATAAGAACCAGGCTAAAAAGCATATGCATTTGTTAAGATCCCTTCTAGGTTGCTAACTGAAACATGATACAGACGAGCCAAGTGCTATTACACTAACTTGATCCTAAAGCTCCTTGCTAAGAGCAAGTTTTAGAGGATTTATGTTTGCATAAAAAGCCAAAAGGACTATCAACTATGTTTCCACAGACTCCAAGTCTCCTGTCTTTGTTTTATTTACCAGCTTCTAAATTTAGGTTACAAGGCTTTCTGCTCTGCACTTGGGCTGCTGCTACATGCTATGTGGGTAGACAGCGTGCAGTATCAGAACAATGGCTGAGAACATATGCACACAAAAGACATTTTATATAATAGAAAATGTGTTAAACACAAGGATATGGCTTTGGAATGTGGCTATGTAAGATTCCATTTATAAAAATATCTGCAAATAATGTAATCCTTCCTACTCACAATATAAACCAGGGACTGCAGATGTTTCAAGTACTTTTAAATTTTTATTCCTGTGGAGTCTGGAAGGATGGCTCAGTGGTTAAGAACACTTCCAGAGGAACCAAGTTTAGTTCTCAGAACCCATGTCGGGACAGAACAACTACCTGTAACTTCAGCTCCAGGACATCCATCACCCTGTCCTGGCCTCTAACTGTGCTGCACACACATAGTGCACATGCTCACACACAGACACACATATACACCCAAATAAAGATAACAATTCAATCTCCGAGTTTTTGGTTTTACTCACTTTAGCTTTGCACAAGAGTTTTGATTCTTGCATTTTTTTTTATGTGTACGTATAAGCAGACTCATTTTGAAGAAGTGAACAAGAAGATTGGAGATGAGAATTCAGATGCTGCAGTTCAGGTGACCAGGGCTAGCTTTCAGACGCTCAGCACCTTTCAGATGGTCTCCCTTCCTGGAAGTTCCCCAGCTGGATAATAAACGGTTTGTTCACACAGCTTTCTTGTCAGAACTCTGCTCAATAGAGACTGGAGCCATGCCAGATGTAGCAAGCAAGAACTGGAACACACGCTGAGAAACAAGAGCAGAGGATACCCACAGTATAGCCTAGCATGACATCCATCATGCCTCCCGGTCCTGAGAAATGAGAATGGACGGACTGAACAAGATGGTCTGTCTCGCTATGTAGAATGCTGCAGCCATATATGAAGTCCTATTTAATGATATTTTTATTAGCATCATCACCATGTGTTACACAAAATGTAACTCTGAAAGCCAGGTTGTCAGATTTTCTTTGTCAGTATCTTATCACATCACTCATAAAAACACAACTTAAGGGAGGTAAGATTTATTTTGACTCCAGCTTAAGGTGCAGTCCATTGAGGTAGAGAGGACACCAGCAGGTCACAGCAGCATCTGCACTCAGGAAGCAGACAGACAAGTGTGCCTCAATTAGTCTAATTAACAATCTCCCTTCAGCCATGCCCAGAGATTTGTCTTCCAGCTGACTCTAGAGCTGGTCAAGTTGATCACATAACACATTTCCCACTACACCGTCTACACATGGAAGAACAGGTGCTAAAAATTAGTCAGGTAGGGGACCATTCTAGAAGCAGGAACACAGACAGACAACAGAACAAGGGGAAATAACAGGTAGGAAAATAACAGCAGATACAAAAACGTGGTGAGAGAAAGAGGCGCAAGACTTTATCCTGAGTCTTTTTCATTTCAGAGAAAACAAGAATAACATCCCCAAGGTTTCTCAAAATGATTGTATCAATGATATAATTGTCACTTAAAATAATATACTTAATCCCTAGATTGAAATTACATTCAACTTCTCTTGAGACGTGTTCTAGGTGTTTTCTTTTCTTTAAAGATGAGATTTTAACCCCCTTTCCATACAAATCAAAGAATGCAACTGGCCTCTTTCCACTATCACTTTGGCCTTGAGGCATCTGAGAACCTAATTATAGTCCTTTTGTAATAGTCATCAAGGGCCTTAGGGACCTTCACAATCTAGCTACTTTTCTTGGATTGTGACCATCTAAATTTTTACCATTTCATCCTGAATTTCACACATTGATATGTTATATATGGTGTATAAAATCCTTTTGCATATATAAATGGTGTATAAATCCATTTGTGTATTTTATCATTTGGTAATGGTCCATGTGAGGTAAGTTCTAGTAGAAATTTAAACGCACATTGAGCTATTTTTGAAATCGGATGCCTGTGTGGGCACAACCTTGGAAGATTTCACTCTAAATGATGTATTAAGTTAAACTCAGGAACTGAAATGCTAAACTACTACTTTAAGACTATCCCTTCCATGGGACAGGTCATTCCATAGCTGTCAGGGAATGAAGCATGACTGAATGTTATTCTCTCACTAAATGAAGCCACATTCTTGTCTCAGAATGATGTGCTTTCCTTTGCTCCAGTGGGGAAAAATAAGCTCCAGATACCAATCAAGAATGAAGAGCCCAGTTCTCAGATCCTGTGTTTCAGAGCTCAGAGACATAAGGCTCAGGAGAGATGCTCTGAGCTGGCTGACTGCAGATGCTGAATTTCAATGCCATTATGTCTCAATTTTCTCTTCACAGAAGAGACCACCCTGCCACCTATGTAATGTAGGACTCCACTCCAAGCCAAGCTTACTCCAGCCCTATGATTCTGTGCCCCGCGGCCCTTACCACATTGCAACATGCTTTGGTCATCTATTCTGCTGTCTCTTGATCCTCTAACTCCTCCTATTAGTGTGCCACCCATGACTTTATCTGTTCTGATTTGCTACTTTAACTGGAATATCTCACAGACAGTATTTGTTGGTTGAATGAATGAATGAGTGAATGAGGGGATATAAAAGCGTGACTGAATAACAAAAACATGCAAATGTAAAAAAAATACACCTTTTACTTTTTGCCAAATATTTCAAGGCTCATAACTTTCAGTAGTGTAGCTCCTTGAACAAGAATCAACTTTTCAAAAACTGAGTACATCAAACTATGAGACCAAGTTGAAAGAAAGACCATGACCTGCCTTGACAAGTATCTAGTAGTTTGCCAAACAATATTGCTTCTTACATTTGGGCGGATTGGATGGTCATCCTAATCCCTTGCCAACTAAGTCATTCTAAGCCTTACAGCTCCTGCCTAAGCCTCTTTCCCATTAATTAATCTTTATGTGACTAAGCATATGCCACCCTACCTAAAACTAAACTCAGGTTTTTACATAGGTCAGTTCTCTGATCTTTCTTATGCCAGGTCCCAGTCCATTAACTGTTCTTGTTGTGGTCTTAGGTTCAGGGTTTAAGGTCATGGAACATGGAGTGGGTCCGAAGAGACTGAAGGAGCAGTAAAGCCATTTTCAGAGGGTGGGGAGACACACAGATAAAGTGGAGATGAGCAAGTCTCACAGCATCCATCAGTGCCAGGGTGAGTTAACCCTGACTATGCAGCAGAGATCACAGGAATGGAAATCTGCCACACTGAGACAGAGACAGGGGCACAATGAGACAATGCTAGGGTCACATTGAGACAGAGACGAGGGTACACTGAAACAAACACAAGGACACACTGAGACAAAGATAGGGGTTATAGGGGTAACCTGAGACAGTTCATAGACAAAAAAGCAAAGCTCAAGTCACATCCCCTTCTTATCCAGGGATGTCAAGTCCCAAGGCTTACCTCTTCTAAGTTGACTTTCTCCATCTTGGATTTCTTTGTTGAGTTGTAAATCCATCTTTCAGTATCTATTTATTTCCACTCTCAATTCCCAATATTCATACATATGTATATATGTATATATATATATATATATATCATAATTCTTTGGGAATTTCACAGCATGGACCCCAATCGCACTCACCTTCCCATCCCTTCATATATGTACCTCACCACTTGCAGTGTCCCTTTCCCAAAAGGAATCATCCAAAAATGAACTAAATAGAAAACAAAACAAACAAAAAGAAAACCCAACTCACTCCTTCATCATTCCCATCTCTCCAACACCTCTTCATTCAACCTACTGGCATTGGAAGCTATAGTGTGTCACACAGCATACACTTTTGTCCAATCATCCCCATCTGCAGATGTTCATTTCAATGATTGTTGGTCTGGTTCAAGGTCTCTGGCCTCTGGCACACCATCCCTGCACCCTCACTGAAACTCATCTCAGATATCCTGCTGTTGCCCTAAGTCATGGTGATCCTGTGGCTCATGTTCTATAAACAAGTTTCTTCATCCACTCCAGCAGGATAGATGCTAGGGTGGGCCAACCCAAGGTCCAGGATGTGGATCTGGGTGGTAGCTGAGCTGGTTAGTCCAGGCCACTGGGACTCCTCACCTCACCGCCTCATGCTAGAATGAATGTGTACAGAAGCAGCTCTCCCATGCTGATAATAAGGTGTGGGACCATCTCATGCCTTGGCCAGTTCTCCCATAAGGGGAGCAGGACTAGCTCTCCTGAAACAAGGGGCAGGGCCAGCTAACCAAGGAACAGTGAAGAGTGAGGCCAGCTCGGGATGGCCCTCAGATTCCAACGCTTGTAGTTCCTATGAGCCCCTGTGGTAACATGGGCCATGAGCATCAACACAGACCATTTCTTTAACACTGTCGCCATGCTTGGGTAGCTTGGAAAGCAAGAAAGGAGACTCAAAGTAATTTTAGGAAACGTCCCTTAGATACCAAGTTCCTTCTAAACAATCCTGTATTTTTTAACATCTATGCCAGGCTTTAGGCTTATAAAGCATTTTCTTATCACTAACTGTAAAAGTGGCACAGGCCCCAAGGGCTAAGTACTCTCATTCCCACAGGTGAGAAGGGAAGCTGCCTACCTTAAAGGCACATCAGGAGCCTACACACACACACACACACACACACACACACACACACACACACACACACACACACACACGCGTGACACCTGTGGGACTCATCTAGTTCCATAAAGTGCACCACAAGTCAAAATAGCCGTTGCTCACCCTGTACCTGCTCTCTCACTTTTCCTCAGCCGAGAACCAAAGATCATATTCTGAGTCCCTCGCCAGCACTGCTGCAGTCACCTGCCTCTGCTCTGAGCTCTTGCTGATGAACCCAAGTTAGCAGCATCCTCTTGTTTCACCTGTATTTATTGAATGCCTACTGTGTACAATGCATTAAAAAAAAAAGCATGACTATTAAGTGGTAAGATGTTTTCATTAAATAACTATAGATGAGAGTGTTATTCTTGATTTTAAATTACAAAAGGTATAATGATCCATATAGTGTTCAGAGCAAAGTAAATCACAGGGCAGCTGGCTCCAGTGCCTTTTTAAATAGGCAGGGTATAAATAATAAATGAAATAAAAGCAACGCTGTGAAAATTTTATCAGCAGGAATAAGTACAATGGAGTTAAAAGACCCGGGCTTAGGTCCAGACCACCCAGTCTGTGTGACCTTGGGTGAGTCCTCTCACTCTTTTCTCATCTGGAAAAAAAAAATCTGTGGATTGAACAAAGAGGTTTTTAAAGTGCCTCGTCCCATTAGTGGCCTTCTTATTCCAGAACTGAAACCTTTACTCATTGTCTGTGGCCCCCAACCCAAGATCAGGGTTTTCGGAAAACACTGGAACCTGGATGCACTTGGTAAATGGAATAAACACGTACCTTCAGAAGCAAGTCGGTCAGCCTGGGGAGTAACATGCCGAGGCGTAAGATGGAATTGACTTGGAAAATCATTGTGATAGGTAAATATCAAAACAATTGCTAATGTTGGAGCAGTGTCTTACCAATAACAGATATCCAGGTTAAATTGAAAACCAATAGGGAGTAAGGTACTAGAATCAGCCCCTTAGTTGTAACAAATATATCACTGTAATATAAGATTATCCACAGGGCAGTAGTGGAGCAAGAGGCAAGGAATACGGCACTCACTGTGAAATCTTTGGGACATTTTTGGACATACATGTCAAACCATGTATGTAAATCCTTTTAGATTTACTTAAAAAGTAAATAAATGGTACTCAGAACCCACCTCAATGGAGACCACCCACCATATTAAATGGGAGCAACCCATCCTTTTCCAACCATACAAAATAGTAGTGGGTTTAGGACTATCTCTGATGTGAGGCAATCTTCATTTTCAAAGGTAATTTCAAACCCTTTTAAATGTCAGCAAGCATGCTTATAACACTAATCAGAAAGCTGAAGTGGGCTAGTTGGAAATTTTATATAAATATTAGAATAGAGAACAAGGTAGGTTGTTACTGACAACTGGATTATCATAGGACTGGAAATATACTGTGAAAACTGAGTTGTTCAATGCTAGCTTTCCTCTACATACCTAGGCTCTTTAACTCCCATGTGTCAATGAAAATCAAGTAGTTCCTGCCCAGGATGCATCTCTCAGTCCCTGAAGATGTTCACACACCCATCTTCAAAGGCTGGCCATGGGAGACAAAGGGACTGAGAACAGGTTTGGTCTAACTTCACATGGTATTCGCTATCATATAGAAACACAGCAAACACAGAGAGAGAGAGAGAGAGAGAGAGAGAGAGAGAGAGAGAGAGAGAGAGAGAGAGAGAGAGAGAGAGAGAGAGAGAGAAAGAGGATTCAGCAAGGAAAAGTCAATAGTGTTAATAAATACGCAGTGTGTGTTAAAGGCTGTGTGGATAAAAGGAAAATGTCCTACCAGCTTTCTTCATTAGCATTAGGGAGTCCGCATGCACCTACAAAGCATTAAAGTTTGCAACTACAGACTAATTTTATCTTTGAGGCATAGACTTCTGACACACACTGCCTTTGGTCCACACATTGCCTTTTGATATAGTCTATTAGCAGGAAACTCAAGCACCCTTTATTAGGATTCCAACAGCCTTAGCTCTCGGCTCACAAATAATTGATGCTCCCTTCTCACAAGCATAGTTTGCAACTGATAAGCACGTGGTAATTGGCACCTTCGCAGACTATGGGGCAGAAAGAGGGGGAAGAGAGCCTTGCTTTGCCAGCAGGAAGCTGACAACAGAGGATAACTGGATAACCACACTCTCACTAGGAGGAGGACACTTCCTGACACATTGCCTACTTTGCATTTCCCATCATAAATACTAAGTTTAAATACATGTCAGTTTAGGGTGTTCCCAGGGTTTATCAAAGACAAGATGTCGATCTTACAATATATCCTCAGATGCTTGCAAAATTTGATGTGATCTCTAGTAGTGCTTAGCAGTGGCAGCTCAGACATTTTCCACACTCATTGCAGCATAATTAATGACGCTGTCATACAGGATACACAAACACAAATTATTACTAAATTAGAATAGAATTCCTATAAAATTATACACAATGCACTGTGGCCACAAATACATTATGAATAAGGAATCTGGGTTAATTTAGGCTTAATCTTTCAAAAACTCTAACCTTTATGTTTGATGAACAACATTCAAAAGCTCTAACTTCGCCAGATTTGAAAGCAAGTTAATGGCATCTTCAGGACAAAACCTTGGCTGTATCCCTTTGAAGGTAGTACCAGATATATAATCTTCTTCAAATCCTGTTTTAGAATAAGTCCAGGGTCTCTTGGGAGGATGAGAATAGTAAGTGCTATGCAAGAGCAAGTTCAGAAGCTGGGACACTGCATAGCCAGTTATCGGTGCTTCAAAATGGCTGAACCCACACCAATGCATACGCATAGTCTATGTCAGTCTTGCCCTAGCAAAACACAGATTCCAGTCTGTGGTGAACAGAGCAGACCAGGACCACCACTGTACTCTCCATCCGCATCTCGAAAATTCCAAAGGGGCTCCCGCTCAGTTGCTGCCCCAAAAAGCTACTGTGGCTCGAACCACAGGGACTTCAATGCAATGGAAAGCAGAGCAACTGTTCTCTCTGCCTTGCACTGCAGTTTTTAAAAAGCCAAACCAGCTACAAAAGGCAGAAAGTATAAAAAGTATTATAGGAAGCACAAAGCTACACACACAGATGCACACATATAGACATAATTTTAAACAAATCTTTAAAAAAATACTTTAAAAAATAAAGTTTTGTTGCATGTGGCACAGTAAACATCATTGTTGTTATTACCAAACTCAAGAGAGTTCCAGCACATTTTTCTTTCCTGTCTACTTCATCCCACATTCTCCTTCCCATGAATTATAATACTACATGCAAAATTATCTTTTCATCATTTTTAGATACAGACATTTTGAACCTTAATTCAGAAAACGATTCTTATAATCTGTCATTTTTAGGTCTATGATCCAGACAAAGTTAAATTGATAATGAAGTACATTAAATTATTTTTAGAAAAAAAAATAAACTCTAAAATAAATTTTACATAAAGCATAAAAGCTTGAAATATGTGTTATGTAGAGTTCAAGTATTTTAAAACAATGTATGGTAATAAAATAGGCTTATTGCATTATTCTCTTGCAATTCTTTCCTTTCGATGATGCCAGAAACTGTAAGCCTAGGCAACATTTAGAACAATAGAGGTTGGAGTTGACGAGCAAGCAGGAGAAACATTCATTAGGCAGCAAGCTTCAGACTCTCAGAGTCCTGGCAGCTGGTCCACCAATGCCACTGAGTAGCTGCACTTCATCCCATAGCTCATGTAGAAATAACAGGTTCACATAGCTCCTGTCTCCTAAACTCCCTGCAGCAAGTACTACTGGTCTCTAGCTTCTACTTGCCTGTTTGCAAAGGCTCCGTGAATAAGCTGCCTGCTACAGCACCAAGTGCTACAGCCACAAAACCTTTGCATTTGTTATCTACCAAATAAAGGACCAATGGACCTATGAACTCCTGCAGTACTTACAGTTGGCTTCGACCGCTCTATAAAAGTTGCCAAGCAATCCTCTTCACACCTTCTTACACTCATACCCTCTGTCCAGTTTCATTTCTGTTGTTTTAATAAGATACTGACAAAAAAAGCAACTTAGGGAAAGAAAATGTTCAGTTGGGTTATAATTGCACATTATAGTTCATCATTTGGGGAAAGGGATGGCAGGAATTCAAGCAACTAGTCACATCACATCCAAGAGTAGAGAAGGACAAATGCACCTCCATGCTTCCTACTTGCTAGTTTCTCTATACATCAGAGCCCGGCCTCGGAAATGGTGTCACCTGCAGTGGGATGGGTCAATTAACAATCAGGACAACCCCACAGACATGCCCACAGGCCTGTCAGATCTAAATAACTCCTGAATTGGGACTCTTTGCATGTGATCTTTGGTTGTAGTAAGCTGACATTTAAACTATGCAGTACACAGTAATGAGATTCTACTCATTGCTCAGGCCCGTTGCAAATGTCTGCTCCTCCCTGAAACACTCCAAACCAAGATGGAGTCCAAGTTCCAACCAGCACAGGCTTTCTGACCACTTGTACTGCCTCAAACTCCTCTGCTTGTTTATGTAACCTCAGTTCTCTCTCTGGAAAGGAGGCTCAGCACATATTAGCTACATTCTAGAGCCCTCATGCTCAGAGATCTTGCTGTGGAACCCTGATAGATTGTGGGTCTTTGGCTCCTATTTGTTGGAGGGATTAGATGTCCAGAAAAGCACTGGGGGTTCGAGTCACCCATTAATTCGTTGGCTAAGATCAACTTGTCTTAGCTTTTTATCTAAAGGCTCATGTGACACTTTGCTATAAAATTGATGGCAAAATAAAAGATTTATGAACACCAAAACTGAAACTCATCAGCTATGGGCAGGCTGCCCTGGAAGCCAGAACAAAGGCTACCTGTCTTCTACTCCTGTGAGAGCCTCACATCCTATAAATTGCTCTCAAACAACTATATTCTGACAGCCAGGGACTGTCACAGATGCTCCACCGATAATCTCAACAAGCTGAAGACCACTATTTTGCTAATTCCATTAGTAGATGAGGAAGCTGCAGAACCATGACAAAGTGAGGCACCTCTCTTCAACAGAATGCAGAGAATGTGACCTACATACTGCCCTGATGACACTTCTCTGACCCCAACAAGACATTCACGTTCAGTAACTTTTTATTCTAGATTAAGGCTTCTTCTTCTTCTTCTTCTTCTTCTTCTTCTTCTTCTTCTTCTTCTTCTTCTTCTTCTTCTTCTTCTTCATCTTTCAATTTTGCATAAACACGAAGAGCTGTGTAGGGAAAATTTCCTACAGAAGCCAATTCTCTTCCAGGAAAAACTCAGAATTCAAGACACAGAACCCCCTGCTCTTGACAATTGTGTCTGGCTAGTTTATGAATGAATCAGATTAGCACATGATTATGATAATCACCGAGACCCACTTCTCAGAACTGGTATTATTTTTGTACTTAATTGTGGTTAAATGTCCTTGTGAATCTCCCAGCAGAGCCATGTCACCCCTTTAATTATTGAGATGGAGTTACAAAAGGTGCAGCACTGTCCTCTATTAGATAAGATGGAGGCGTGTCAGCTGGGATTAAGTCTATAACAACACCCCACTCCCAATACAAGTGCTCCAATACTCCCCAACAATGGCGTTACTGAATTTGTTTCCCAATTACATCTTGAACGAGCTCAATAGGTCTCAAGGCATGGTGGAAGAAGCTACTTTCTGGCAATTAGGCTTGGATATGACTTGGAGGTAGCCACACAATTACTGTCCATTTATTTCCACTCAGTCTTCAGAAATATAGTTCATGGAAAGGCAAGAGGAACCCATTGCTTCTTATATTAGGAAACTAGAGATTTTCCTTTTTTGTTCTGTTCTTTTTCTTTTTCTTTTTTTCTTTATGATAGCCTGGGTGTAGCAGAGAGACTGCTGAGGAAAAACAGAGAGCCATTGTCAGAGAGAGATGAACAAGTGCAGAAACTGAGGCTCATCTCAGATCTCCTTTTCCACTGAGATTTTTTTACTATTCACTGGTTTTTCTAAGCAGCAAATGCCATGAATAAAAGTGCTGTGGCTCTGAATGGTGCCCTAAGAGCTTGAACCACAATATTCTCATGCTAACATGAAATGATTCTTTAAACTCTGCATTAAGACTGACTACTTGTACTATTAAAGTTATCCTAGTTCTTAACTAGGATAACTAACTATAGTTAGTAACTGCAGCCTGAGGAGCTGTGGAGATGGCATAACAAGGAAGTGATCTTGTTGCCCAAGCATGTGGACCTGAGTTCAAATCCCCAGCACCCACCTTTGCTCAGCATTTTGATATATCTAAAACTTTAATAAGACATTTGAAAATCAGATACAGGCATTGAGAAACGAAAACAGAACCACATGAGCTGTCTATATTGGCTTGCCAGTGTCTGCCTCCATTTCCCTATTATTGAAGTTAAATAAATGTAATTACTTGAAGTTTCCACCCACCCAAGCCACCTTGGCTGTTGGTTTTACTGTTTGTAAGTAATAGCATCTACACATCACAGAAAGTCACTTTTCATATTTATTAAAACAGTCATGCTGTACTATGTATCCATCTATAATTTACATGATTTTCATATTTACATGTGTGTGTATGATGAATATTTATGTTCATCCTCCTCACTTCCCATAAGAAACTTATTAAAAACCACTCTAATTCTGTTGTAATTTATCCAGTTGCCTTTCACTAGTGATGATCATGAACATTTTAAGTACACACATATGTACACATTCACACACACATACACACACACACACACGTACATATGCATATATTTGCATTTCTTTCTTTGTTTAGCATTTTTAAATGTCTATTTCTTTGTTGGAGTGAAAAGTCCTTGTTCTCAGCTGAGTTGAGAAGGCAGATAGATAAAACTGATCAATTGGCCATCAGTAGAGGAAATCTGCATTTTAAAAATGCTCTGAAGGAAGCCTGCATTCCCTCGGGACACAAGACTCTCCCTCTTTACTCGCTTTAGTAATATAGTACTTCAGTACATGATTTTTCCAGATTAATTACACAAGGCTATTCAATAATAATGACTCATTATTCTACCAACTACATCCTATACCAGCAAGCCTGGAACTGGCCAGCTCCATCAAATGCCACTTAAAGAAACTAGCCTATCTGCTGATAGACACATATGTATGTACACACACATATGTATACAGAGAGTCACATAGTGTGACTCTATTTCTCTCATATATATATATATATATATATATATATATATATGGAAGAAGGAAGAGGAGAATGAATGGAGAGAGGGAGAGGGAGGGAGGGAGAGGGGGAGAGAGAGAGAGAAGAGAGCAAGAGAGAGAGAGAGAGAGAGAGAGAGAGAGAGAGAGAGAATATGCTTGTGATCACACAAAATTTTGGTGGTTGAAGGCCCTTGTGCAGAGCACCTGCCTCCGAGGTGAGTGGCAAGGAGTTTAATCAGTTAACCAGTTTAATCCAATCCCATTACCAGCGATGATGGTGTTTATAGAACATTTCCTACCAAAGGAGCAAGGTGCATTCTTCTCACTTCCTTCATTCAGAGTCTTCATCCATACCATTCCTCCATCTCTCAGTTACTCCTTTAAATGCAGGATAGCTCCAGCACCCAGCACATCCCCAAGGAAGTACCCTGGTTCTTCTAGTCCCAACTCAACTCTCTTTCTCAGCACTCTAACTATGGCTAACACGGTTTGTAGCTGACAACTTTTCACACTTGCATACAATAGTCTAACTTAGCCAGAAGCTGTGAAGAGCTACTGTGGTGAGGAGAACCATGCTAGAGGTGTCAGCAGGCATGGAGAAAGAGAGATAGCATTGTGAACACTTACTAGGTCCCACTAAACAAGCCCTCATGGATGCTTTGATTAGACACCATTACTCTAGCAATGAGGAATTAGAAATTCAAAGGAATTCAATAACTTATCAAAGTGGGTTCAGTGGGACAGAAGGGGAAGGGTAGTTGATATGGATCAGAGGGACCCAACAGGGCTGAGAAATAGAGTAATTAAAATATATTGTATGCAGATATGAAATTTTCAAATAACATGAATGTATCAGTATAAAACATAAAATCATATTTTCTCTCCAGTAACAACTGACATCCAGAATTTAAATATATGCCACTCCATTCTGCATGCCTCATTTAATAAATTACAAGCTGTGTGGCAGGGACAGTGTGAGACTTTGAGTTTTTCGTAGGTTTTACCCCACTTACCGCCTTGTACTCTCTCACTGCGTGGCTAGCTTCTGATTCTTGCATAGCTCCCAGTATCAACAGAGCTTGCCTTCCTGCGTCTCCCTCCAGAAGGCTACTTTGATTCACAGTTGCCATCTAATAAGGAGGAGATCCCAACTTAAAATGTAGAGGAGATCTGTGAGCATGTCCCAGGAATGGACAAGTGATCCTAAAATACAGGATGTATGAGTCTCAATGGCTAGGAGTGGCAGTTTGATTGAAAGACACATAAAGAAAGGGGTTGGTAAAGAAAACCAAAGAACATCCTCACAGTTGGCAGCAGGAATTTGGTTACATTGGGGAACGGGGTCTGTCAAAGTCAGCATCAGGAGAGAAATTGAAAAGGTGAGGTTGGGTGCAATCCAGAGAGAAACTGAATAGTACGCTAAGCAGTCCAAAGCCCATAAGTAAAAGTTAAAGTTTCAAAGTATTGTTGAGGGGCCACATATGTAGACTCAGACTTGGGAAAGAGCAATCTGGCAGGAATGTGCTAAAGTTATATGGGAGGGTGTAGTAGATTGAATGCAATTGCCCCCATAAGCTCATAGGGAGTGGCACTATGAAGAGTAGGTGCGGCCTTGTTGGAGGAAATATGTCACAGTGGAGGCAGGATTTGAGGCCTTGTATATGTTCAAGCCACACTGAGTGATGCAGTTCACTTCCTGTTGCCTGCAGATCAAGATATATTAATTCTCAGCTCCTTCTCCAGCACTATGTTTGCCTGCATGCCAGCATGTCACACCATGATGAAAATGGACTAAACCTCTGAAACTGTAAGCCTGCCCCCCAATTAAATATTTTCCTTTATAAAAGTTGCTGTGGTCATAGTGTCTTTTCACAGCAATAGAAACCCTAAGACAGAGGGAAAGAGTGGAGTGGAAGAACAGGGGAAGGGATAGAGCCAATGTGGTTCTCTAGGAACAGGATGCCAAGCCGACTTATCAGGAAAATAAGCAGCAGAAGTGGAGAGTGGGGGCAAGGATTTGACAGGAGTGGCACAGGCCTGGCTTACCCAGCTGTGTGGGAAACACTCCATACATTTGCCCCCTATTGAAAACATCCATCTTCCCAGACCTCTTGGCCTCCCTGACTTTTTGATGTGTCAGAGTCTTTATCCAGAGCCTTCTACTACTTTGAAGTCTTACTTCTATAGGCAGACTTTATTTGTTTACAACCTGGCCTCCCGATATCAGGTTCCACCTAAGAAAGCCAAGGATACTCATCTGTTTTACTCTACAGAATCTCCATAGACCCAGATCCAGAGGAGACGTTCAATAAATGTCTGTCACACAAATATAGAAACAGCATCCTCCTAGGGGTGTTGGGTCATTGTTTTTTCCTCATAGGGAATAAGTCTGAGATGCCTGTTTTTATAGTCCAGTATGACAGTATTATCTATGTCCTGTCACCTCAGATACTGTGGGCATCATCCATCCCAACAGAGGCTGTAGTCTTCCTCATCTGAATCTACTTGCAAGAAGAGGAGACCCATGCCATCCAGGGAAGCAGGAACCAGAGGACTCACACCACCCCACTTTCTGTGTACAGGCCATGGCTCCTACTACATATGTAAGTGATTCATTGTTGGGTTAATTATTTATTCATAAGACATGTATTTCTCAAGAATATGGGGTACAAATTCCCTTTTATAACAAATATTTTCTAGCACCTTCCCCTGAAATGAAATTAGTGAATAACATAACTTTCCCACACAAATATTTTTTAAATCAATATAACACCATAGCTGTAATATTAAAAAGAAATAAAAGGAAAGTAAGCTATAATAAAACAGTCTGTGTTTCACTGTCTGTGAAATGGGATGATCACACTAGGAAATCCATCAAGGTGGTTACATGTTTTCCTGGTACCAACACAGACTAATGCAAATGTGTTTTTAAAAGACCTCATCACTATGAGCCATCATCACAGTGTGACTTTCTACACTGATGAATACCTCTTAAGATCCAGTAATGGGGCTGGTGATAACAAGCCATTAAGAGCACTGGATGATCTTACACATTTGGGTTTGATTCCCAGCACCCACATGACAACTCTCAACCATCTATAATCCTAGGTCCAGGGGACCTGATATCCTCTTCTGGCCTCCATGGGCACAGCATGTATATGGCACACCCATATACATAAAAATAAATAAGTAGATCTTAGAACAAAGATCCAACAATAATTTACCACCAAAAGAAGAGCCAAAAAATCTTCATAGTGACAGGTGTTTGAAATTACAATAAACCAACCTATCAATTTTAGATACTTAAAAGAGACACAGATACTACAGACTGCTGGGAAGGCAGTCTCCCTAGTCTGGCAGATGTGTAGCTGAGTGTGCCTAGGCTGCCTGGCCTACAGCAAGGGCGGTTTTATTCCTTTGTTATTAATATGTGTAATAAGTCTTATTTTAAACTCATTCTCATAATAATGTGATTTATCTTAAAAAGGTTATATAACTTTGAGGCCAACCAGTCTGGATGTGTGTTTCAAAGTCATATTTTGTAGTTCTTTATACTTCTGAAAACAAAAGTCATGGATAATATAGCTGCCTACACATATCACCCCAAGTCTGTATTTCTCTCAATAATACAAGGGTGAAAAAATAAGTTATAGCAAAATATTATATATGTGTGCATATATACATATACACTATTACTAACACCTAATTATTATCATCATCAGTAGCCTACTGAGTCCACTCAATGATGCCTGACTCCTCTTGAATGGATGTGGCACCATCCACAGGGGCCTGGGTGATCATACTAAGTGCCACATCCCCAAAGTAAAGTAACTCTATCTCCATCACACAGCCGTCAGTTGCCAATATCTCCCTGTTGTGAGAACCTCCCCTGTCTGACTATATTGACTTGGTGCAGGTTCTGTGTAAGCAGACACATCTGTTGGAAATTAATATGTGATGTCTTACCCTAACCCAATCCACTAGGTGGTACTTCTGACCTCAATCATGTGATAGGCTGTCAGGAAGTCTTCAAAGTGTCAGGGCCAAATAAAGATCTAGTCCCTAACAAAGACAAGGGGAGGGAAATTTGCAGAAGTGTCCCATGGTATCATCAGGCATTGCCAAAGAGAGGGAGATAAAAAGTAATAGCCTAATTTTCATTAAGTGATTGGTCTCATAAAGTAGAAGAACTTTACTCACCAGGACATTAACCCTACATTGCTCAGACAATTAAAGGAAGTCATAAATTAATCCATAATCACAATCTGAAAAGAGAATTTATCCTGGTGCAGAGGCTAAGAAAGAAGGGGAATTATCTCAAAGAGGAGTTTTCTATTCTTCAAGTCAAGTCAGACCCTCCAGGCTGTGTGGTTATTGCCCTCATTTTAACCCCGCCATTCCCCTTTCTCTCTTTTCGTTCTCTTCTTCCCATCACCTGAACAGTCCTCACCCCAAACCCCCAAACTCAAGATTTAAAAATGGAAATGGGAAATATTTTTTGGTTCATTCTCTAATAATATTGACTATCCTTAATACAAATTCCATGCAAAATATGTTCCTTTGTGCTAAAGACTAACCTTCATGGCTAAACAAAAACAAAACCTGGAAAGTGAAAGTAATAAGGTAAAGAGTTGTTCATTCTATTTTTTAATAATGTTAATGATATTTGAGCAAAATGTATAGGAAGAAAGAACATAGGAGCAGAAAGAGGAGAAGTGGGGAAAGATGGGTCCCTCTACAACATGTGGGGCACAGGAAACACCTTTTATAGAATCCTAGTCATGAATCTACATGGGGGCATTGTTAACCCATTTTAGAGATGCTGAAAGTGTGTGTAAAATCTCATTTTCCCTGTAAAGCTAAGATTTAGTTTCAGCTCTAGCTATATCTAGAGATCAAACTTTGAGCTTTGGAGTGAGAAATGACCAGAAACAATAGACAATGGTAGGCACAGGAGACCTGAAAAACACATGGAAGCTTCTGCTACTCCATAGCCCTGTAGTAGGTGATGTTGAAATTTAGGTGATTTGTGAGACTTTCTTAGCAGGTGTTTTTTCTCACTCCAAATTTGGGGCAGGGGTTGACATAAATAGGAAGCTAAGAACCAGAGCACGGGACTATGATCACTTGTCTAGTCATCACAGACATGATTCTCCTTTAACGTTTGAACCATCAGTCAGTCTGTATACATAGTCTGAAAAGAGAGATGACACAGCAAAAAGACCTGTTTTAGTATTTAAGATTAAAAAGCTTAGGTCTAAGGGAACAATGAGAATTTCTGTGAGCCTAAAAAGAAATATGGGAAGTATTCTAAGAGGTTTGTAGAAAAAAACTGGTTTCTATAGAGAATTTTGCTCAACTGAAGAAATGGGGAGGGTGAAGGATCAGATGAGAGGGAGAATTCAGGAACCCCATGAGTAAGGTGGCCATCCCTATTTGTAGGGCTTCATGACAATATACATAGAATCCTGAGTATGAAGTGCAAAGAACACGTGATTCAGAGACAAGACAAGCAAGGGTACAGGGTCAAAGGTAGAACACGCCAATCTTATGCATTGCTCCTTGTTATCAACTATCTGGCTTCCTCTGGACCCCTATAAAATAATAACAAAGCACCCACAAAATGCCCTTGACACAAACAAAATAAACAAACTTCATGTTGAATGTGCTTTTGCTGTGTTCTTGAGCCAACCTGAAACAACCACTTAGAAATGAATGAAGAATGCTTTTACAAAGAGGGCAATGTGACTCTCTGAGGTTTCCAACTTCCTGTGGACCCTCAGACTACACAATACAGCCCCACAGAGCTTCAGAACCCCTGTGGATATCTGGGTGTGGTATTTCTGCACCATCAATATCCTTGACTTCCCCTGTGCATGAGCTGACCTGAGCTGTGTGTATCTGTAAATAGTGGCCATAGGGCAGTAATACATCCCTTTGTTTTTTGACAAATGTCAAACCAAAAAAAAAAAGACTGAACGGAAACCTGGGCAGTAGTAGCCTATTCTTTTTTTGTGTTTTGATTCTAATAAAATACGTCCCAGTAATATTTTAACAGACAGACCATGATGCATGGTTGCTTCTGTTATTTAGGTATACTGGTTACCAACCACATCTAGAACACAGAAAAATACCACACAGCACCACAGATGATATCTTGAGGACAACACAGTATCACTATACCTCAAAGACCAATAATTTACTCTGAAAGTCTATACTTCTGTGACAACAATTGCACAAAATTATTCATTGTGGAATTTCAGAACAACAAACACTGGCAGTAACTCTGACATGTAACATTAGAGTTAGTTGAATAAAATGTTTCACCTTCGCAATGGATATTACCTACTCACCCAAGAGGATGGGAACAGAATCTGTAAGCTGATGTGGACTCACTGGTGAGCAGTAAAGAAAAAAAGAACAAAAGTCCAGTATGCCACCATATACAAAAAGCAGGAAATATCCATATCTGTCAACCACCAGTCTATATCTATGTTATTATTTTTATTGTTGTTGTTACAAAAAGATTTATTTTAAAAGGTAAGAATGGTATACATAAGTGGGACTATAATACTGGAAGCAAGAACTCTCAGAGGTCTACAGAATTTTGTGGGACTTTGTATTAGCTTTGACTCTTCAAAAATTAGGAGAGGTAGAAAAAGGCTACAGAATTTCTCCTAGCCTTGAGGAAATTAAACAGACAAGACAAACTAACATGAGTGAATAAACATGTTTCCCAGTGTGTTACAGCATGTGCATCTGTACCCATCTCTACAGGTTGCTTCACGTAGCTGCAAGCTTCATTCAAGTATGCAAAGCTAATTGGTTTATTTAAACACCAGGTACATATAACATAATGTTAACAGTCAGGAACCTTGACAACTGCATTATTTTCAAAACAATGAACTCAGTTGGCAACTTCCTCTTCAGCAAAACGTTGATGACATCATGAGTCCTTTGTATTTTCTTCTCTGCAAACTGTTCATGTAATCTGCCAATTTTTTATTTTTGGATTACTGGTTGTTTATCTCACCAAAACACAGAGGTTTACATATTATAAGAAAATATTTCCTTTGTGGTGAAATTTAAGATATTTCTTCCCACTTTTCTTTACATGCTTATGAAATATTTTCTAAATAGAATTTTTAAGATTTATTTTTATTTATGTGCATGTGTATATTTATGTACATGTGTATGCCATATAAATGCAGGTGCCTGCAAGGGCCAGAAGAGTGCTTTGGATACACTGAAGTTAGAGTTACAGAAGGTTGTGAGAAGTTCAAAGTAAGTGGTCGGAATGAAGCTTAGTCCTCCATACAATTGACACAAGCTCTTAACTGCTGAATCATCTCCCCAGTTCCCAGATAGAATTAATTGCTATAACCAGAGTTACAAAGTTTTCCTTTTTGTTATAATTATGTTAACAAAAGTAAAGATGGGGTCCATGTTTTCCTCTAATACAATTATGATCATAAATATAATTATTTAAATCATCTAAAATGTATGTATACTTAAGTGAAGTAGGGATAAAATACATGTTTTTCCATATTCTATTGTTTCAACATTATTATTGAATAATTTACTTTTATCTTTTACTAAATTCCTGTGTATATCCAGATCAATTTCCTATGCATTATGTCCTTTCATTCTTACAGCATCTTGTAAGATGAGTATTGCTCCTGATGAGGCTACGTGGGGTCAGAGAAAGTGTGTATGTCAGAGCTAGGAAAACACAAGGGCAGTAGGATATGGTTATGGAGAAGAAGAAAATTTAGGGCTGTGGCAAATGCATTTATTAGATAAAAGCTTCATAAATTAATAAACGTCATTGTATTTATTATGGCTCTTGCCAAAGGAAATAAATGAACTAAATGCCTTGTTAAAAAAAAAATATCATGTTATTGGTTGAATTATTAGTGAGCAGCGACCCTAATTAACAAGGTAATAACTTGCCAACTTGCTGACAGGGCAGTTTTTCAAAAACTCATCTGTGCCAGGTAGGCCTCCTACAGGGTACGAAAATGCATGAGACAGCAAAGGACGAAGAATAGGACCACGGTCATTGATCAGCTCTCATAAAGGTGTGTGTTCTAGTCCCCATCTCCTTCAAACCCCATCCCCCATCCCAGACCTGCCTTTACCAAGTTATTTAATCTTATACCTGCCAAGGGGAGCTGTGTTATAGGGACCTTTGTTTCTTTGCTGCCTTTCCATTCTCTCATTTGCTTCTAACCATAGCTCCTGGTACCACAGGGTGCTCTCTAAGATGCTAACTATGCCTGCCCTTCCATCCTCTCCTTTGTGTACAGCCACAGCTCCTGGGTAACACTGGGTGATCTCTAATATGCTGACTATGCCTGCCTCTTTCCAGTATCTCCTTTGCTTCTGGCCATGACTGGACGGTACCCAGCAGTTTGAATTCTAAGATGTTAGCTGTCTTCATTTTATCCTCTCCTTTGCTTCTGTCTGTGACTCATGGGTACCAGTAGTGGATTTCTAAGTTGCTGACTACCCAAATTTCTCTGTTTGCTCCATGGGAAGTAAGGATTCATGACAACGTGGTTCACAGCATATCTGAGTATAATTTTTCTCAACCAGAGAGCAAATAAAAAATGTTAGTTAGCTTTACGTGATCTGCCTGCCCAGTGCTCTACCAATTTTCATCTCTAAGGTTTATATTAGGGGAAAGAAGTCAGAGAAGGTCAATTCCATCCATACTGCTGGTCCCCACTGAAAATAGATCTAAAGATGCAAGGCCACAAGACCATCCAAGACATAATATGAAAAAAAAAAGGCAACCAATATGATCTCTGTAGTTATTGATGAAAAGCTAATACACTGGGACCCTTTGCTTATTTTTGCAGTGTGTCCATTGTCTGGGGGAAGTGACACATTTACATTAGAAACCAAATATTTAGACATTAAACTTTCCTTCCTTCCAAAGGCCATCTTTGTGGCAACTGATTGCTAATATTAATTCCAAAGGAATTTCCTCTGCTCCCCAAAAGTTTAACTATGAGTTATGTTCTAAGAAACCTGATGGAGACTAAAATAATCAGTCCAACAATCTATGAATCAATACTTACCAGAGACTCCAACCAAATAAAGCATCGATTCAGATGAGGTTTCCTTCAGAGAATAATCCCATGTTCTCGTCTCATCCCAGCTTGGTAATTTAGGAGAACGTGAGGTGTGACTATAAAGTAATGAGACCGATTACACTTGTCACACATGAAAATCAATCTTGTCATCCAGATAACTCAAGGCACTTAGATAATTTGAGACCTCTTCACTTACATAAATTGAAACACTCTAGGGTGGAAGAAAAATTTTGTAATGGGTTATATCTCAAGATGGTAGGTTGAATTAACTGTTCCTCTAAATTAATATCTTGGTTTTGATTCCAGTTTTAGGTGTTTTTTCTTTGTTCTTTATAATACTCCATATGTGTGTAGTAGAACATATCTTGATAACATTCATCCCTTTCTTCCCTTGCTCTAACTTCTACTAAATCTATCCTGTGTCCTTCTCGTAACTAGAATTTTTTTTAAACTAACCACCGGGTCCAATTTGTGCTGCCCATACATGTATTGGGTATGGACAGCCTCTGAAGCATGATCAGCCTACCAAGGATCACACCTTTCAAATGGTTTTTATTTGAAATATTTTTGTACAATAAACTTTCATCCTGGTGTTTCCCTCTCCCAACTCCTCCCAGCTCACCTCTCTACCAACCCAACTTCATGTTCTCTCTCTAGAAATAAATGAAAAGTGAAAATCAAAACAAAACCACAAAAACCCACTAAGATGAAAAAAATGCTAGAACAAAAGCTCCCTACCCCCTGCCCCCCACACAAAGTACATTTTGTGTTGGCCTACTCCTGGGAATGGCCCCTTCCCTGAAGTGTGCTTGATATACCCAGTGACACTCCATTGGAGGAAACTGATTTTATCTTTGCCAGTACATACCAATTGCAAGTAGCTTCTCAGTGCTAGAACCCCATCTGTCTCAGACCTGTGCAGGTTCTATGGGTGGTCCTACAGTCTCTGTGAGTCTGTGTGTATGTCAGTCCTGTTGTGTCTGGAAGACGTTGTTTCCTTGAAGTCATCCACCACTACCTCTACCTTTCCACCTCAATTTCCACATAAATCCCTCAGCTTTGGGGGAGGGGTTTGATGAAGGATTAAGTCTTCTGAAGTCTTTCACTCTCTGGGTATGTACAGTTTTGGAATTATCATCCACCCACTGCAAATAAAATAAAAGTTTCTGTAATGAGGGTTAAGTAAGACTTGGATCTGTGGTTACAGCATTATGTGAGGAGATAATTTATTGTTGTGTTCCTGTAGCAGAATAATAGTGTTATGTTTTCCCTTATGTCAGGTTCCCATTGGTTCCATATCATGGAGTGTACCTTAAATCCAATCAAAAAGTGGTTGGTTATGCCTATAACATGTATTCCGCTAGCACCCCACCACTTAGTGCAGCCAAGCGGCTATTGTAGGTCACAGGGTTTGTAGCTTGATAATAACCTTTCTCTTCCAGTACAGAGAACAAAGTGAAGATTGTAGAGAGAAGTGTGCAGAGTAACTTCAAATACCATGGATGCTAAGTCAGTAGGGGTGAAGCTTCCACATGGACATCAATTCATCAGCAACACCACAAGGTTGTAAAAAGCAACCAATAGCGTTGTCAATAGCCTGTGATGTTTTGGGGATCTATGAGAACCCTTTGGCCAAGGGTTCAACAAGATGTAACTCATTCCCAATACTAGAAGATTTCTTGGTTGCATGGGATGTCTGCTTGGGGCATTATCTCTCCTACTGTATGCTGACTCTTATTGCAGTTTAATAAGGATCAGGATAAACAAACAGGCCGAATAGATGTTTATTCAGGGAGAAATAACTCACAACATGGACAGGTGAACACCAGTGGTTTAAACCGAAAGTTCTTCTCTCCTTGCCAGGGGAGAGCATTCCCTGGCTCCTCCTCAGACCTAGTTCCTTGAGTCACTTCCGTCCCTGGCTCCACCCCCAATGGGTGTGGTCAGTGCCACAGAAGCAGACAAAGTGAATATCCCACTACAGACTTTGTTTAAATCCCTATCATATGTGTAGATATTTTAGGCAGCTTCTACAGTTGTAAGCTCCCATACAGTTTTCAAGGGGTCGTTAATATTAGTTGTCCCTCCCCCAATGACTGCCTTTACTCTGCTCTCTCATCTTGCTCCACATTTAATTTTCTTATTCTAGTTTCCCATTTATCTCTCCAGAACACTATATCCTATTTCTCTTTTCTTGGGAGATCCAGATACCACACTCTCTTTAAAAACTGACTTTCTCTCCCTAACTAGCCAGCATCTGTCAATAGCTCATCAGCTAGGTATAAAAGCTCAGGTTTTATGGGAACATTATCTGCAGTCGTCCAATAAGCCAGGCTTTGGAGCATGTGTGTGCATGTGTGTTTTGTTGGAAGAAGGTGAGATTAGAGGAGATGAAAAGGAGAAAAAATATTTTTAAGGATTTGCAATGCTGGGAGATAGAAAATAATCAACACCCCACTGCTCACACTGTATGTTCTTAGCAAGATGTTTAGACCCTCCTTGCCTTTTTCCTCACAGAAATGGAGGCAAGAGCAGCTGCCTCCTATGATCAGTGTGAGTGTGTGTGTGTGTGTGTGTGTGTGTGTGTGTGTGTGTGTGTGTGTATGCAAGGCAGTCATCATTGTAAAATATTTAGCATCATTCAGGTGGAGCTTGATGGCAATGATTAAGGTGATGTAACACTAAAGAGGAATTTTTTTCTTTTTGAGGCAAGATTGCAAATAGCTCTCAAACCTTACTTTAGAAATAAGAGAAACCATCACTTTAGAAGTATCAAGTTTCAAATACCTCATTTGGTATGAAGGAAACTACATTCTAAGCAGGAAATGTGGCCTTGTCCCTTCTGACAAGGGACAGAAGTCAGAAAGTTATCTATTCGCTCCCACCATATGTCTCATTTGCATCATTGATAATTGTGAAGAAGGATCTGCCTTATATTCAACAGCAGGTTTCTCAAAACACCAGTGAAACCTGTACTGTCAAACCAGTTTGAGCCACATAAAGGGGAGACATTAAGTAAAGTCAGGCACCAGTCAACAGCACACATTGATTGATTTCTGTGTGAAGAGCATTGCATTTTGTGCTGAATGAAATCCCGTACGCTCATTCTTCAAGGCAGAGAGTTGACCTGGTATAGGTTGACCTGAGTTTTTCTGTAAAAGCATTCCCAAGATAGCTGCTTAAGCAGCTGTTAACCGAAAGAGAAAACTCCATTCCTGGTACCTTTCACTCCTCAACCTCATGATGCCTCCAGGTGTTTCCCTTGCTATGGACCCATCTCAGCCTTTCCTCGGACCTAAGAAAGGCATTAGAGCCTGAAGTGCGGCTAAGAATTCAGTGTTTCTGTGTTTAAAAATAAACAAGGGTGGATTGCGTAGCAAGCCAAAGCTATCGATATTTCTTTATAATTCATTTTCAATCTGGTAAATCACCTTGGATATTTAATATGTTTAGACTGCATTTGCATTTCTCATTGAAAATTAGCAAAGGCTGCAAAATACCTTGTTCATAAGATGGGTGTTTGATTATTTTTGTCCTTCCCTCTGTCTCTAAAACAGCTCCCTGGGTTGGGGGAGGTGCTTCATGGATGTGGCTCCCACCTGAGCGCTTGATGACAATGTGGGGGCTTCATCTACACTCCAGAGAGGCAGAAGTCAGGAAGGTCCACTAGCACAGGCACCTCTGTGTTCTCTGTAGAGATTTGGGCTTGCTTGGTCTTCACTCTCTGCTCCCCCCCCCATCCCTCTCAATATTCTCTCTCTTTTTTTAATCACATTATTTACATTAACCCAAGCTCTCTCTCTGAATTCCTTTTGGAAATTAAAGAACTGTGAACACACAGTCCACATCTATGCAGCTAGATTCTCTGTACCTTCATTGTTTCACATGCTGGATGAATGTTCTTGGCAAAGTGTTTTGGAGGTGTTTTGTTTTCTGTGTTGTGTGTTGCCTATATAAGGAAATGAGGAATAGCAGTCAACAGCAGAAGTTTAAGACTTCTTGTGCTGCAAGAGGGGAAGTATGAAAAGAATGTTAAGGTGGGATTCTATGAATCTGAATAGTCAGATACACCAAAGCACAAAGGCAATCAAAACATCTCTCAGTTCTAACTGGCTTAGCCTTAGAAATGAGATGCTTTTATTGCAATGTTCTCCAACTTTTACCTAGGAGAGATTATTGAAAGGAGCTTAAGTTTTTGCCCATAAGATGGCTGAAGAGAAGGGGCAAGTTCCAGGCTTCAAATTATGTCTGCCTGCAGTAGAAATCAACAAAAGAAAAGGAAGAAGTGGGAGAACAGCAAGAAGAGGAGGAAAAGAGAAAGAAGATAGTGGAAAATAGATGATTGATTGGTACAGACAGATAGATGGATGGATGGATGGATGGATGGATGGATGGATGGATGGGTGGATAGATAGATAATAGACAATAGGTAAAAGATAATTGATTGACAAATATCTGATATGCATAGGTAGATGAGAGAGAGACAGATGGTGGATAATTAAATTACAGGTAAGTAGATAATGGACAATTAGATGCATGGTAGATAGATGATATAGTTGACATGTAAATGATTGATAGAAACATAGATCATATAGAGATAGACACTCAAAACAGAAAAGAATTAGGTAGGTTATTAGAAGGAAAAGTAAGTATTGTTATTTTTAAGGAAAGTTCAAAAATAAGTCTTAAATACATTTTCTCTGTTTTATACTTTTGTTGAAGAAGTTTCCTGTTCTTCCCCAAAGATATATTGTGTGTGTGTGTCATTAAACAAGGAAGTGACAAATACACTACAGTAAACTGCAATTTACCAACTTTATAAAAATTTTATGCTGTCAATTAGTCCATTGTTTACCTTTACTTGTTTTATAAGGGAAGGGGTGAGTATGTCACTGGGTGTTCATTAAGGTCAAAGAACAACTTCCAGGGGAGGGTTTTGCCTTCCACCATGTGAATTCTAGGGATCGAACTCAGGTTTGATGTTTGGTGGCAAACACCTTCATCACGAACCATCTTATCAACACTGTTAGATCATTTCTCTATCAGATTTCTTCTCAGCCTTACAAATGAAGAAACCATAGTCTTGACTCTATTAGTGAAAGATCTTCCCAAAGAAAGAGGAGATAAAGAAAGCAATTCCTCCATAGAGTCCATGCAAGGGGAGGAAGGGGCTTTGAACTAATCTACAAAACAATGGTGACTTATTAAATTCTGGTCTACAAAGTTTTCTACCTCCTCATTCTAAGTAGACCTTCTCTCCTCTGATATGGCTGTTGTTTGCACGTCCATCTAGGTGATTATAAGCTATATATGAGGTACCTGGGGAGATAGCTCATCCATTAAATAAATCAAACAAACAAAAAAACTTGAGGCTCTTGCAGAGGACCTAAGTTCAGCACCCAGCACCTACATCCAACAGCTTACAACCATCCATAACTCCAGCCCCGGCCCTCTTCTAGTCTTTGCAGACATTCACACACACACACACACACACACACACACACACACACACTTTTTAAATCTTTAAACAAAAAAATGAATTCATATGACCAAGTGACTTACAAATCTAGTCCTGAAATTTAGCAACCAACTTCAATGTCTTCATTTTACTGAGAATCAAAATTTATTAAGAAATCGGCCACACCCTGTGTAGGTAAAATGAAGCATGCCTGTAGCTCTCCAACTCTTACTTTACTCACTTGTCTCAGAAATTCACAATCAGTGAGAAACACCCCATGCTCCTCAATTTAGCTTTTATAAATTGCACTCGATGTTCCTCCCCCATGCCATGTGAGTCAGTCACTTTGAAGCATAATTTGTGGCTCATTGACTTTTGGTTAGAGTTGTAGCCAGGTGGAACGGTGTGAGCATTCCCACCCCTAATTACCAGGTGTACTGACACTTAACCACCACAGGCATCCTCTGAGTTTTACATTAGTGTCCAGAGGACACTAATATCTTCACAGGAAGAGAATCACACCTTTTTTTTTCTTATTGAAATGACTCTTAGAGCCACAAAAAAAAGTGAGGGGTGGGCGAATGGAGCAAGAAAACAAAGATCAAAGATCTGGAAAACACACAGTATGAAATTTTCTTTTGCTAGTACATCCTTGAAGCCAAGTTTGGGAGATTGTTAAGTTACTTTTTATTGCTGAGATAAAACTCCATGACCAAGGCGACTTACAAAAGAAAACATCTAACTGGGCTTATGGTTCCAGAACGTTAGAGTCTGTGATGGAGGAGTGAAGACATAGCAGCAGGAACAGCTGTGAGCGCACATCAGAAAGAGCTAACTGGAAATGTCTTGGACTTTTGAAACCCCAAAGCCCGCCCACCAGTGACCCACCTCCTCCAATAAGACACCTCCTAATCCTTCCCAAAAAGATCTACCAACTAGGGACCAAGTTTTCAAACATATCAGCCCCTGGGGGCCATTATCACTCAAATCACTCCCAGGGTCTAATTCAAATTACACACTTCACATACTTGTGCACATATACACACATAGTCTAGTAAAGTCATCACTTGAGAATAAAGGGCTACTTCTTTCTACATTTGTGGGAGTGCTCCATGTTGCACAGAAATCCAGATTATAGAAATAGGATAGAAAAAGCAGATAATTAAATTTGTGTGCTGCAGTCATGAGTTAGGACAAGACACCTTATAATTAGATGCAGCATGCTCATGGTTAAAATTTAATGATCTCATTTTCCCTGTATTTGAGGGGTGTGTAAATTCAGCTCAGTGGGATTACTCAGGGCAAAGGTGTTATAAAGAGGCAAATTATTACTAGCTGAGTTTGCAAGCTTCCCACTTGTCTCAAAAGCCCTTGTATCTGAACCCTCTGAGGTACTGAGGATCTAGCCTTTTTCTATGAAATTCCGAATGTGGATTCTGTGAACCTATTTCATATTTTCTGTGCAGATTTAAAGGAAATTAAACTAAACCTAGTTCCGTGAAAAAGTATTCTGCACTTCCTTTGAAATGTGTTAAAGGGGCTGGGGGGATTCTCAGTGGTTAAGAGTGATTGTTGCTTTTGCAGAGGAGCTGAGTTTGGCTCCCAGCACCTGTAATCCCAGTTATATATGTAATTCCAGAATATAATGCTCTCTTCTGGCCTCCAAGGACATTTCACTCACTTGGTAGATACTCATTCAGACCAAGACACTTAATATATTTTTAAATTAAAATTTTACAGATTGTTGAATTTATTCCATGACAGTTTTAGCTTAGGGAAATATTTTTAGAGATAACCAGCTGAAGTGAAAAATATGGAACAGTTGTGAGGAGAGCAAGAATCTATAGGATAGAAAAACAGGTAACTGGACTTATTATGCAGCAGTCATGAATTAAGACAGGATGCTGAAGCCAAAGGTCAACAGTGGGGTGTGTACAGCACATCAGCTCTGTGACACATTCATGCTAGCCACTTCTTCTGGCTTTGTTGCCTCTCCAGAGTAAGTGCTTCCTTTTATTGCTTTTAGTCCCCAAATTCTAATAACAGTGATGACAAATATAAATATATATATATATATATATATATATATATAATTTTAAGCTATAACAATACATAATATCAGAAACCCTATCTTTCTTTTTATCTTATTTTATTTCAGTCAATTCTAAATAATAGATTGCAGTTGTATTATTTTATCTCTCACTTTTTGTTTAATGTAATTTCCTCTGGCTTGAAAACATACACTGTATGTCAGAAATACCTGAAAACAGAAATGTAAAATGGAAACCTAATACAACTATAACTCTAATGGTCCCATTAGGACTTGATGAATAAAAAGGTTTCTTGGTTATTGCTGCTCTTGTTTGTTTGTTGTTCTGGATTTTTGTGTATTTATTTGTTTGGGGGGTATTTATTTTTGTGAGGGAAGGAGATGGTTTGAAATCTGGTAAGTAGTGTTTTGTGTTTCTGCCTTGCATCTTATTCAAACACCCCCACCATTGTAAATTAAAGCATTAGATCTTATTATTCCTCTGTCAGCAATAATAATGTGTTTCCCGAGGGAATGAGAGCATCTACTCTGGAGATTGTGTGAGAAGGAAAAAGTTCTCAGAACGCTCACAACTCCTGCCATTCTGAGACTCTCCTGATCTTAAACTCAGCTCCCTTGACACCCACCCAGCCTCTATCTTCATAATCACAAATACAGAAAGACACCTCATAGTCACCCAGGTCACTGGTTATTAGTGTTAATGTTTCTTCTTTTCTGGTTGGTATGCTAATCCTGGCAATCTTCTGACCACTAGAGCAGAACCATATTGCACACGTCCTGAAACTGTGTGTACTGAACTCCAAAATACTTAGATTCTTTCTGAACTGGTCCCAAATGTGAGCATCTCAAATACTGTCCACTAGCAAGGCTTTGATTAGTCACATCCCAGATTCCTCTGGTAGTACAGAATAAAATAAAATACATATCTTCAGCAATGAGAAGGAAGCCAAAACCAAAGAATGAGTAAGAAAGGAAAACAGCAATTTTCCATCACAGCTCCACTCAAAGCTAAATTAAAAAAAAAATATTGAGTGGTGATTCCTCAGGAAAATGGGAATCAGTCTACCACAGGACCCAGCAATTCTACTCTTAGGCATATACCCAAAGGATCAACATCCATGCAATAAAGACATCTGTTCAACTATGTTTGTAGCAGCATTATTTGTAATAGTAAGAACCTGGAAGCAACCTAGATGCCCCTCAATTGAAGAATGGATAAAGATGTGGCACATTTACACAATGGATACTACTCTGCGGGGGGGGGGGGGGAACAATAGAATCTTGAAATTTGAAGGCAAGTGCATGGAACTTGAAGAAACCATCCTGAATGAGATAACCCAGTCACAAAAACAGGAACATGATATGTACTCACTCATATATGGATTTTAGACATAGAACAAAGGATCACCAGCCTATAATTTGCACCGCCAGAGAAATTAGGATACTAGGAGGAATCTAAGAGATTCATACAAGGTCCCTCACAGAAAAGGAAAGGAACAAAATTTCCTGAACATATTGGGAGTGGGGGGGGTTGAAAGGAGTGGAGAGAGAGCTATGAAAAAGAGAAAGGGAGGAGAGGAAAGCACGTGGGACCAGGAAGATTGAGTCAGGGAAGGAATAGATGAGAGAGAGAGAGAGAGAGAGAGAGAGAGAGAGAGAGAGAGAGAGAGAGAGAGAGAGAGAGAGAGAGAGAGAGAGAGAGAGAGAGAGAGAGTATAAAAGAGGAAGCCATTATAGGTTTGAAGAGAAAACTGACTCCAGAAAAATGTCTAGAGACCTACAAGACTGACTCCAACTAACAATTTGAGCAACAGTGGAAAGGCTACCATAAATGTCCTTCCCTGATAATGAGATTGATGACTAACGTATCCACCATCATAGAGCCCTCATCTAGTAGCTGATGGAAACAGAAGCAGACACCCACAGCTAAATACTGAGCCAAAATGGAATCCAGATACAAAGAGGGAGGACAAGACCAGGCTTCAGAAACCCACAGAGACAGCTGACCTGAACAAAGAGAAGCTAATGGATCCCCAGACTGATAGTTGGGAAACCAGCATTGGATTGACTGAGACTCCCTAAACATGGGTCTCAGTTAAAAGGCCTAGGCAGTCTAAGGGACCTTGGACAGTGGAACAAGGATGTATCCCTGGTGCACAAAAGGACTTTGGGAGCACATTTCCCATGGAGGGATACTCCCTTAACCTAGAGGCAGGAGGGAGGGCCTAGTCCCTACTCCAAATGACTTGACAGATTTTGTTGATCCCTCCTGGAAGGCACCACCCTCCCTGTGGAGTTGGGGGGGATGGGATGGGAGAGTGGTGGTAGGGGCATAGGAGGGAGGGAGGGAGAGGGAACTGGGATCAATATCTAAACTAAGAAAATAAACAAATAAATAAATAAATAAATAAATAAATAAATAAATAAATAAATAAATATTGAAAGCTGGACCTTATCAATAAAATATGTATCACATAAATGCCCCCTCAGCTACTCCCAATAGAACAGTGTCTACCAGGAACCATCTAATCAGAGGTCCACCAACTATATGATGAGGACATTATGACAAGTGTCCTGGTTAGCCTAATTGTCAACTTGCAAAGCCTAGAATCATCTGAGAGGAGAAGCTTCAACTGAGGTATTCCCTCCATCAGATTGGGCATGGGCATACCAATGAGAGGCTGTCTTAATTCATGATTAATGCAGGAGCACCCAGTCCACTGAGGGTGGCACCATTCCTGAAATGTGTAAGGAAACTAGATAACCGTGAGCCTAAGAGCAAGCCAGAGAGAAGGCTGGGGAGAAGTGTTTCTATGGTTGCTGCTTCAAACTCCTGCTTTGAATTTTGGCTCTGATTTCCCTCAGTGGCAGACTGTAATCTGGAAGGATACACCAAACAAACCCTTTCCTCCCTAAATTGCTTTTAGGTCAGAGTGTTTCATCACACAACAGAAGAAAACTAGAACAAAGGGAGAGTTATCAATGACTCCCAGAATCTGGGACAGAGCTGTGGGGTAGTTTCTTTCTCCAGGTCCATAGAAGGAGCCACACCCCCCCACACACACACTTTCAGACTTCTGGTCTACTCACTTGCATTGTGAAAAAATATATATATTTACATTGTTGTGGGCAATGTAATCTGTGACAATTTGTTATAACAAACCTAAGTAGTTAGTACCCTCAGAACTGATGATTTACTGAGTCGTCTACATCAGGCTGTGCCATGGTACCACATCTAAACAACAAAGCAACCTATAAAGAAAAAATGTGTTCTTAATAGCAGATAGAAGCTGACACTCAGAGACTTTCCAATCTCCATCAAAGGGAAGCACTGGCACTCACCCCTTCTCTCTGATACCAAAGATTCTTTTAAGGAATTGCACTTGCACAACACGACATTTTAGAATTTTCCTTAAAACTAAAATCTGAATTGATGCAGCTTGGAGTTGACGTAAATGTAGCTCCATCTTGCCTGCCCTTTGACCGTGGTGTGTCCAGGGCACAGCAGAGGCATGGCTGGGCAGTAAAATGATAAATTTTTATATTGCTTCACCCTCCTCCTCCATGCTTCCAGGGCTGTGGATGGGGTAAAACAGGGGTGCTATTTAGGGCTATCAATGGTCACTTACTCTCAGCACTGAGACTAGTTATGAGTCTCTTCATGAACCACTGCCCACTACCAAAAGAAGCATCCCTGACAAAGGATGGGAGCAGCACTAGTCTGTCTAAGTCATCCTAATTAAACTCAGTGGATTCCCATGCTCCAAAGACATGAATATAGGAGAGGGCCTTGTTAAGAAGAGGTTCAATGGAAATGAGATGTGTATGAAACCGTCACAGAATAAATAAAATAATTTAGTTTTTTAAAGTGTGATCTAAGATAACACCAGACCTTAGTTATCCACAATGCACCATGAATCATACAAATAGATATTTTGACACTTTCCAACAAAACTAAAGCTCTCTCTCTCTCTCTCTCTCTCTCTCTCTCTCTCTCTCTCTCTCTCTCTCTCTCTCCTATTTATCAGGACTGTGGCTTTCAGCTTGGCTAATTGGCTAATTGCAGTTCTATTGTTTACGTTGACTAGTATTTTTTTTTCTTCAGGAAAGATGGACAAGTTATTTTAAAGGGTGAAGTAGAGAGGACCTCTCATCTCCTTTCTTGTTTTTAGGCACCAGGATACAACATAAAAATACTTGTGCTACAGAGGCATGGTAATATACTTCCCCAAATTCTCACTTCACTACTCAAATATGTTGATCCAACAGCATGCCTGCTAAAAGATTTTAAAGAAGTAAAAGGTAAAAAACGGCCACTCAACATTCAAAAGCATTTACCGAACACTTCTGTTCTAATTTCCTTGTGTTGGTGTGATGAAATACTCTAACACAAAGCAACTTGGGGAGGAACGGGTTTATTTGCCTCCCACTTCTATATCACAGTTGATCACTGAAGGAAGTCAGTCATGGCAGGAACTGAAGCAGAGGTCATGGAGAAATGTTGCTCGCTGCTTATACTCTTAGGGGTACAAGCTTCGCTGGTTTTCTTGTATAGAGCAAGACCCCATGCTCACACGATAGTGCCACCCAAGGTGTGTTCAACCTTCCTTCATCAATTAAACATCAATACAGTCCCACAGACATGACCACAGTTCAATCCAATCTATTCTCAGTTGAGACTTCTGTTTCAAATGACAGTATACTGTATCGGGTTTATAATCAAAGCTAACTAAGACAATGTATTACATTAAAAAAATACCTGATTAGAAATTTGGGTTATTCATATTATGCTGTGATTGCTGGTTGATGTCCCTGGGAAACCAGTTTTTTTCTGAAGGGAGATGGAGGGAGTGTGGATCTTAGGGCTAGACTCAGGGGAAGAGATAAAAGGGATAACTACAGTTGGGATGTAATATATATATATGAGAAGAACAATAAAAAATCAAGATATCTAGCTATTAACAAAAACCATAAATAACTAAATTATAAATGCAGAAATGAAATCTATATTTAAAATACCATAGGTTTTTGGGGTGAGCTGAAAGAAAGAAGGGCAATTAGAGTCTGGTCTCAGAGGCTTAGAGTAATCAGACCAGGTGAGACAATGACAGAGTTCTAAGTGAGGGGAAAGAGGATAAGAAGGATTGGGGTTTCCTGATACAATTACATTCCATAGATAAAGGCTCGGGAAGTCCCATGATACACTGGGCATTGTATCAACTTCCAGCAGTGCAGAATGTAACCTCAGTGAACAATTGTGAACATTGTGCTACCAGAGCTGTGGAAAATGATACCCATCTATTGAAATGGTCAATATACAGACTAATAGTAAACAGCTGATCATTTTTTCTAAGGGGAACACTAAAGTGGAGCTGTCTCCTTCAAACGCTAATGGAGGAGTTGGCGGGTTTCAGAGCTGTCAGAGGAATTGGTCCTGGACCTGTGTGGAATTCCCTGAAGGGCTGAGGATGGCAGCTGCAGTCTCTCTCCTTGTCCATTTCTCTTCAGATTCCTGCTATCCAGATGTGAGCTTCTTCAGGGTGTAGGGGCACAAGTCTTCCATTCCAGGCCTTTCAAGGCAGATAAAGGAGTTTGGCTATTTCCAGACCAGCCTACACTACACAGAGAGACCCTCTCTCAAACCTGAATAACTCCAAAAAAAAAAAAAAAAAAAGGTCAGAGAAACGGTAGCTATTTGGGTGTTAAGACCGCACAACACACAACAAGTGAAGGCTGCCTTGCCTGGAAAAGAGTCTGACTGTGGAAATTTGGCTTGGACAAAAGCAGAAGCTTGACTGAACTTTCAAATGCTCCCAAGTACAGGATGAGTCTGTTTCTAGATAATCCTAACTTTTAAAAACAGACATCCAAATGCAGGGAAGTAGAATTTATCACAACTAAATAATTACAGTTTCCCAAGGCTGATAATGTACTGAGATTTTTCTACTGGGGAACTATGTGGGCAACAGTCAAATCAGAGCAATCCACATAATGTGTCAGCTTAGGGTCACCTACAGCCCTTACTGGAGTGTTCATAGTAAAACAACCAGATTAAAGGAACTCCCAAGGAGCTGAGTGACTGACTGCTCCTAAGCCACCTGGCAATCATGTGAAAATCTCCTGAAAATATGATAATATTTAAAACTGAGAGTCGGTTTAGCCTGTACAGTGGGCCATCCCACAGTAAAGGCAATCGTGTTGTATCCTAAATCAGGGACCATTCCACAGGCAGCTTGGGCCTGGGTAAGAAATTAGCCTTGGAAGAATTTGAGCATCTGTGACCACCAAAAGAAACTTCTGTGTGCCTGATATAAATTAGAAGATGTGACATCCTCACCCAATATGAGAGTAATTTGTTGGAGTAGGGCATGGATCCAGAGCCGGAACTCAAGGAGGAATCACAGAGACACAGTTGGAAACCCACTCCTACTGGTCATTGGATGGCTTGCAGAGGACTTGTCGGTGAGCCCCTCCCTCTGAGCACCCGTTACTAAGAGGGAAGAGTGGTCCTTTCCCTTTCTCGTGGAGTTGTATAAATTCTGAAGGTGTTCCGTACATCTGAGGAGATCTAACACATGGTCTTTGGAAAATGTCCTTGTGTATCTAATCAGACTCAAGTTTTGATAAAGGCAAAATGCCCATCCAACAAATTTTGACTCATCTCAAGTTAGAAGAACCATGCAGTCTTCCTTCTATTAGGGATTGTAAAAGCTCAAAGCATTCTGTGGCAGAAAACATACTCAACTCACTATTGTAGACCAATATATTTGCTAAAAGAACAAACCAGGGGGACAGAATGGTTTGAAACTATTTTCTTTTCTTTTTAATTTTTTTCTTATTTTATGTATCGATCCCAGTTCCCTCTCCCTCCCTCCCATGTCCCCTGACCACCCTCCAATCCCACCCCACCCCCCACTCCAAAGGGAGGGTGGTGCCTTCCAGGAGGGATCAACAAAATCTGTCAAGTCATTTGGAGTAGGGTCCAGGTCCTCCCTCCTGCCTCTAGATTAAGGGAGTATCCCTCCATGGGGAATGTGCTCCCAATATTCCTTCTAGCACCAGGGATACATCCTGGTTCCACTGTCAGAGGTCCCTTAGACTGCCCAGGCCTTCTGAGATCCATGTTCAGGGGGTCTGAGTCAGTCCAATGCTGGTTTCTCAGCTATCAGTCTGGGGGTCCATTGGCTCCTCCTTGTTCAGGTCATCTATCTCTGTGGGTTTCTGTAGCCTGGTCTTGTCCCCATTTTCTTATCACTCCTCCCTCTGCATCTGCATTCCAGTTCAGCTCAGTGTTTAGCTGTGGGTGTCTGCTTCTGTTTCCATCAGCTACTAGATGAGGGCTTTATGATAAGTTAGTCATCAATCTCATTATCAGGGAAGGGCATTTATGGCAGCCTTTCCACTGTTGCTCAGATTGTTAGTTGGGGTCATCCTTGTAGGTCTCTGGACATTTCTCTAGAGTCAGTTTTCTCTTCAAACCTATAATGGCTTCCTCTTTTTATGGTCTCTCTCTCTCTCTCTCTCTCTCTCTCTCTCTCTCTCTCTCTCTCTCACACACACACACACACACACACACACACACACACACCTATTCCTCCCCTGACTCAATCTTCCTAGTCCCACATGCTCTCCTCTCCTCACCTTCTTTTTCTTCTAGCTCCCTCTCCACTCACTGCCTCACACTCCCAATATTCTCAGGATGTCTTGTTCCTTTCCCCTTCTTTGAGGGACCTTGTTAGAATCTCTTAGGTGCTTCCTTGTCTCCTAGTTTCTCTGGCTGGTGAGTCTTTGTTCTGTGTCTAAAATCCATTTATGAGTGAGTACATACCATGTGGAACTAGTTTCTTGTTTCTTGCTGATTTCCTTCTGTACTCTCATCTTTGCTTCTTTTTCTTTTAACCATCATAATTATGTATCTCAAATAAACTCTAGCCTCCTAGTTCCCACATTATGGTTATATTCAAGAGCAACAATGATAGCTCAGCCCTCCAGTGCTCATTCACAATGCTGAATACTTTACATACATCCACTCATTTACTCCTTCTACAGCTTCATGAAGTGCCCACTCTATGCCTCTTCCGCACAAGAAACCAAGGCACTTGCCTCGATCACAGGGCTACTAATATACACTGTAGCAGGATTTTCAGTCCAGGGCTTTGTGATTTAAATATCTGTGCTCATATTCAGCAGGCCACACAGATTCCAGAATCCTTCATCAACTGCTGTTAACCATACATATTTCCAAAAAAATTATATATCCATGTTGATGTTTTGAGTAAAAACCAAGCAATGCCAAAGACATATATCACCAGTTTTGGAAATCAGCCATTTTGGAAAACAGCATGGCAGTTTCTCAGAAAGTTAGGAATGAACCCAGCAATATCACTTTTGAGTATATGCCCAAAGGATGCACACTCATACCACAAGGACATTTGCTCAGTTATGTTCACAGCAGCCTTATTTGTAATATCCAGAATCTGAAAACAACCTCGATATCTCTCAACCAAAGAATGGATAAGGAAAATGTACATTTACACAATGGAGTACTGCTCAACGATAGAAAAAAAAAATGATATCTTGAAATTTGCAGCCAAGTGGATAGAACTAGAAAAAGCATACTGAGTGAGGTAAGCCAAACCCAGCAAGACAAATATGGTATGTACTCATTCATAAATGTATAGTAGGCATAAAGGAAAGGATCACCAGCCTACAGTCCACAGCCCCAGAGAAGCTGGATAACAAAGAGGACCCTAAGAGAGACACAAGCATTTGCCTAAAAAGAGGAAAATAAACTAGCTCTCCTGAGTAAGTCAGGAGGATGGAGGGTGGAAGGGGAGAAGGGGGAAGGAAGGGAAGTGGTGAGGTGAACGTGAGAGAACAGGATGGTCGAGTAAGGGAAAGGACAAAGAAAGAACTACCTTGATAGAGGGAGCCATTATGGATTAGTGAAAAACCTGGCACTAGGAAAATTCCCAGGAATACACAAGGATTACCCCGGGTAAAAAACTAAGTAAGCAATGGTGGAGAGGGTGCCTAAACTGGCCTTCCCCTGTAATAAGATTGAGGACTACCGTAGTTGCCATCATAGAACCTTTCTCCAGTAACTAATGGAAGCAGATGCAGAGATCAACAACTAACCACTGGGTCAAGCTCCCAGAGTCCAGTTGAAGAGAGGGAAAAGCCATAATATGAGCAAAGAGGTCAAGACCAGGATAGGGAAGCCCACAAAAATAGCTGACCTGAGATACTAGGAGCTCACTTACACAGGACTGACTGCTGGGGACCCTGCATAGAACCCAACTAGACCCCCTGAATGTGGGGGACAGTGGGTGGCTTGGGCAGTTTGTGGGACCACTGGCAGTGGGACAGGATCTCTCCCTAATGCATGAACTAGCTCTTTGGAGTCCATTCCCTAAGCAGATATACCTTGCTCAGCCTAGACACAAGGGGGAGGGCCTTACTCCTGCCTCAACAGGGTGATAGGACATACTTCATTGACTCCCCATGGGAGGCCTTAACCACTCTGAGGACAAAGGAGGTTGGGATGAGGGGAAGGTGGGGAAAGGGGTAGGAGGTGGGAGAGAGGGAACTGGGATTACTATGCAAAATAGATAAACAAACAGACAAATAAATAAATAAAAGATTTACTAACACACACACGCGCGCGCGCACACACACACACACACACACACACACACCAGATCTCACAGAGGGATATGAGGGAGAGCAGGTAGTGAGTTTTTTGTGCATGTCTGAGTGTCCCATGGCCCTGGTTATGCACTTAAGGTTGCTAGATCCTCTATGTTTTCTACATGGATCTGTTATTAGACATTATCTGTTCCTTCCTTCTCTGGAGTCTTCTCTATACAGATTCCAAAGAAAAGGCTGAAGCTGAAGGAAAAAATGGAGGAATGCATAAGCAAGAAATATGAGTACTCCCTGGAATCAATTAAATCTATTTCTAAGAATGTGGCTGATTGCAAACACTTTTTCCTAAACACATGCCTGCTCAGAAAAGAACAAGAAATTGTTGCTTTTAAATCAAGTTTTGTGATCAAATATGAGATTTAGGACCTCACATTCATGTAACACCTGTAGGGACTATATTCACTTAAAGAATTTACAATTACCTACTTTAGTATTTACTAATAAAAAAGAAAGTCTAAAACCAAAAAACCTCATGGCATTGGTTTGGGTGTAGACTATGCACACATGATAAACACATTGTTAGAAAAGTTTTCCAAATCAAATCTCAAAGCTGGCTTTAAGCCTTTTCTCTCTACAGTGAAGAGACAAGAATTTGGCTCTTGTCATTGATCCCTTTTCTTTACTTTTTCCAAAAAAAAAAAAAAAGGAACAAAGGCAGAGCTTCTAATACTGGACCACAACCATCGTTGCCAATATGTCATACCCAAGATCTTAAAAGGCATTTAAAAGTGGCAGTAGGTAGGATCTACCTTCTTTGGATCTGGTGAGTATGCCAGATTGCTCACCTCAAAAGCCATGATGCTTAGAGGTTAACAACTACCCAAGATCAGCCCATTCCAAACATCATAGCAGCCCTCAGAAGCCTGGCCCACTTGGATGCTGCATGGGATAGTATGTGACCCCTTCATGCTCACACATGCAGACACAGACATACAAAAAATGAACACAAATACATACACACACAATCTGTTGCATCAGCCATTATATTTAAAACCACTGTATGCTTTTGGTACTAGAAGCAGCATTCTAATAGATAGTATATAATTGTAATTGAGGTGTTATTAAAAATAATTAAAATCATAAATCCAGGAACCAATACAAAAGTAGGGTCTAGTCACATCTCTGAGTCCTAGCAATCCCTCTCCTACTGTGTAAGTCTTAATCATTGAGTTGCTGGACCATAGAGCGGCTTTGAGGTAGGACAGACAGGTCAGGGATCCTAGGGGCTGGAACAGTATTAGTCAGCAGAAACATAGCACTCTAATATGTAAACAGCTGTGAAGCCACACTGGTACATGCCAGTTAGCAATACCAATTACATAACAAGAATATTGCAATTTCAGAGAAACACCTAGTTGGCATAGAAGCTTTGTTTAAACTCTTGCCAGTTGAACAAATTCAAAGGTTTTCAGGGAAATGGGACACATTGAGCAAAGGCCTAGAGGCCTAAAAGAGAAGAGTCAAGGTTTAGCAGTGAGGGACACTTCATCAGTTATTAAGACAAAGAGCAATCACCAGCCTGAACAAGGGGAAGTGCATCTTTTCCAAAGGCCAAGCTGATGCTCCTGCTGTGCACTGAGTTCTTCTGCTAACCTAGCAAGGAGTCTCTCAGTGAACCTGGAGTTCACCTATTCAACTAGGCTGGTAAATCAGCCCTAGATCCACTGTCTCCATTTCCCAGATGATGGGATTACAAACATGTGTCAGCAACCCCATAGCCCAGTCTCTAATGCTCAAATCCAGCAACTTACACACATGAAGGAAGCAGTCTTTTCCATGGCCTCCTTACAGACTATCATCACTGCCTGGAAACTCCCAATGTAGAGAAGCTGCTGACAGTGACCAGTGAGTTGTGACTAGGCAACTCACTGGCTGAGAGAGGGGAGAGTTTCCACCCTGTTCTTCTTGTCTGCCTGTCAACAAAGCCAGAGGGAGATCATCAGAATGGAGGAGACATCACTCAGTTTGGATATCTGTCTAGTCATGGAAGAGTCATTGATAGCATGAGCTCAGATTGGATGCCCTACAGCAAAACAAATCTGTATTTTGCTGGTTGCAGTTCATAGACATGGTCACCAAAACAAACACATTTATTCTCTTTTGACCCATTTGAATCCTGCAAGAATCTAATGAAGCATTGTATTGGCCAGATGAAAATCTTACAAGCAGAAGTTTTCAATAGTATGGTTCCAGCCATGCTCTGAAATTGGACACACTCATTGGCTATATCTGATAAATTCTTTCTTCTATACAGAAACCAGTCCGAAGCTCAGAGAAGTGGGGCAATTTACTCAGTCACACAGCTCTGAAAACTGCAGCCTCTAGTACCCATCCCAGGTACACCATGGAGTCTCTAAAGAAACTCCAACCTTGACCTTAGCCAAGACATCATGAGTGGGACTCTCGCTCCAAGATAAACGCGGGCAAAACAAAAGTCCAGAGGCCAAGAGACAAGGCAATACCTCATGCATTAAAGCCTTAGTCAGAGCACCGGCAGGCCACCTGAGGGTCCATTTTGGGTTTCAGTGCCATTGTCTATAGCGTGGTTTTTTTTTTGTAACTAGACAGAGAAAGAAACCCAGAGATCAGCAGCTGTAGCAGCTATGGGCCTTTGAATTGGTCTTAGAAGCATGGGAAACGGGTAGGTTTTATTTCTGCAGATTCACCTACTAGCAGTGTCTCACTACCACGCCTAGGGGGCGCTCTCGCCGTGCTCAGCGGCTCGCGTGTAGCTCTTGCCTGCAAAACAACCTGAATTAACAGCAGATGGGGTTTTATTTTTGCTCAGTTTTCTTCGGCATTTTGAGGTAAAGACGAGACACACTTTTACAGAGGCGTTTACCAAAACCGCCTGCTTAATGATCCACATAAATATTTTCAAAATATACTCCTTGGACAATTTCCTCCCTGCCTCCGTAGAAAATCAGTTTTGTTTTTTAATCTGCCCCCAAAGTCACGAGTATATGGCTCTTTCTTGTCACGGCATAAGGCAAGTTGCAGTAGTTACAGATGTACTACTGTCTCCTGATTGAAATGGTTGTCTGCAAAGGCCTGCTTTTATCCTTGTTCTCCCTTGTCCTGAAACACGATGACAACAGCGACGTGGGCTAAACCCACAGTGGCGAATTACTGTATGCCAAAGCAAAGGTTTCCACGTGGAAACCAGGGGAATTGTATCTGCTCCTCAGCAGCATGACTGCTAAGCAGAACAATCAATTCCTCAATTTCAGTCACCGTGGGGCAGGAAGGCCGCTCCTCCATCTCACCCTCACTCCAAAATCCCTTACTGAGTCCTGTGCCGGGACCGCAGGCTGCAGGCTACTCACAGTGAACGAAGTCTTAGGCACTATTATGCCTGTGATGAAAAAAATTACACTTTTCAAACAAAGAAAAGGAAACTCAAATGATTGAAATGGAAAGACAGTATTACGTGAATTGGAAATACCTGCTGACCACACACAAGTCTGCCAGGGTTCAAGCTATATGGGGTCCCAGCACTGAGAGGGGAAGAGGACATGGGGTCCCACCCATAACTAAGAAGTTATTAGCAACTGATATCCACTAACAACGAGAAAATCAGCTTCTCCCAATCACTCCAGGGCCAGCCTAAGCCCCATACCTAGGAGTAGTTGACGGAAGCAAAACAAACTCCATGGGATATTTTTGTGGGGGTTTTTGTTTCATTTTGTTCTGTTGGAGTATATTTTTTCATATTTGTCTTTTGCTTATTTGTTTTGATTTTCTTCATTTTTTGTGTTTTATGGAAGTTTTTATTATGTTTGTTTTTGCTTTGGAAGAGAAGAAACATAAAATTGGGTGGGTAGGGAAGGAGAAAGGATCTGGGAGGAGTTGAGGGAAGGAAAAAAAACATGATCAAAATATATTGTATAAAAAAGACATGTTTAAAGATACCTGCTGACAAAGAAATTAAAACAGTTCTGTAGACATGAAACCAAACAGATTAGATGTCAGTACTAATATTGAAGTGTGTGTGTGTGTGTGTCTATGTGTCTGTATGTGTACACACACACACATGTTCAAGTGCACGCATGAGCATATCCACATATAAACACAACCCCTCCCTCATCCAGAAAGACCGGGCTTTTCTGTGTATGTTTGCATGTGTGCACAATTCCAAGGAAGATTTTGCTGCACACAAAGCAGCCTGGCCTGCCCCACCCCCACTCTGGAAGAAGCAGGTCCCCAGGGATTAGGCAAGAAAGAATTGTTCATGGACAGCAGAGGCCAGAGAACAATGCAGACCCCTGTGACAGACACAGTGGCAGCCTGCTAGCCTGGGTCGGGGACTGACCACATGGCTAAAGGAGCTGGTCCTGTTGTCCCTGGAAGAGACTAAAAAGGACTCAAATTAACAACTGTTATGATTAGCAGGTGGTTTGAGAGATGCAGAGCCAGGGAAGAAACTGGAGTTGGGGGGGGCAGACCGAGTGAGGACTTGTTTTATGGCACAGGATAAAGATGGTTCAAAATGTTTCCTACAGGAATATAATATCTGCTGATTTGTTTAAAGAAAAATAGTGGAGATAGAGTGTGAAGTCCTCTCCCAGACCAAAAAAAAAATTGATGATACCCAGTTCTTCAAAACAATCTTAAAGTAACTTACACAACCACTGTTGGTGAATTCTGGTAAAACTGCACACTTCAATGCTTTTAAATACAACTCTAGATTGTTTTTTATGTCAGTATCATTCTGTGTGTCTTGTACATTCAGATCATACATCAAAATTAAACAAATTACCCCCTTTTAACTTACAACCTGCTTCCCAACTTCTCCTGGAGTTTATCAAAATTTTACAGCCTCTTCTGATGATGTAGACAGTACCTCTTAAATCACCGCCTCACGCGGTGAGAACATGGACAGATGCTTCATGGAGTAGATTTGTTTGTAATCTACCTTTCTAAAGAAGTTTAGATTAAGTTTACAAAGGTGACTGGCTTCCCCCAGAAAGACACCCCAGGAATCTACAACACAGAACTGCTATCTATGACTGTTTGTGTTTGCATATGTTTTGAGTCAAATGTCAAGGATTTGGGTTTTTGCAGCTGTTCAAAGCCTTGTCTTCTATAGACTATCTTTCCAAAGGACTCTGAGGACTGGAAAAGATTCCCCAATGCACCTTAAGTCATTTTTAGAAGTTCCAGAGGGTGGATTTATGTAGCAAGGCTTTGACACACAAGTTCACACAACCTTCCAGGACCAAAACACAAAAGCACCCCAAACTATCCATGCTAGGGGACCTAGTACTTACTCATCAACTCAGATGGGAGACTGTCATCTCTGGTGGTGTCACAGCACTGAAAATGCAGATGGGATTCTGACACATAAAGAGGAAAACAAAACAATTATGTGGCAAGGCCATAACACAAAATAATCACACTATTTAAGTTGTCATTAAATGCTTGGCTCTTAAAACAACCTGAACATATTAGGAAAGTCATCATGATGCCTCTCATTTTGTTCAAAGAAAACCTGACCTACATCTATCTATCTTTCCTGAAGTGATTGGGATATTCAACTGACTAAGTGAAGACCCAGCAATACAATACATTGAGTCTCTCTCTCTCTCTCTCTCTCTCTCTCTCTCTCTCTCTCTCTCTCTCTCTCTCTCTCTCTCTCTCTCTCTCTCTTCTGTCTCTCTCTCTGTGTGTGAATGTGTGTGTGTGTGTGTGTGTGTGTGTGTGTGTGTGTGTGTGTGTGTGTGTGTGTGTTGGTCTGTGTGTTGGGGTGTGTTGAGACAGGGTTTCTCTGTAGCTTTGGAGCCTGTCCTGGAACTCACTCTGTAGACTATGCTGGCCTTGAACTCACAGAGATCCACCAGTCTCTGCCTCCTGGGTGCTGAGATTAAAGGGGTTCACCACCACCACCCAGCACATTGGGACTTTTATTGGCATCCAAAGAAAGATTCCCACTTTTGTATGTGCCATGATGTTATGTAAACATCCCTCAACTAAAAATAATTTGCTGTAAGTTCATAAGCATGGGGCCTAGAAGTTTCTTTCAGAAGCCACAATGGAAAAATTGTTCTCATCAATTCACAGCTATACATCTTCTAGCCAGTCAAGGAGCCAGCATACTATGACAAATTTGACCAGCCTTGACAGGTAGCTGTAGGTGTCTGGTTTGTGGACCTGTAACAGTGGCCATATCCATTTGGGTGTGGCTTCAGGTGGATGTAAGTAGAAAGAGGGGAGCTTGAGGCATGGCTTTCCTTTGCATACTCATTTCTGGCAGGTCAGCGGATCCATTAGGAAGCACAGGAAAACTCTCTTGCAGCTTTTCTGTGTAACTGTTTCCCAGTAAACACCCATTTATCATTTGTCTTGGGTCTTGTGATAAAATTATATCCTTGTCTTCAGGTAGCCTACATTGCTTGCCAAGGCATGGATAGCAGCTCACCTTCCCCCATGAAGTTATCCTGGCTGTCCCAACCTCACCAAAGTATGACTTTGCCTCCTCCTGGGTGATTCGTTTCAATCATAACTTTAAAATAGGTACCAGGTTGGAAAGAGAGTTTCGGTGAGAAAGGGTGTTTGCCCTTAAGGCTGACAACCTGAATTTTACCCCTGGGACCCATGTGGTTGGGAAGGGAGAGCCTCCTCCTGCAAGTTATTCTCTGACCTTCACACATGTACAACCACCGACTCACTGATCCACAATAAATAATAAAATAAGAAGAGAAATTTAAAGGTGAGTTGGGTATTCAAAGGTCTGATCACCCCAGCTCCTTCCTTAAACTACCTCTTGGTGATATTCCTCATCAAGGCCTGCAGATTGAAGTGAGCCATCTGAGGCCTGGTGTCAGAAAGCCAAAGGGAGCTCTCTCTCTCTCTCTCTCTCTCTCTCTCTCTCTCTCTCTCTCTCTCTCTCTCTCTCTCTCTCTCTCTCACACACACACACACACACACACACACACACACACACCCTGGATTTCTGGAGGGATTATGGCCATACAAACCTGGCCTCAATGATAGTGTGTATGCTTTCTGATGTTTGTCCCTATCCTCTGTTGTATTGATTCCCATCCAAATGGTTAGACCTGAACAAGCCTTTTAAAACATGAAATAATAGGCTGCTAGTATCCTGCAGGAAACTAGACCATTTGGCCACAATTGGAGCGATTTTCCAGCAAAGTTGATGCATTTGCACCTCACCTGACTGAGCAGAAATTAACCCCCATTCGCCAACTGACCCCACACACCCTTCTCACCTCACTGCACTCCAAGATGTTTGTTTTGATATGTTATTCACCATGGTTGCTATGCACTTATGTATTTAAGCTGCCAGGAAGTCTCAGTGACTCGTCCATTTTACTGGTTCTGTATCACTGGATGAATGTAATATAAGTTGCAGGTAAGTAGAGTCCCTCATTGCTGAGATAAAAAGGAAGCATTGTCTCTGGTTGGATTAGTCAAGGTTTTACGGGAAATCATGAAATTCCCATAGAAAAGGCTCAAATACCTTGTGATCTTGTGGGTAACATACAGTCTCCATGTATAGCTGTTGGAGCGAGAGACTGAGAATATATTTGCAATGGCTTATGTCTAAGAGTTCTCTGAGAACATTCACTTTTAGCATCCGAGTCTTAAATAAAAGTTTGCTCACTTTGAAATAACAAACTTTCGAGATCCTGTGTCTCTAATATTGTAGTAGTACTTTCCAAACTGCAGCTTAAATCAAATTAGTAGGCAGTCCAAATGTTCATACTTGGGGTAGCAAGTGTCCTGCCTTGATGGCAGCATTTGATTACTGTCAGCATCGTGTCAGTACCATGGACAGAGAACACAACCTGTGTCCCTAAGAGAAGGCATGCATGGATGCATGAAAAGACAGAAAATCACAGCCAAGAAACCCAGTAGCAAAAGTCTCTGACTTGCCAGGGCTAATTAAATATTTTACATATTAAGGAATTCTGTTTTCATTAAAATTATTAAAATTATGAGTCTACACGAGCTTTGTTGTACCCTGATCCTCATTGAAAAACAAAATACGATGCAATTGTCAAATATATATTTTAATCACGATGAAAAGCTTTAGCCTTAGTGTGTAGCCTGGAGACACTGTAGAAGCAATAAAATAATGAATGAATTTTGGATATCTGATCTTAATATACATGTGATACATACATAGTGTAGTTGTTAATGGTATGACTAGGTGCTTGCTGGCATTAACATATGAAAACCAAAATACAGAACTCATTCCTTCTAGAAAATGAGCAGCAAGACAATTATAGTGGGTTTCTGGGAATTAAACAATTTTAAAATCTTTCTGCTTCCAATGTGCACTTTCTTTCTCTCCTCAGCACTGCCAGCAAGAAGGGAATAGCTCTAAAGACAAAGTGCAGGAAGATATCAAAGGCCAGGTGTCATTAGAGACCGTACTATCCCATCATTCGCTTTCAGTCAGTACTAAGAGATATGTGTTTCTTTACATATTTACTATGCATTCTCAAGCACGTGTTTGCAATTGCATCCTAATTTTTCTTGCTAAGGGAAGGAACCTGTGATGTGGATGATTCAAAAAAGGCATGATCTCCAAACCCAGCTAATTTCCATTTTAGCAATAAGTCCAACAGGACGTCCCCACTAAGTGTGATAGCAAAGGCTATCAGAGTGAGTTCCCATTTCCAGCTGGGCAGAAGCTTGCTGATCCAACTTGGCCTAGGGCTACCAAGTCGCCTAATGACAGAAGCTTTAATTTAAAATGCATTGTGGGTAATAGACCAAGTGGATAATCTACTTGTGGATAATTGAGAGTATATCTGTACCCACATTTTAAGATCTAGGTATTTCATAGAGGTCCTGTAACATAACATGTCATAAAATAACCTGTTCCTAGTGCAGGAGGATGCATTAAAATCAATAGGGTTTTGCAAGCTGTGCATATGATAGATTGTACAAAATGTAATTAGTATTGGAAAATTGCTGTGAAATCTTGAGCTCTTTGTGCTTAAATGACCAAGATGTTTTCCACTGGGGGCTCCTGTTTTAGAGCAACCTGGTGAAGAGATGGCAAAGGATTAAATAACAGTCACTGCTCTGACTTTTTAAGCAAGCGAAGCCTATTGTTCTGTCCAGAGGAATACAAGGAAGTATCACTGATCACACCATGACAGGATGGTACTGCCTGGGATAAGGTGAAGAATGGCTTCAGTAGCCCTTGGGATGAAATTTTTGTATCCTACATCTGACCTCCTGGGAACAAACGATCTGAAGCTTGCACTCCTTAGGCTAAGGTTTTATAATAGAACCCCCCCCCCACACACACAAGCCTTAATTATGAAATTAGACAGTGTGATGCCATAATTTAGGTTCTCAGTTCTACATAGACACATGCACAACCTCTCTCTGTCTCTCTCTCTCTCTCTCTCTCTCTCTCTCTCTCTCTCTCTCTCTCTCACACACACACACACACACACACACACACACAAGTCCAGATGCTTAGAGGAAGACACACAGAATAGATGCAATTTTTTCTTTCTCTCTTTTTAACCTCATCTGTGCATTCCTGGTCACACAAGCATTGTGCTGAGTCTGGGTGAAAACACCCCTTTGATGGAGGGTACATGCTGAAAGGGAGAATTCTGAATTATGTTCTCTAAATTATCTAAGGCTTGGAGAGCAAGTATTGATTTTAAAAATGACTGAGCCAGGGCTCGTACTGCAGAGCTCCTTCCCTCCCTCTCCCCTCCCCTCCTCCACCCCTGCTCCCTGCAAGCACCCCAAAGCACAACAAGAGATCTCAGGCAACTACTAAGCCCTAGGCTGGCATTGTTTTAAAATAATCAGAAAGTCATCCATCAACCAGAGTCATTGGAATGAGTATGTGGTAACTAAAGACACATTTTATCTGTTCATGGGCTCCACTGGGTGAAGTAGGAAGGGAGTTAGGAGGCTATTAGACCCGATTAACTAACATTCTCTGGCAACTGTGAACTGTGTTTGTTTGCTTTGCAGAAAAGCAGGATACATCTATCTATACATTCAAGCACTCCGTTAGCTCCAGAAAGCTATGGGATTCAGACCTCCCTCACAGTAAAGAGCTGGAGTCTTCTCTGATCACCTCCCATCATTTGCAAACAGGATAGTAGCTGCACTGTTATTTTTGGGAACTGTGTGTGCAAGTTTCAGGGTGAACACATGCTTACTGACTTGTATGCTACTAGACATTAATGATACAAGATAATGAAGATTCATGTTATTGGTAGCCGTGCATCTAGAATGTCAGTGGGTTTCATTTCATCGCTACTGGCTATAAACATGGTGAGGACATGGTCACACTAAGTGAGCTAACACTATGAATCTGCTTTCTAGCTTCCTGAGGATGTGGTTTGTATCTGAAAGGCTCACTAGGTGATCTGGGGATGTAGCTGTGGATAGAGCACCTGCATAGGATGCATGAAGCCCTGGGTTCAAGTTCAGCACCGCATAAAATAAGCATGGTGGCACATGCTTATAATCCTAAAACTCCAAAGGCAGAGGCAGGAGGATCAGGGGTGCAACGGCATTCTCAGCTATATAATGAGTTTAAAGCCAACTGGGACCCTGCAAAGATAGATGGATGGATGGATAGATGGATGGATGGATGGATGGATGGATGGGTGGGTGGGTGGGTGGGTGGGTGGGTGGGTGGATGGATGGATAGATAGATAGATAGATAGATAGATAGATAGATAGATAGATAGATAGAATGAATGAATGAATTAGTGAGTGCATAGAGTGTTTGCATTCACTAGGCAAGATTTCCTTTTCTGAATAGCCTAGGGTAGCAACACTTCAACCCTCTATCTTCAGCCATAACAAACAAGTTCAGACATCTTAATTAGCAAACAAGTTCTCAGGCCTAGCCCATGCTTTAGGAGACACAGCATCAGCAATGCACCATTTAAGGCAGGGTCTCTAGTGCCCTTCTCCCCAATAAGTCCCCCACCCACTTTATTTTTTTTAATGGTTTAATTCCTTGGCTTGCTGTAGCTAGAAGTATGACAATGGAATTTCTCTCATAGAAACGCTCCCATTTATTTTTTTCCCTTGGCCTTTTGAAGGAGATGCGATTGAGTGATGGCCCTGATTTCATTACCGATTCCTTCTGGAAAAGGGCAAGTTTACTAGGTCAAGGTTGAAACACCAAGTCATGGGCTAAGAAGAAACTTAATCTCCCTCTAAATCACTCTGCAACTCAGGAGTTATTAGGCTAGAGACAGTTCTACACAGAACAGAGTCAAGTCCAGGGCTGGCCCTTTTCCAGTGAATTTGGGCAGTTAGATTTAGCCAAACAGATAATTCACTGCCCCCTGTCTCCTGCCAAAGGAGAGTGGTTTGAATGATGTAGGAGACATAGAGTTTAGGGTAATATAAATCCATGTGGCCTAAAAGGAAAATTCAGCTTGGAGGATATTTTATGCATAATTTATTTTCCTATTTAATACTCATATTCTCTTCCTGTGTTCCTTAAGGTATTGATTGGCACATATCAACCAAAGGGCTCTGATTGAAAAGGCATCTACAGATTTTAAATGTTTTCCTCAAAAAAAAAAAAAAAAAGGAAAAAGAAAAAGGCAGAGGTGTCATTCAATAAATGCTTTTAATGAGCTTGGTTTAGTCACCCTGAGGCATGAGGCTACTATATCAGAATATCGCGTGGTCTACTGTAAAAAAACCACAATTCTTATTTTTCAGTTATAACATATACAAATGATAAAAGTATAAGATGAAATTTTAAAAAAAAGTATACACCATATATAGTGCATAAAACGTTAACTAAAGACTTAGAAAACAGCACCGGGTTTCTGAGACAGCATGCTTTGGGTTGTTAGACATTAAAATACCGATTTAGAGTAACTTCAATACCAAAAGAAAAATGCCATTTTAGAAAAAGAAGTCACTAAAAGGGATAATGGGGGAAGCTGTGACCATGACTATAGTATGATCTACCAGCCAGGATGCTGGTGGCACACTCAACTTAAAAGCATTGCAGGAGAGTCTGTTTATGAAGAAACTAACAATGAAAAATACGAGGGGCCTCGCCCTGCCCAGAAGAGCTCCCCCCCCCCACCTGCAGAAGGCAAGAAGGGAAGAGAGCAAGGCCTGCAGGAAGCTGTCCTTGTATCAGGGACAGAGAAGGCCACAGGGAAAAGCACCCTGACCCTGATCTTCCCCTCTCCTTCCAATCTCCTGTCTCCCCAGCTGGAATCCAGGGACACAGCCCTGTGGAGACATGCAGGAGAGATAAAAGGAAGGACGAGGCAAGATCTGTGGTGCATCAGGAAAAAGCAGCCCTGCTCTGGATGGAGGGGAACTCGGGGCTCGGAAGCCACTCACAGAAAAGATGTGCACAGCCTGTTCCTGTTTCTTCCAAAATGTTTATTAATTATTGTGGAAGATTCAGCACACATCTAGTTAAATGTGTTAATAGACTTATGGATTACTTGAAATCATTGGTGCTCATCAGCGTTAGATATATAAAATTACGTATTTAGTCATGTCCCCAGAATAGATGGATACAAATTTTATATGACCTGTGCTAGCTTTACTTGGAAATAGACAGTTCTTCTTAAAATGAAGGGCAGGGTGGGGCAGAACTCTGGTATGGGAAAAATAAATAAATAAAACACATGGAGAAGAGCAGGTACACTGGGAGATGGTAGAATTTCAACTGAACTTGACTGCCAAGGATGAGTGGAATTAGAACCAAAACAGATGTCCCCAAAAGACAGTTCATCTGCAGAGCTGGAGGAAGGACTTCTGTACTCACTGGGATGGAAAGGCGCACCTCCCTCCACTCAAAAAGCAAGATCAGAATCAGAATAAGGGCTTGCCTAAAACATTCCTGCTATCCAGTTAAGACTACAAACACCTGCACACTTTCCTAACCACTGCACCGTCCTCCCTCACAAAAGGAACTGTTTCTGTTCCCAGATCTTCTGTACAAGTGGTCGGAGATGGTTCCGTTTCCAGGAGTCCTTTGCCTAATGCCAGGGCACATTGGAAAGTCTGGCTTCATAATCACATTAGTTACCTTTCTCATTATGTTGACAAAATACCTGACAGAAGCCACTTAGAGAAGAGGGGCCTTGTTTGGGCTATCAGTTTGAGAGGATGTGGTCTATTGTGGTGGGAAAGCAACAGCTGCACCAGGAGCAGGAGACAACTCATGCACAAATGGCTTGGATGTAACCCACAGGGCTCACCTCTCAGTGATCTTTCCTAAGGTGAAGTCCCATACCCTGCAGGTGTGTCTGACCTTTTGACATTGCAACTCAAGACTGCCATATTGCAAGTCATGCTCTAGAACCACCCAAAACAAAAATCTTATGTTTAAAATAGATACACTATTTTTCACTGGGTCTCATCCATCATTATCCCAGGCCACCGGTTGGCTAGGACCCACAGGCTTCACAATTCCCCACAACAGCACCACCAGCTGGAAACTAAATTTTAAAGGAAGCCAATGGGGACATTCTGCATTCAAACTGCAACACTAAGTAGCAAGGACGCTTGTCAATTTGCATTTTGAGACTTTGGTACAGACTTTATGACAGAACTGCAGGGGAGCTTTACAGACCTTGGAAAAATATTTAAGAACATCCAGAGCCTGCTTTCAATTTGTTTCACAGTCTGTCCTGTTCTCTGCCACACCCAGGCTTCTGCCGCATCAAGTACCTTACCAACTCAGTACATCTGTAAAGTCAGCAGATACTGGTTCAGGTCATCTGCCTTACCCTGCTTTGCATGGGAGGTGTCTCCCATTTCCACTGTCAGAGTCCACTCAACATCAGAACCGTGTCTTAATTCCCTTCCTTCCATAACATTTCACAAGGCCCAGCAGGAGACACTCCTTTTTCTGAGTATGAAGAACACTCATCTGCACCTACTTTTCTTTATGTAAGTCCTACTGTTAGAAAAAAGTTGGTCAATATTGTCTGGCTAAGAGTATAATCATTTTTATTAGAAGTAAAGCAAAATATATCAAGCCCCACTAATCACAAGAACCTAATATAAGTGACCTCCTAGCACACTGTAGACTTACACATACACCTACATTTTCCCCAAGAGTTTACATGTTTGCACCTTGGCCCCCAACCCCAAATCCACCCACATTCCTGTTTAATCTCACATATAGCTCAATACACAAATATAAAATTCCATGTCTGTACCAAATACATTTCCACGGTTCTTGTGTGATTTTGATTATCTTCATGTCTCCATAATTCTTTGCTGCATTGACTTTGCATCATCATTTTTAGATGCCTTTTTATTACTTCTGTCAGAATTTCACACAATGTATTTTTTTATCATATTCACTCTCTTGCTCTTCCCACAGCTACCCTTTCCACCCTCATCTCTCTACTCATTCAATTTTGAGTTTTCTTCTTCCCCAGTCCCACTGAGCCTTGACTGTTTTACTCAACTGCTCTTGAAAGTAGGGCCTGCCCTGGAATGTGGTCAACCTACCAGGAGTCCCATATTTCAAGTAACATAAGTCTCCCTCTCCTGGAAGATATCAGATGCCAATAGCTCCTCAGCTACTTTTGGGGATTCATACCCACCTCCCCCACATACAGGGATTTTGTCTGGAGGAATTGGTTCAGGTCCTGTGCATGTTGCAACAATTGCTGTGAGTTCATACATGTGATTGTTCAAAAAACAGTTTCCTTCAAGTCATCTTCTGCCTCTGGCACTTAAAAATTTTCTGCTCCTTCTTCCATAAAGGCTTCTGAGAATTGGAGGGAGCATGGTGATAAGTATGTCCCATTGGGCAGAGCACTTCACAATCTCTGATTCTCTGCACTTTGACTGGTGTGTTAGCTGCCTCTATTGCAATAAGAAGTTTATCCGATGAAGACAGAAGGATGCTGTGCTCTAAGGAATCTCATCAGACACCTCACCTCATCATCGTTTCAAGCTACCTAAGGTCACTTGATTCAGAAACATGGCTTCTTTCCTCTCTTCTACTCCTTATCCCCAAACCTTGCAGTAAACTATTCGCCTTACATGGAGTAAAACAAGGAAGTCATAAGTGACTGTGTACCCAGTAGCATACAATCTCATGTCTTAATTACTAGCACATTAAATCACAGTAATCTATTAGATGTTGTTTTAAAAAAAAATTGCCCTGGTTCCAGTTTAACCAATGTAGTCAAATGAGTAATCACACACACACACACACACACACACACACACACACACACACACACACACACAAAAGACCTTTCAGAGAAATTCAGTAATTCATACAGAAACCTGGCAATTAATGGCTCTAAATCCTCTCCCACTTGTCTTTTCAGCAAGAACACCCTGAAAAACAGATTTCCTGCCCTTGCCTCTTTCCAGGGCCTTCCACCAATGATGCCGTTTATATGGACAAATTCCTACATCTTAAATCCCCAAGTAAAATGATAGACCATTAGCCCCTTATATTGGCTAAATGACCAATCACCAACAGGTAAACAATCTTTCACTACAACTGGGCTGCAAGCTGATTATGAGCGTCATTTACAAAGGTGGAGCCCTTCTGAGGGAAATCTCTCTTTTATTAGCATAAAGAGGTCTAAAGAGCACTGGCCAAGGCCAGGAGGCCCTGGGTGGTCCCTGGGGATCCCTGTTGATTTATGAGCTCCCAACACATTCACCTATGACATCACAATTCATCCTTGTGTGAAATACTCTATTATTCCTCTCCCCAGGAGGAAGGTCAGAAAATATCAAATGGAATATGATTTCTTAAGCAAGATAGGCAGAATAACTGGTTTTATAACAAGCCTCAGTGCTGAAACCAATTAAGCTGAGGAGCTAATCTGCAAGACTGTAGCCAAATGAAAAAAAAGCAAGTGGGAGACACCAGGGGCATTCTTCCCGTGCCAGTTCCATGGCTACTGGGTACCAGGCTCCAAGCCTGGAAGAAACCATGTAGCTGCTTGGATAAGGAAGAGAGAGTTTAAATGTTAGGAACAAGAACCAAAGTGCTAATAAATGGTGTCCCTCCATCATGAAACCATATAGCATCCTGGAACACCACAGTGAATATCACCTTAAGTCTGGACCAGGCCTCTTCTAGCTGTGATAACAACTGAGTTAAAACAGCTACCCCTGAGTCCAGCTGTCTGCAGTTGTGCATGTGTGCCAGCCTGAACTTGATTCCCAGAAGCCACATGGAAAAGCTGGGCATGGCAGCGCAGTCTTGTTAGCCTCACTGGTAGTAAGTGAAGACAGGGGGATCTCTAGGCACCTCTGTCCAGTCACCATAGCCTACATGGCAAGTTTCAAGCCAGAGAAAGAGAGCCTGTCTCAAAACACAAGGTGGACATCAATTTAAAGAAGTTGATCTGTAGTCTCCACACATGTGTGTGCCCACAGAAGAAATATGAGCATACATATATACACAAAAATAAATACGTAAAACATCCACATCTGTTTTTGCATAAGTAACAGATGGTAATAAAGTACCACCTAGAGCAGATTAGGCATGCACAGATTTAGCATCATGACACACCCTATATCTGCACCATCAACAAAGCTGCCTTTCACACTGCTCATTCTGTTCCCCTCAGTCACGTACTAGGCAGGCTCTACCGCACTGGTCTTCTGATCTGAGAGGTTTTGTCCTGGACACATAGGAATACATTTGTATATGCCATTCTATGTGGACATCACAGTTTAGCTTCCTGAATATTTTTAACTTAAAAGTTTCCAAATTTTCTTACATGAGTACATAGTATTTACATAATTCTCCCCCTCCAACTCTTCCCACATTTCCCTCATGATTTTCCTTCAAATTCATGGTCTCTCCTATAATTCTCTCTCTCTCTCTCTCTCTCTCTCTCTCTCTCTCTCTCTCTCTCTCTCTCTCTCTCTCTCTCTCTTTCTCTAACACACACACGGGGGGGCTGGGTTGGAACAGAGGAAATTATATATGCATGGGGTAAGAAAGGAAGGTGTGTGAGGGAGATAAGAATGTTGAGAGTCACCTGCCTTCTACAAAAATAAACTGATGGCCAGCTGTGGGGATGGACTGATAGCCAGTCACCATGGAGACAGACTGATGGACAACTGTACAGCTTTTTAGTGATCAGGCTGATGGCCCTTCAGAAGATCTTCACATAGACTGGCTCTGTCTCAGAGTCTGGGACATTGTTGCTACCTCTATCTCTAGTCTGTCACCACCAACCCCTAGCTCTGAGGATATCATAACTTCTGCTAATATTTAAATAACTAAATTTTATAGCACTTCTTTTGGGACAGGCTCTATCCCAACACTTCACCCAGAGCAGATGGTCTAACTTTACTTAATTGCTTTGTAAAGTTGATGTCACAATCATCATCACACAGATGAGAAAACTGAAATATAGCCAGTAATGGTCTAATGGATTCACATATGATGAGCCCTGGACATGAGCTTGTGTTTTAAGTCATAACTGTCAGCCTTATTTGGACTTTCTGATCCTCCAAAGAGCATGTGGTCTTCTGGAATGAAGGAAAAATGTGCTGTGTGATTGACCCTGTCAGAGTTGTATAACATTTCAATGCATCATTGCCTTAGCCATTACAATATAGAGCCTGTTCTTCAGAGCACATTCTGTTCTTACAGAGGACATGAGTTGGATTCCCAACACCCATGTCTGGCAGCTCACAACTGCGTGTATCTCCAGCTCCAGGGGACTCTGATACCCTTTCTGGCCTTTCTGAACATTGTACTCACTTGTTCATACATACATACACACACTGTTAAAATTCATAATAATAAGCCTTTTTATTAGAAGGAAGTTAGAACGGTATAGAAATCCTAATACACAATTATGAAGGGGGACAGTTCCATGTAATGAATATTAATTTAGCTTATAGATATATGTCAGTTATGTTGTAGTACACCATCTCTGTCTTGTCCTGTCCTCATTATCCCAGCATTGTTAATGTTCTATTTCTACTCCTGTCTCCATCTCCTTGCGAAGTTAAGTGTCTTTGTCTTGCCTTGCCCATCTCAATATCTACAGGCCAGTGTGGTCCTCAGTTGTCATGGGGTGGGGGAGTGAGTGAAGGAACAGAAGGAAGATGAACAAGCTAGGAAGGAAAAAGAGGAAACTATGATAATGGCATTCCAGTTAAAGAAGGAGAAGAAGAAGAAACCAACATGCAATGTAGTAAAACCAAATAAAGGCTCTAACGCTGAACTATGCACACATGGACAAGTAGCTTAACCTCTAACCCTCAGTTGGCTCATCTGCAGTATGGGAATAAGATAATAATGCCTGTAAATGAAACTCCTGAAAGGAACCTGTGTCTGAGAGACTGAATGGCTGAAGAGAATTTCATCACTGTGGAGAGATTGTAATGTTGCTGGCCCAGAGCTAATTACCTTATCATGGACTAACATCTGGCCTCCATGAGTCAGAACTAACATCTTGTGACAATAGATAAAATGCCTTTTAGAATCTATTACTTTAGAAGGCAACTTACTTCTACCAATCCAAAAGCTAAGGATGCCACGAGATAGCATTTTGAGCCAACAGAAAAGCTTCCCCATCTTGATGTACCTGCCTCTCCAATGTACCCAACAACATATTTTAAACATGCCTTGATTTACTACTGCCTCTGTTCTGTAAAACTGGTTTTTAAAAAAGAACTTCATGAAACTGTTTTTACATGGGAATATGGAGTTTAGAGTAACCTAAATCTCTATGCCCAGGCCATGATCACTCAAAATGGCTGGAGAATAAACTATCTCTTATTCAGTTTAAGATGAGAGCTGTGGTTTTTGTGTTGACACACCTATTCCAACAAACTACCATAAGATTTACAAAAAAATAAAAACATAGTTGCAGTAACAAGCAAGGCCTAACATATAATGGATGAGTAACAACTGCTTTTATGAATGAATAATTTTTAAAGTAATGAAGTCACTGCCTTTATGGTAATAGAGGTGAGAAGGTCTTGCCCGGGTCCTCTCACATCCCCCCTGGCTTTAGCCAGTGCACTCTACACCGTTGTTGTTGGAGAGTCACTCTGCCTACATAACATCCACCTAAATGGAGTTCTAAATCAAACTGTCCTTTGCACCATTCTGCACAGGGAGTCTGATTATAATCGTGCCCTGTGCTATTAGGACAGGGATGTTTAAAACTCCTATAAAACAAGAGCTAATGGCTGATCTGCTTAATTAAAGTGAGCCTTTTGTTGTCACATTTACAAAGATAAATGAAATAATCAGGTGTGTACTAATGAGAGATAATTAGATTATGCAGCTCCAATAAATAAAGACCAAAATGCTCCAGATTGTTCCTGCATGTCAGAGGAAGACCACGGTGGGCTCTAAAGAGGGGCATGCTAGCTAAGGTAAGCAGACAGGGAGATATGTGGAAGCCAGCACTCCAGCTTGGGGTTACCACTCAAATTTGTAAGAACCAACAGTGATCCAAGTAGTGAGATCCCATTCAACCCCAACTCCTAAGTATTTGATTAAAGTAAAAATGTTTATAAATTAAAAATAAGTATACTTTATTTATAATATACCTAATTCAATTCATTATATGGCATCAGGGAACATAGAGTGATAAACTTTGCTTTCTTACCAAAGTATTTTTCCTAAAATACTGCATTAAACATTGATCCAATGTCAATTTTAGCTGATAGTAAGCAAATGTATCTATTTCTGTGTGTCAAAACCAAAATTGCCATAAGTCACTTCCAGTGGCCAGTCCTTATAAAGTCAGCTCTGGTTCCCTAATATATTAGAAGGATGAGAGAGAGAGAGAGAGAGAGAGAGAGAGAGAGAGAGAGAGAGAGAGAGAGAGAGAACTAAAGTCCTTATAGCCAGAGGGAAGCCAAGTCAATCTCTTCCACACATGAATTGATTGGTATGAAGGTAAAGATAAAATTTTTATTTTGCTCAGATAAAGTAAAATCAGATTGCCCAAGACTGATAGCATATCAAAAGGAGACTCCATTGAGCAAATGACAGAGGTCACTATGAAAAAATTCTGCTAAACTAGTGGGTACCAAACTTAGTTGCCATGGAGCAGTTTTACATGTACACTTGTATATATATGCAAATCTTTATATAGAGACTTCTTAACTTTCTATTTTACCAATTAAGAATTAAAGAAGAAAAAAAAATCTATTCTATCATCTTAACATCAAAAAATATAAAATATATATGAGTTTGAGATAAAGGCAGACCTTTAAATTGAACACAAATAGCTTTATTAAGAAAGCTGACTGTTGTCCCTATTTTCTTCCTTACCCTGAAGCAATAGAAAATCCATCATGGACAGGCACCCTCCAAAGATCAGAGTTGGGCAACTGCAGAGCTAACCAATTGTTCCCAATACCGTCAGGACTCCCCAAAGCCCAGAAGCCGATGATTTTAAAAGTCGATACTCTAAGTCATTTTGTAGAATTAAAGGTTGATTTTGAAGCAGAATAAAGAAAGGAGATCTTCAAAGCCCATGAATTCATCGCAGCCCCTTCTGGTCCAGCACATAACTGACCCAGGCTGTGACCTCTGAGGGGCAGGGCCAGAGTTGACAAGCAGTGTGGGGTTGCAGACATTCATTGCAAGAGGCCAAATGATTTTTCTGAGAAACTGACAATTCCTGGATCCAGCTTTCATCTCAAAGAATTTCCTAATTTATGCCAATGTGGTTGTTAGGCTTAGCAATCTTTAGCAGGTAAAGAGGGATAAGCCAAAATGCCTGGCCCGACTTACTACCCCAGCCAGCATCTGATCAAGTATGATTCTCATAACATGGAGGTTAGTACCTACCTTCCTGGACCAAGGAGATGATGCACACAAAACCAAGAATTAGACAACTACAGAATGCACAGCTTCATGTCTGACCTCAGTCCTAAGTTTCTGGGCCTTGAACCTTAAGAATATGTTTAGTCTTGTGTTGAACCTCAAGTCTTAAATATAATGTGAACCTATGTAAAAAAAAAAATTCACTAGTAATTCACTCAGAGAGCCTAAATAAGTGGGCCAGTCCTCACTATTGAAATAATATATTCCTGCTGTCCCTAGAAACCAAGGCATGGACACAGGGGGGAGGGAGGGAAAGGCAGTCATAGATCAAGTGTCTAAAATGTCAATAAGTGGCAAAGGAGAGTTATGGAGCACATAAGGGAAGGAGGAGGCTCAGAATATGGGGCTTGGGATGCCCTTTGACCCCACTCAGAAAAGCCCAGTAATAAATCCAGAGGTGAGGGACATCTTTAGATATTGGAGCCATCCAGGGAAGCCATAGAAAAATTTTCCAGCATCATAAACATTTGGAGAAGAAAAGGATCTCAAATGGCAAGATGGGCAGAATGGTGAACAAGGAAGAATGCTTCCGTAAGTTCTCGTGTTTCTAAGTTGCCATTGTAGTTGCTGTTTCATCTGGAAAATCCTTATGCTACTAGACAGAAATTTGGTAAATCCTCTTCCTAAGTCAGCCCCTGAGTCCATTGTGGAGTCTTGTGAAGGTGATTGATACTTTCAGAATGCTCACACTGACCACTCTGACCACACTTGGGGTCTAGCAGGCTTCATGCAAGATTATAGGTCTATTTAGTGTAGACCTGCCTTCCTAAGGATTCCACTTCAAGGGCATTATTAATCAAAACAAGCATGGTGGCTGTTGGAACAGCCCTCAAATCTCAACTAACTCATCCAAGGCTTGTCCAGTGCAGTCAGTTGAGAGCATTGGGAAGTGTGCTTGCTTCTTGTGGTTAGTCAGAGGTCCAGGCATGTCAGTCCTCAAGACCACAAGATTCCCTACCAGGATCCATATTCAGGAGGGAAGAGAATGGGAGGAATCTAGTGAGGAATTATAGAGCCAGGCCTGGGTCTGGTATCCAACACATCAGTCCACATTCTGCTGGAAAGAATCGTCACATGACCTCACTAGAAGCAAGCAGCATGTGACATCCAGTCTTTCTATATGAATATCTGGCATTGGCTCAGCTATACCAGGAAAGACCACATAGAAAAATCAGGAGGAAGAGAAGCTCCTACAGTTGAGTGCAGTGTGCACAGTACTCCTCAGTGAATTGATTAATTACCTTTGTTCTGTTCAATTGAAAACTCTTCATTGAGCACACATTGGGTGAAAGACACTATGAGATTTACTAAGGGAACTCTGAGGCTCAGATGACTGAGTTCTCTTGGCTAGAGAGGATCATCTACTAAGTGAGCTAGATCATGGCCCTACTGTATTCTCTATCCCTAGCATTAGGATTGTGGATAAGTATTGTCAGAACCAAACTGGATACAAACTCAGATTCTCATGTTAGCACAGTAGGCACTTTATCCAGGGACCCTGCTCTTAACATTTTCAGTCGTCTGTAGGCACATCATGAAGACACATGAGATAAGGGGTGGCAAATACATAGCATGTCACAGATCATGCTTTCCCCCTCTTTCTCTTTCCCTTCTTTTTTTTCTTTCCCCAACTTTCTTCTCTCTGTATTCTCCCTCCCTTTCTTTTTATTGTGGTTACTGCTGTGGTTATAAGATATCAGATGGTAATCAACAGAAAAGGAAACTGAACCCAACTAGAGAACATTAGAGGATGACATTTGGGGAAGATCCTAAACAATAAGAATTATTTTTAATAATTAGAGAGGAGAAAATAAAAGTTTGTTGGACTGGCAAGTTGGCTCAGTGAGTAAAGGCACTTGAACTGAATTTGCAGAATCCATGTAAAGACAGGAGAGAAACAACTCCACAAAGTTATTCCCCCACCCCCGTCCCTCTCCATAATGTATTTTACTTTTTTTCCATGGAGAGGGTAGTGGGAATAAGGAAGGACAAAACACGGTTTTTACCAGAACCCATAGATGCCACTGCAAACAGGACTCAAGGGCTAATAGTTCAAGCCAGGTGAATGTGGATGACCCGGATGTAAGCCTAGGTCACATGGTGATCATTTAGAAAAGAGAGAGAACAGATCTCAGAGGTCATCAAAAGGGTTAAATTAAATTATATTGTGTAGGACATTGAATCCTGTGATGGCCACTATAAGAACTCAACTGAGATTAGCAATTACCTTTATATAATAACCACAATTGATAATGGTTCTTGTAAATTTTTGTTTTGTTCCTTTTATCTACAGGTATACAATAAATATCTGATAAGCAAATGAATACTGAAAATAAACATATCATGGATGAATAGAGTTACGGAAATAATTTCAAGGGCAAGAACTTTTAGTTTCTTTTGGATTGTGCATTGCAGACTACACTTTCAGGGATCATTCTATAGTTCTTTGGATTGTGTATTTCACTAAATCTATTGATTAACTGAGGGAAATAACGTTCAATTTGAATGTAAAGATACAAACACTTCTGTTCCCATTTCTAAAACTCAGCTTCTTTACTGATTGTAAAGTCATGTATTGGGAAGAAGTGGTCTTGGAACCAATACTTAAGGGGATGTCTACAGAGACAAACTAGCCCAGATCAACAAAAAGCAAATGCAGAACTGGAGCTTCTCTTTTCTCCCTCTAGGACCACCAAAGGTGAAGAGGAGGAAATCAACCAATAAGAAAGCAGTATCTATGGGCCTCAGAAGCAATTCAGGATTAAACACCCCTGTTTTCCAGAGTTACTTGAAGTAAAATAAGATGCAAAGGAGACCATCAAGTTGCCCATCAAAGTAACTAAAAATGGGGTGAATATCCAGTCTATTTCATTAGGTTATTGCAAATAGTAAGCAAGAGACGGATGATAAAGAAAGGTAACAGGGAAATGGACAGATAGACAAATGATAGATAGATAGATAGATAGCTGATATAATCTAGAATATCCACACACAGATTATAGAAAGATAATAGAAAAATAGGTAGGTATAGAAGATGATAGATTATTTAGTTACATACATACTTACATACATACATGCACATATACCAATGACACAGTTTCCAGTGTAAACAAGAGATGGCTAAATGTTAGCCATAATCATGGTAAGAAACCACCTTCATATGGGAAACTGGAAAATAAAGAGAATTCCTGAAGTTCGGGAAGTGACACAGCATGCAAACGCACATTTCTTCTCTTCCTCATGTAGATCTAACCCAATATCTGGTACTCAGAACAGCATAAATGCAGTGACAATAGGAGTCTCCTTTGAAAGCAGATGACATCGTCCCATGCAGAAAGCCTTTAACTGTATTGCTGACTGCAACACCGCTGCATCGTGACTCCCACTGACCCATTCTTCCCTGTGTGGCATCATTAGTCCTCCAGACTCCCACGTGGGCCAGGGAGATCATATCTCCTTTTGATATGGAAAACCATGGGTTTTAATCCACCACACTTGTTCTAGAGAAATAAATTGATACTCACTGAGGCTACAATCAGTGTAATTTCACTTTGGAGTCCCTTACTTAGTTTTGTTAAGACAGATTCTCACTATGTAGTCTAGAATGGTCTGGAGCTCCCGGTCCTCCTATCTCAGCCTCCTGAGTGCCAGGATTGCAGGCATGCACTACCATAACTGGCCAGTTTATTATATTTTGAAATTCACAACAGGACTACAAAAAAAGTGGGCTTTTGTCTCTTCTTTAGTTGGGAAATGTGATCTTTGTATGTTTGGCAGTTTGACACTAATGGTAACAAAATACAAGAAAGTATTGAAATTAGCATAGCACATTCTATTCAAACCAGGCTGCAAAGAAAACACTTTGTGAGGCCCAGGCAGTGGTTGCCCATACCTTTAATTCCAGCACTCAGAAGGCAGAGGCAGGTGATCTCTGTGAGCTTGAGGCCAGCCTGGTCTACAAAGCTACACAGAGAAACCCTGTCTCAAAAAAATAAAATAAAATAAAATAAAAATAAACAAACAAAGACAAAAAAAGGAAACACTTATGAGTTTTAATCTCACTTTTGTATCACCTGAAACTCTGATGACTTAGTTACCTCCATAGCAATGCCAGGACTATTGAACAAACTAGTAACGCCCCTTTCATATAAAAACATGTCCACAGAATATGGTAATCAGGTTCATTTCATCTACACCAAATCCTCAGGTATGTATATACATTGTTCCTATTTTAAACAGGGGTTCATAAGCCAAGGAGGAGGATCAGTAGATAAAAGTGCTTGCCACACAGGCCTGATAACCATAGTTCAGTCCCCAGAGTCCACAAAAGCTTGCTATAAAGGCTCACATCTGTACTTCCATCACTCTTTCAGGGGGACAAGGGGTGGAGACTAGAAATCACCCTGAAACTCACAGGCCAGCTAAGCCTGGTAGAAGCTTACATGTGCCTTCTCCTTCACCAAATGCTGAGTGAACTCAGATGAGCTATTTATCCTTAGCTTCCTCTTATGCAAAACAAAGGCCAAACACATTTAAATATTAAGTAATGCTGTTACAGAATTGTATTGGTGTTTTAATTAAACACAACCACCTTTTAAGGAAACAATATAAAATGGCAGTTAGACTTCAGATAGCTGACATGAGAACATCTGTGTTCAAATGTTGACCCTGTCACTAACAGTTCTGTGACCTTGGACGTGACATTTGATTCTTAGGTTTGTCATCTGAAAACCGGATGTTGATAAGAGCTACCTCATAAGAATGATGGCTTACATATAATATTCATAAAAGATTAAAATACTTAATATAGCACCTGTCAAATAGTGGGTGCTGAATGTTCTGTTATTATCTCTTCCTCTTTTTTTTTTTCCTTTCAGAAATATTTGCCATTGCTTAATACCATGACCTCTAATTCCTGCCTGGCCTTTCTTCTGGGTGTGTCTCTCCTGGAAAATTATATTTGTCCCTATTTTCCATTATGAGATGACTCCACTCCTCTGTCCTCCCCTTTCTTTTCTTCAGGGATTCCCAATCATCACCTTTCCCTGCCCATGAAATGTGGGAAGTGTGGATGGACATTAGCAGCACAGATTTGAAGCCAGGATGGTAGATTGTGTCTGTAATCCCAGCACTTGGGAAGTTGAGGTGGGAAGGTTGCCGAGTTTGAGGCCAGTCAAGGTTTTTAATTATCTGCCTTGTATACCATAAGCTAATAGCTGAAATACAGAGACCAGGTGAAGTTTCCTTTAAATAAAACCCAGGTCTACAAGCATTCCTTTAAGACCCTCCCCCCCACCTTTTGTCCTTATTTAAAGTGGCTGACATGGTTTCAAGCTTCAAATTTAGCTTTTCAGATTCATGAGAGTAGGATTCAAGATCTGCCTTGAGGTCACAGTACTGGTTATTCTGTCCCCTCTACTTCAAAGAGCCCGTTATTCCTCCTGAGCAAATCTTGCTGAGTGCCCTCAAGGATGCCACAGAGATTTTCTTCTCAAATGTAGCTTGGCTTTTGTTTCAAAAACTAAATTCAAATGCACGTGGAACAACTCTGTTCTAAGACTACACGTCAGGCCTTTGCCTTACATCTATATTGTCTTTCCAATCAGAAGCCAGAACACTCAAACAATTCACACTTAGAAGGATTACATGAGGGAAACAAAATGTTAACACACCCAAGGGGCTTCCATACAATACTGTGCCAAGTATCTGTGGTGTCCTTCCTACAGTCAGAACTACCTATATCTCTCCTCCACCCTGGAATTCTTTGGATGGTGGCTGTCTTCTCCACTGTGCATTAGAGATTATTGTAGAGAAACCCATTGATACTAACTTGTTGAGGCTGCAGGCAGTGTGATTTCACTTTGGAATCCCTTAGCAAATAATTTTTTGAAGACAGATTCTCACTATGTAGCCTAGGTCTGATCTCTCCATTCTTGCTATCTTTGCTAATGGCTCCAGCATCCACAGAGAGAAACCTTGCTCACTTTGGCTTGATCCCTCCAGTTTAGACAGTCTTTAATCCAATGTCCCCGGAGGCACCACCACTCAAGTCTAAATAGTATCCTTAACCCACTCACTGTCCCTTTGGAAAAATCTGAACTACCGTAGGGTGCCTCCCACACGCAGTCACCTCAGTGGCTTCAGCCCAGCAGTCCAAGTCTCCATGGAGATAACTAGCAAGGCCCAGCTTGCAACCTGTGCTCACTACTTCAAGCATCTCTTCTCACCCTCCCCTTGCTAAAGATCGGGAGCTCGTGCTTCCTCAAGCAGCCTTGCTAACTCTGCACCCACTTCCAGAGACCCTCCTTCTCTTTCTGAGCCAAGGGTTGTTACCCCACCCCTTCGCTGCAGCAGTAAGAACTGTCTGGGCCAGTCTCAGATCATTCCAGAAGCCCCTTGAGTGTGTTAACTCAAGCTTCTCCAAGCTCGCCACGCCCACCTTGGCTCCTCCTACCCCTCAAGCACACGATGACCTTGTGAGCCTCTGTCCAGCTGACTCTTCAGGCGCTTACACAGTAAGACTGCCAGAAGATGAGCCCTGCTCAAAACTTCCAGGCTGAAAACGCGAACAGTTTTCTCTGCTCCAACAGAACTGAAAACTAAGTGGTTCCCTCACCGCCGCCCCCCCCTTCCACCCTCCTCCCCTGCTTCACTCACAAATCGAAGTAAGGAAAAAGGGAAAGAAAGAAAAAGAAGTTGGGGGGGGGGAACCTCAGAACTACAAGAAATGGTAATTCCAAGTGATTGGGGAATTTTTTTTTTAAGAGTCTTGATTCCTAAGGGCTTGTCTTGTTCTTTTAACTAGAAAGTTTGAGTCTTGATCCATTAATCCAAAGCTAATAAACGCCAGGTGGCAATTTGCCAGTTTGAACTCAGGAGTAGAAGCTTATTCATTATTAGGAAGTAGTGATCTCTGTGGGGAGAGGCTTGCAAACAGGATTAGCAGAGCAAGGGAGGGCAGAGCCTTTGGTGAAAAATGTGCCCATTGCTAATCAATGGGCGGCAGCCTCCTGCAGCAGTCACACGGAGTAAGCACAGTTGCACGATCTTTGCGGGTCTTCGTTTTCAGGAGCAAGGGGTGGACTTTGGGTCCTGACTAAGTCAGGATTTCCAAAACTTATCCACTAGGTATTTTCAGCAACAGTGACTGTTAAGCTTTTGCCTTCCCTGAGGGCTTTGAAACAGAATCAGAAAAGTCCAAATTGTCAAAAATACTAACAGAGGACACACTTGTTAGGGATGTAGCTCTGAGAGTAGGATGCCTGTCTAGTGAGCCCAAAGCCATCTCAGAAACACAGCACCATAAGAACCAGGCAAGGTGACACATACTGTAACCCCCACATTCAGGACATGGAGGCAGGAGGATCAGGAATTCAAAGTCAGCCTCAACTACATAGCAAATCTGAAGCCAGCCATTAGGATACATGAGACCATACCTCAAACAAATTAATTAAATAAATAAGTAACTGAAGCCTCCTACTTATTCTTTTGTTTGGGGGAGAGGGTTGTTTTGTTTTGCCTTTCCCTCTTACTTATTCATATAGAGAATTTAAGAATTAGTTTCTCCAGGATTGATTCTCTTGGCCTAATGATGGCCCATCCAGAGCTTCACTTCTTCAAGTTAAAGGACACACAGCCCTATCAGCCTCAGTGAGGCAGGCTACCTTGGAAACCTTGATAAATAAGTAACTGGTCCTTATTTATATAAATAAGCCCATGGTCCTTCCTCATCCAGTAGATTCCAGGAGGAGTTATGCTAGGAAAGGCATAGCACTACAGGCTTGCACTATGGAGTTTAGATAGTGTTTCACATTCATGGTACAAAAACTCAGGCTGCTAAATCCCTCCAGTCCTTGATTTTCTCGTCTGTATAAAGGTGTACACTCTGTAGATTATCCTGAAGAGGAATCAAGTCAATATACTCAGCCCCCAAAGTATAACATAACTACTTGTTAATATGATGTTGGTAGTATGTCCCAACTCCTGGAGGGCCACAAAGAATCCTATCCTGTGATCTAAATGAAACTTGAGAGTGGAACCTGAAGGCCTGGATTTCCTTCTTTGTTCTGCTGTTGGTTGACACTGTTGCTGAGATAAGTGGCTGACCCCTGAACCATACCTCCTAAGGCCTCTGTGAAGGTGGCATGGAATGGCTGTGTGCAACTCAGTGAGGGTATTTGATAATCATGTTATGCAAATAAAAGATAAACTCTGTCTTCCTGTTCTTCAAGGGAACAGATGAAATGTTGAAGGGACTGTGGCACCTAGGAGAATTAGGGAAGAGGGAGCTGGTGGTTTTAACTATCATTACTCATTGATATTTTTATAATAAGGTAAAATTCTTTTACAAAATTACTCAAATTACTTTCCAGACTATAAAAAAGTTAAAATCTCATAAGCCCTTTGATATCTCTCTAAAACACTAAACATGTGTGAACCACCTTCTAATAATTTATGTCAGTTCATAAATGGTCTCCATCTAAGGATGCTGTATTATCTTTCTAATGAAGAAGATGCTCTGAAAGTGGTTAAATTCTAATATGGAGCAGAAGCCCATGTGGATCAGCACAGCAATATCCCAGGAGCATTAAGATGATTCTTGAATAATTTTCAAGCCTACTTGCTTCTGTATATCCCATTGCTCTGAGACCAAATCAAAATTCATTGGGCCACAAGCAAAGCCCAGGTTCCCACAATCTATCAGGTAAAATTTCACATGTTGCAAGCATCAAAGGCTTAAGAGAAATGTGTTTCAAAACTGTTGCTGGTTTGCTTATGTCTGCTGAGAGGGGTTAAAGCAAAAAAAGTCAGCCAAGGAAAATCAAGTAGAGGGTCAACCTCTGGGCCTTGAGCTAATAAAGTGAAGAAAATTTCCCACAAGGAAGCTGCACTTACAAAGGTTCATTGCCTTAGTAGAACTCTTAAATATAGTGAGAGGTTGAGATGTCCAAAGGCCCAACTCTATGGGCAGCCTATTATAGTTATTACCTTTAGCTGTCAACCTAACACAAAACTAGAGTTACTTGGGAAGAGAGAAGCTCAGCTGAATTGCCCAGATCAGATCGGGCTGTGGCCTCAACCAAGTCCTGTCTTCTTCTTCTTCTTCTTCTTCTTCTTCTTCTTCTTCTTCTTCTTCTTCTTCTTCTTCTTCTTCTTCTTCTTCTTCTCCTCCTCCTCCTCCTCCTCCTCCTCCTCCTCCTCCTCCTCCTCCTCCTCCTCCTCCTCCTCCACTTCTTCCTCCTCCTCCTCCTTCTTCTTGTCCTGGTAAGCTTGTCCTCTGGAAATAAACTGGGCTGGCTGTCCCTTTGATCCCATTGTGCAATTCTATCTCATTCACCTGACCTATTACGAGGCTATAGAAAATGGTACAATTTCATCATTTTCAAGAGCCAGTTTTCTATTAAAAGGGGGGATATATGACAGCCACCTTTAGATACTCTTGTTACCTGGGTTTCATTTTCATACATGTATTGTGAATGTATACCATTTATTTGCCAAAACTAACAAGAGTGAATTGATATTCTAGTATTCCATTGACTCTGGCTCTGAACATCCATGGGGTCTACAAATACTGCAGAAATTGAGTCTCATGGGATCAGTTGTGTCAGAAAATGGCCCAGGCCTGGCTACTGTGGGATGTTATGGCCACAGTGAGAGTAAATGCAAACAGTTTCCAGCTCTAAGTGGTGGCTGCTTCTGTTCCATTTGCTGTGTGCACAGACTTAGCCATGACCACCTCTTGGCTTCGTCTTCATTGGAATCATTTACTGATTACAGGAAATGGCTTTAACAGGATGAATAAGTAATCTGTATAGAGGCTGAGGTCTCTGGGATGATTCAGATGTCCCTGCTCTCTGACTCCCCCAAAGAGAGAGCTCATTCCCTAGTCCTGAGTCACTGTGACCATCACCCTTGTCTCACCAGAACCTCAAGAAACATGAAACAGCAAGCATCAAAAGTGATCTTTAAAAAAAAAAAATATTCTAGTGTGACAAAACCAAACAGCAAATGACAAAGTCAAGGTATTTGATAGTCCCTGCTATGACTGAGTTAAAATGCCAGACTTAGTTAACATTTTTGTTATTTCTAACTAGCCATGATTTAAATAGTATTGATTTTTCTCATTCATGAAAATGCTGTGTTTTTCTTCCTGCATGATGTACATTTCATCTTTTTTTTTTTTTTTTTTTTAACCCATCCTTCTAGATCCTAACCCTAGGGATAGCCTTTGGGAATGACATTACTTGCGTAAACTTGAACAAAGCCTTTGGAACCCTGTCTACAACTTCACTGTTCTCTGAGAATTCACACCGTGACTTGTGTTGACGAAGAGCATTTGCTTCCATGCCTTGTGTTTCTGATTATAAGTCACTATGTTTTCCCTCCGTTTGCAGAGTGCCCCTTTTTAGCCTCTAGCTATGGGATGACACCATCTGGGATTGCCAAGGAAATTAAATTAAATTAAGTTAAAATTCAATCAACAGAAGATTGTTGCCTCTCTGACTTTCCTAAGGACCTTGAGTGCATCCACATAAAAATGCCTCTTTCTTAAGAAAGAAATGGGCCAGCTCTGCACTACAGCATCGGCCCATGATCTAAGACTCCCCCAGGGTGAAGGGCCAGTCACTCACCCCGTCTCATCTGGCCAGCAGCAGCTAGGAAAGAAATGGTTTTGTTTCTGTAGTCCGTGTTTGGCTTAGGAAACATAATTGTTTCTTAAGAAGATATATTTTAATTTGTTATAAATAACAAAGGCATTCATAAATATAAAAACATTAGATTGTGTCGTGCCTTATACACTATGATAAAATAACTTCTGGATGGATTAAAGGGTTTATTTTGCAAATAAGAATAAGGCATAAATGTGAACATTTTAAAAATTGATTTCAGGAATCTCTAAGCATAAATAAATAAAAATAAATAAATAAACAAACAAACAAACAAACAAATAAAAACACCAGAGAGTCACTAAAGTGGCTTAGATGGTAAGGGCACTTGCTACCAAACCTGACAGCCTGCATTTACTCCCCACAGCCCCCAGGTTACAATGGAAGAACTGATTCTGACCTCTACATGCAAACCACGGTGGATGCAGATAGGTACATGCACACACACACACACACACACACACACACACACACACGTGCACGCGCACATGCACTCATGCATAATAAATAATTAAAAACATCAAAAAAGTATTGATAGAATGGACATACTAAATTTGAAAATGAAATCCTATCATATGCCATAAACTAAATATAAATCCAAATGACAAAAGAGAAGAAATGTCATTAACACTTAACAGCATCAAAATACTTTACTATATACACATTATACAAACAAACACACATATACATACACTCAAATATATGCACATACACACTGTTAGCACAACACAAACACAGCTATACATTTATACACATATAAACTCACGCTTAACACAACACACATGTGCATCCGTATAACACATTATATAGTCTTAGAAAAGTAAAACATCCTATTTGTATTCAAAAGGCATTAACAATAGCTAACAAAGCAACACAAATAACTAAAACTTTCTTCAAATTCACCTTTTAAAATGTTTGGATACTCATCCCCAAAACAATAACAAACTTCTTATGCTAAATTGTCAAGATTTTATTACTTTGATAGCAGTGAGGCAAAATCAGAACTGTCTCTACACAAGTTACTAAAATAGAGGAGAGGTGGTCTGCAGGTCCCACCATTGACAGAGAATCATTCTTCCTGTAAAGTATGGATGCTGGTAGGTTTCAAATGCCCCAGTGGAAAACCCTATGCATATACACATAAAGACAGCACTAATTGGACCTAGTGGGGAAAGGGCAGGGGAGATGACCTTGAGAGGGGGGATATCGGGAGGAGATATGGAGGAAGACTGAGGGGTAAGTAAGGAATAGAAGTAGATAAAATCATATTTCACTGTACAAATGTGTGAAATGCTCAGAGAATGGGAAGAGAACTCTCAGGAAGCAGCATATGACAAAGTGTTTAGAGTCAACATGCTTAGGGATAAAGTCATCATCCAGAAACACCTTCAAGGCTGTGGATAGGGTTTCTGGGTAAAGTGACTGCCCTACAATCTGGGGACCTGAGATTAGATTGCCAGGATTCACATGAAGGCTAGGCATGGAGGCATGTGCCTGTAACACCAACACAGGGTTCAAATTTAGGATTTCCAACTCTACCAATACTTCCTTGGAGTTTTTAATGTGTGTGTGTGTGTGTGTGTGTGTGTGTGTGTGTGTGTGTGTGTGATGTGTGACATGCGTGTACATGCGTGCGAACATCTATGAGAGCCTAGAAATTCCTAAAATCAACCCTGGTGCAGAGACAAGTAGATTCTTTGGGGATGCTGGATTGCCATCCTAGCTAAAATAAAGGGCTCCACATTCAGTGAGAGAATAGGGTAGAAAGCATTAGAGACCAGCACCCTACACAGATGCACACACCTACACCTACACCTACACCTACACACACACACACACACACACACACACACACACACCCCACCACATCAAATATACAAGCAAATAAAAAGTGAAAATGGTGAAAGCAACAACCAACCACACAGATGTGGAGTTTTCGTGATGGATGCTTATTGCAGCTTCATACACAACATCAAAAATTAAACAACATTAATCTGGACACAAACTACAAATACAAATACTTTCAGATATATGATACATGAAGACATTACTTGCTGTTTGGTATTATTAAAGACACAAAGATTGCACATGTGTATGTATACCGCCATATCGACACGTGTTTTGTGCCTGTTTTGTTTAAATGTTGTACAAAAGTCGTATGCTCACTTGCACATCCATGTGACCAAAAAGGAGGAGAAGAACAGCAGCCTGTGAATAGTAAAGCAGCATTTGCTGTTTCTAAAATTCATGCATCCCTTCATCTTTCAAAATGTATAAAAGAAGACAGCAATGCTTTATCATTTATAAAGTAACATTTTACAAAACAAATAAGAATAGTAACCTGCTTTTATTGCCTCTCCAGCTGGCAGAGACTCTGTTCTCCATGGTCATACCGTGAGGTCTGTCTCACTACCATTTCTCATAATCCTGTTATCATTATCTCCTTAACCAGTTCATAACAGGAAGTGCAGACTCACAGTCAGGCAAAATACCAGTAAAAATTTCCCAGGGGGAAGAACTAAGTGGCTGGGCCAGGAAACGTGGTTTGTATTACCAAACGCAGCTTCATTGATGCCTCCCCCACCTCTGTTCTCCCCTGGGCCTGTGCTCTGTCCCAAAGCCCCACCTCAACAAATGCACTCAGATTTGGAAAGGAAGCATCACCAGCCCAAGACCTAGCAGTGGGAGCTGTCCATCTTCCACACCTGAGGTGCTCACAGGCTTGACAGGCAGTGACCATATGCTCAGAAAGAGTGGAATAAATTAGCTTACATTCTTCCTGGCAACCCTTCTCTCTCTAGATGGAGAACTCTCAACTGCCAGGTGCCACTTGCTGAGCTACCATGTACCATTTTCAAGCCCTTGCATTGGGCCATGCCTCTAGCATGCACTTCACAAGGGTTACCTGCCCCATCTTTGATTCTTAAAGCAACCTCACAAGGTAAACATAAATATCACCTCTTGACAGAAAAGGAAGGGCTTTGAGTCCTAGAATGACAAGTCATCTGACAAACTCCCCTAGTGAAAACTCTGAGTCAGGGCAGGCACCTCCATTCTAAACTGCTGTGACTCATCACCTCCACACAAAAGGAGAAAACCCGCTTTTGTTTATCTGTTCGTTTGAGGGTTTTTTTAAATATAATTTTTAAAATTTTAAAAACAATCTTTTCTCATTGTACATACCAATCCCAGTTCCCACTCCCTCCCCTCTTCCTGATACCCCCACCTCCCCCACCCACTGCCTGTATCCACTCCTCAGAGTCCAGTTGAAAAGAGGGAAGAGTGATAACATGAGCAAAGGTGTGAAGACCATTTTGGGGATTCCTACAGAAACAGCTGACCCGAGCTAATGGGAGCTCACCGACTCTGGACTGACAGTGGGGGGAACCTGCACAGGACCAAACTAGGCTCTCTGAATGTGGGTGACAGTAGCATGGCTTTGGCAGTCTGTGGGGCCACTGGCAGTGGGACCAGGATTTATCCCTGGTGCTTGAAACCCTGCTTTTAAAGCTAACTCAGATTCAAAGCCTACTGCTGGATTTGGAAACTGTCTCCAAGTTTATCTGTAGAATGTCCCTTCTCATGACACATGCATTTATTCTGCCAACTTTCCACCATCGATTCATTGAACCTTAATATCAGAAACCCACACAATGTCTACCGCAAAAGTAACTGGATGGAGCTATAGAGATGACTCAGTAGTTAAGAGTGCTCTATCATTGCAAGTTCAGCCCCAGCACCAGATTCACAACCCTAGCACCTAGGTATCCAAGGCATCTGCACACACTTGTGTATACATACACACACACACACACACACACACACACACACACACACACACACACACACATACACACACACACACACACACACATACACACACACACACACATACACACACACACACACACACACACACACACACACATAAATAAAGAATCCTTTTTAAACTGGAAACTTTGCATATACCTGGTGGTCAAGTTGCTGTATTATTTTATGGGTGTGTCCACTAACTCTGCAGAACACTAAAATGAACCTCTGTAATAAAGTTTCTAACAAGCAACCAGACAAATGTGATGAGAGGACTTAAGGATGGGTAGATAACATGTGATAAGAAAATTAAAGGGAAAATTCTGAAGGTTAAAGTTTTAAGTTGGGTTGGGGACAAAGGGACAGGGTAGGGAGTGGGTTAATATTTAGAGAACAACTGACAATGGGACGACAAACCCTAATTGATGTGTCTGCAACACAACTCCTACATCTACCGTCTAAGAAGAGGGGACAGAAAGATTCTAAGAACAAAGTACCAACTTGGAAGACAGGGGTGCTCTGGCTAAGCTGGTGGAAGCTATCAGGACCAACTACAACAGATATGATGGGGCCCACTGCCACTGGGTGGCAACATCCTAGGTCCTAAATCTGTATATCACATTACCAACCTGGAAAAGGCAAAGGCCAAAGAAATTTCCACTGAACTGGGTTAAATGTATACAGCTAAATTTTCTGCACATAATTTCTTTAATTAAGAAAGTATCCAAAAGAAAGAAAAAAGAATGAGGGAGGGAGGGAGGGAGGAAGGGAAGGAAGGAAGGAGAGAAGGAAGGAGGAAATGAAAATTAATGGGACTCAGGTTGCATAACTTCATTCCACAACTAAGGAAAGCAGGTTCTAGAGAAATCAGTATTTGCCACCCTAAACAACAGAAAACTCAGGGATGCAATAAAACATATAGAACTCTCATGCTGACAAGTTTCTCATTTAGAGGGAAACCTTGCAACTCAATTGTCAGAAAATGCCATGTGGCCATTTATGAGTCTGAGGGAGGGAGTATCTTTTATTTGTGGTGTGGCCATTGACAAGTTGCTCATACTCCAGTAAATAACCTCCTATCCACACTTGTCAAACAACTCTAATTAAATTTAGTGGATTACACACACACACACACACACACACACACACTCCACAGATGTAAGGGGGTATTGTTAAGATGTAAGGTTTCAATAGCAGAGGGAAGGTGGATGACAGAGGAGAATGAAGAGAGAAAATGACTAAAATTTACTATATATGTGTATGAAACAATAAAATGAGAAAAAATGAAAATTATACACATACATAAACTGAAAGACATTATAAAGGATATTGAAAGCTACAATTTGACACTATCAGATTTAAAGCATAATAAAAAATGTTTTGCACAATACCAACTTGGCATAGAGACAATCACACTACCTCAAGTCTCTGATCACACAATCCTGCTATGAAGAGCTGTACCGTGGCCCACATGTCGATGATGACACACCATGAGACACAGTTTTATCCTCTTCCCACTATACCATCCAGACCACTAGGTGTACCTCTCACTTCTCTTTCTTAAGCACAGGATGCTTTCCAAAAAGGGCTCGGAAAGATTTTTCTTGCCTTTCACTGGCTCTAATAGAAGGAAATTTATTCATTGCCAGAAAATTACTGACAACAAGACCCAAGCCCACCATAACTGACCATTACAAGGCCTAGAAAGAAACTGTGTCAGAGACTGCCAAAATGCTTACTACAGCCAAGCAAGGAAGGAACAAAAGCACCTCCCACATCTTCCTGAGCAGATATTTCCGCAAGAAGAAGACACTCCAGGGCTCGGTCTCCACCATGCACTTTCCCCACACTCAAGATAAGGATAGCTACTTTCCATTTTCAGAGCATGTTGAACAATTTCACCTAGGGGCAAGATCTTCCTATCTCCCTCCCTAACATACATATTTATTAATGTTCTCAAGAGACAAAAACATGACCCCTTATCCAAATATACTCAAAATATATGTGCAAAGGGAAACATCAATTATGTTATTTTTAATACATTACTAGTTCTCCAAAATCTACCCAATGTGGGGCAGCAGAACCAAAAAGGGTTAAATTTGGCACAATCCTATGGACTCATAATTATCAGTATAGTTTCAAGAGATGCTATGGTACATCAGTTATCTAACCTGGCTTAAAGATTAAATATTTCTAATCCTTCCCATTCTTCCTCAAATCCTCAAATAGGCATTGAAGCCACCCCCCCAAACCTTCTTAATGCTCACCAAAGGTGTTTACCTTTTCAGGGAACCCCTCAAAGCCTCCAGAATCCTCCCTCTACCACTGACCCACTCACTCCCTCATCATTTCTCTGTTTCAAGAATGGGCTTTCTCTTCACTCTTTCTGTTGGAATGAATGTCAGGCCATGCCCTATATTCTTCCTTCTATAGATAATATGTGCATGAGACATTTCTGCCTTAACCATGATGGTGGAGGGGTGTAGAGAAATGGAAGTGTGGTTTGTTTGTTTTTTAAAACATAAAAGGTAGCACTTTCAGGGGTCTTCTATCTATTTGCATCTAATACATAGAATACACAAGCATTCTTCAAAGCCATTTGGATAACCTTATTCCATTAATGCATGAAAATATAGAGAGTGGAGAACGGGGCCAAATGCAGCTGAGTGTAGCAACATAAACAAAACCCATCATCACCATGAAATCATCAAAGCTGAAAGATATGTCTGCCCCTTCGAGGCTGAGGTTTAAGTGCAAAAGGGTAACGTATTGGTGAAATAAAGAAAAGAGACATGTTTCCAGTAATTCCCGCCTGTGTCTAGACAGGCGACATCTAAAAGCTGTATTGGCTGGAACTATTTTGCCATCAATCTGCATGGTGATGGGGACAGAAGTATCAGTGACACTAGGGCCATTAATATATGAGCAATGGGAAAATACCAGCCAGATGAGGGCCACAGCTGGAGAGATCTTTCTGATTATAGACAGGACTTGGGTGGCATCACGGTCCACTTCCTTAGTTAATACTTTTCTCTGAAAAATTTATAAATTGGAACCTAACAAAGGTGCCTGGTGAAATGGCATTCACTTCTGCTAAAAGGGAGATTCTTACTGGAGAGTCCACTGTCAGTCTTAAAAGTGGCACCATTGTTCATGTTTTATTTTTCTGACTAAATAATTGCATATTTATGTGTGAGTCTAAACCTATATCCTAGACTCCTACAAAGTATTAACATGCATCATAGGATATGAAAAGTCATGTCTTTAGTAAATGATTTTACCCACTCAAGAAAAAAACCAATGACCCTGTCATAGATCAGCTAGGAAAACAAATTTCAATGTAGTCATAGTTTTCAAACAAATGTGGTAAACACTTTTATGAGAGGCCAGCTTCAATGCTGGGAATCAATGCTAACTAAGCAGAGTCGATGCTAATTAAAAAGGTATTCAAATGGAGGGGCAAGATAAAGACAACAAAGAAGGGAGAGAGAGGGACAGAGGCACCAAGTCCCCCAGTGTGTACAGATAGAAATAGTGTGATGGGCTGTCAGCAAGAAAGAAGAGTGAGGCTCCATTTACATGTGTGATTCTGGTTTAAAGTAGGAGGCTTTGGAACTGAAAGGCTACTTTTCAAAGCTCAACTTGGAGAAGTAAAGTCAACTTAGTAATAAGAGGACCACACTGAGAACTTCTGTCTTCCAAGGCAACTCAGGAGAAGTGGTGTCCAAGCTGGAATTAGAAAGATGCATGGAATGTGTTTCTCTAGCTAGAGAATGTGGGAGAGAATGGAAAGAAGTTCAAGAATTGAGAAAGGTATGTGCAAGACAGAATTGTGCACCCCTGCTTTGCATACTCAGGTCATCTAATGATACTACTAATAAGAACAAACTGGGATTAGAAGTCTGGGATATGGTCCAGGTAGTAGAGTGCTTGTCTAGTATATATATATATAAAAAAATACATTGGATTTTATCCCTAGCAAGCACTGCATTAACCAGGCATAAATCTATAAGGCCAGAATTCAGGAGGTAGAGGCTGAAGATTCAGTAGTTTGAGATTATCCTTGACTACAAAGGACCTTTGAAGCCAGGCTTGGCTACATGTGATCCTGATCCAACAACAACAAAGTCTTATCAGGGACTAGAGAGATGACCCTGCAGTTAAGATCACTTACTGCTCTTGTAGAGAACTGAGTTTCAGTTCCCAGCACCCACATCATGTGGTTCTGAATATCATGCCCTCTTCTGGCCTCTGGGATTCTGCACACACTTGGTGCACATAAACGCATGCATGCACATGCATGTGTGTGCCTGTGTACATGCGCACATATTCACATGTAAATTGGAAAGCAAACATTGTTTTAAATAATAAGAGTGCTCCAACATTGAAAAATGCCAAGAGGATGATGTAAGATAAGAACAAGATATTCCCCACAGCCATCTCAGTGAGAGCAGTGCCATAGGCCCAGGTCAGGCTATCATGGGTTTAGAAGGCAGGGTATTCAGGCATGAAAAGAATGAGCTATGGCAGAAACATGATAGACTATTCTAGAATAAAAGGAAGGCTCTGGAAAATGTAACCACATGTTAAGCTAAGAGAAGGAGCCACCAAGAGAAGAAATCTAAAGACACACTAAAAAAGGATTGTGAGAGTAAGTTTCCTGAACTGTGGGTATGGGGGCAGGTCAGGAGAACAACTTCTTGGGGTCTAGATAAAGATGCAGGTATGCAGGAATTCTTTGTGGGAAGCAACTAAGCTTATAAGTAAACCTTTGCATTCTGTATGTGATTTAAGGCAGTTACATGGGGTGGCCTCTACTGAGTAGAATTAGCACAGATTTTGCATTATGAAAGAAATAGAACTGCCCAGGGATGTGGAAGTGCTGGTCAAGGTAAAAGACATAAAATCATAGAGTGTCCTGCAATACAGTGGCTATCAGAAGTTAGGAAGTTATTCTGACACGACAATGTAGAATTTTGTAAATTTTCCAACAGTATTCAATAGAGTGTGAAGCAAAATTTGTGTAAGAGGCATCTGTCATGAACGTCAGTGGGGCTAGGAGAGCATGTGATTGAGTATGCTCAAGGCTCTGAAAAGGTTTTAACTCTAGCATCAAAAACACAAAGCAAACATAAGCATACTTGGTACTGCTAATGGAAGAGATATAATGAACAATAGTGGTTTCAGATTTTTCTCAAGAGAAATCAGAAGACATGTAAAAACTAATAAGGCTGAGGAGTGAGATCAACAGAGGGATGCCGACAGGAGGCTGTACCACACAGAAGAACGAAAAGCTTGGTGTGTTTATTATTTCTTATCGCTGTGGTGATAAAGCACCATGACAAAGACAACTTATAGAAGAAAGGGTTTATTTTCAGTTTACAGTTCCAGAATGTTAGAGTCTATGGCCATCATGGAAGGGGAGGATGGTAACAGGCAGGCAGGCATGGAGCTGGAGCAGTAGTTGGGAGCTGACATCTTGATTTAAAAACATGAGGCATAGAGACTAACTGGAAATGGCATGGAATTTTGAAACTTCAAATCTCACCTCCAGTAACACAACCTCCTCCAAGGCAACACTTCCTAATCCTTCCTAAACAGTTTCACTATCTGGGGACCAAGAATTGTAACAGAAGAGCCTAGGAGGGCCTTTCTTATTCAAACCTCCACACTTGGTATAGGCTTCAGAACAGGGTGAATGCTTGGAAAACAAAGAGAAATGATACCAGAAGAAATGTGGGAAGCTGGGGAAGCTGTAAAGGAGATATATGTGGACCCTTTCAGGGGGATGCAAGATGTGTGATGTTTCCAGATGGGAAATAGGCTGAGGTTGGGTGCATAAATAAGAGAAAGGAGCTGAAGTATCAGCACCATGGTAAGGAAGGTGGAAAAGAAGGCTCAGGGTAAAACAGAATTGAAGAAGAGGGTGCTCCTGAGAATTACATAGATGAAAGGTCAATGGGATACTGGTAATAGAGAATGAGCCTATGTGTGGCACCCAAGACCTTAAAACTGAATTAAGTGGTCTCAGGATTTCAATGTTCAGGTAATACTTTGAAATCCCAGAAAATGCAGAAGGTCACAGGGGTGTGGGTTCCACACCCACAACTGCTTTCCATGCTAACCCAGTGCAGCAACTGCCCTCAAAACCCTAACAACTCTACCCCAGTGGCCTGGGCACTTCAGATTCTGTGTCCAATTTTGTTAGGGTTGGCTGCAAACACTGAGTATCATGGAACTTCTTTTACTTGCTTAACCCTGGCATGTTGGTGACTTTTCTACTAAGTCGTAGTTTATCTTTCCCAGCATTACTGTAGACTCGATAAAGCTGGGATTGGTTTTACCAAGCAATTTAGTTAGGTTACAACCTGCCTTGCAGTTCTCCAGTTTCATAATCTGGGAAGGAAATACATTTTAGATGTCAATTTCTCCTCTTCTCCTGCCTGCTTATTGTCAAGTGACCCAGATAAATTGGGCTGTTAATAGCACATCTTAACATGCAGTAGCATCTAGGCTTTGAGTCTATAATGAGCTAGAAATATTAGAGTTGGCACTACAAGTATTTGTCCTTTTAACATCCCTACCTATTCCACTGTAAGTCTGGAATATTTTTGCCAATTGTAAATTAAATGCATTCCCAGGCTTTTGTTTCATTAGCATTATGGTTATAACCATCACAATTACAAGAGGACCAGATACAGATTTCCTTCTTTTATTCATTAATTTAATCTTCATCTTTTCTTTTTTACCTATCTGTCACAAGTGTCATAGCAACCCAGAGAATATGTGATCTTACCCACCCTGGAAATACCTAGATGTAATTTTTTTTCTTATTCACATACACTCCTCTTCTGCCAAGTACACATTTTAAAAGAAATTAATCATGAGGGAAATAGGTCTATCTCATGCCCACCTGCACAGCTTTAGTGATTTTGTCTGTATGTCCAGAAGTATAACCCTTAATGGCAACAGAGGTGGGTCTGTGACCATAAAACTTGTACCCACTGTGGTTGGTGAAGAATTAAATTAAAGGGCCAGACAGAACTCTCACCCCGAGGCCTAGAAGATCATGACACTCTCTGCTTGTATTGAAGAATCCTGGAGAGAACCAAAGTAACTTGGTCACTACAGGGCAAGTCTCCACATAGTTGTTCTCTGTCTTTCTCTGACTCATAGTTGTTCTTGTCTGGGGTTATGATCAGAAAAGGATGGGCAGAGTAGTATTTCCAGGTGCTGGACAATGGCTGTTAACAGCTATGAATAGACTGTTTAAGGAGCTTTGATTGAGTTCAGATAGCTACTAAAAAGAAATGCAGAATGTCCCTCGAGAAGATCAGTGGTTGCAGACGTGCATGCAGTTTTTATAGGGACTGCTTCCCTCTGCTTTAATGGAGTTGTCTTTCTAAAATACCGAAGAACACGCAAACTCGATGGCTTCGGCGTAGTGTTTTACAAGTAACAGGTGAAACGGTAAGAGAAAGCAAATGTGTTTAAGATCAGTGAAAATTTGAATTGTTTGCAAATAATTATAATTGAATTTAACTCATTTGGTAGTGGATATCTCTCCAAACATCACCAGTCATGACAATTTACAAATGAGGTCACATTAAAGAAAATACCTATACTTTAGGGGCTCTTGCTTCCAACTTTAAAGACCCAGCATCCTACAAGTACTTCCTGGGTTAGATAGGAATTCCATGCACTCTTCCAAGATTATCCCTTCACTTCTGAAGCTGCTTGCAGAATTCAAGGAGGAGAAGAGTTGTAAGAGGTTCTCATGAGGCCTCCTGAAGGACTTGTACACTTCATGATTCTGTTATGTCCATAAGGGAATGTTAATAGGTCAGATCTCATGAAGTCCTCACAGCCACTCAACCCCAATACTGCAATGGTCATGGGTTAGAGAGGTGTTCAGTTGGTAAAGATTTTGTTATAGAAGCATGGAGGCCTGTACTGGTTAGTTTTTGTCAACTTGACACAAACCTGGACATAGCTTAGAAGAGGGAATCTCAACTGAGGAATTTCCTTCAACAGAGTGGAGCCTTTACTTGATTTCCAATTGAATGTGGGAGGACCCAGCCCCCTGCTGCCCCTGACAGGTCCTAAGATACATATAAAAATTAAAGTTGAGCAAACCATGGGAAGAAAAGCAGTAAGCAATGATCCCCTGAGGTCTCTGCTCCGGCTCCTATTCAGTTTCCTGCTGAGGCTTCCCTGGGCGACAGGTTGTAGCTTATTAAGTGAAAACAAACCTTTGCTACCCCATGATGTTACTGGGGTGTTTATCATGGCAAAATGGGGGGTGGAGCAACTAAAACAGGACCTGAGTTCAGACCCCACATTTAAAAGGGGGGTTAGGACATGGTGACACATGCTTATGATCCTAGCACTGGAGTGGTCAGCCAGTCTAGTCAAATTGGTCAGTTCCAAATTCAGTGAGAGACCCTGTCTCAAACTTAAGGTGGAGAACAACTGAGAGAGAGACGTGGTGTTGGCCTGAGTACTCCACATGAATAAGCACAAACACACACACACACACACACACACACACACACACACACACACACACACAGAACAGAATAGAAATCCCACAAGTAGTCCAAACATATGCAGCCAACTGATGATAGACAAGCTCTGGAGAAAGAACCATTTTTTTAGTAAATGGTAAAGGGGAATTTGGATATCCACATGCAAGAGAATGAAACTAGGACACAATAAAGGAAGGAGTACTGACAAAAGGCATAGTACATTATATCCTGAGTTACTTATTATATTTTGTGAGTTTTAAACTCGTGTGTGTGTGTGTGTGTGTGTGTGTGTGTGTGTGTGTGTGTGTGTGTGTGAACATGTGTGCAGTGCACATAGAAGCCAGAAGAGGGTGTTGAACCCCTGGAACTGAAGTTACAATTGATTGTGAGCCACTAGACGTGGGTTCTGGAAGCCACCGGGGTCCTCACAAAGAGCAGTATGTGCTTTTAACTGCTAAGCCACCTCTCTAGACCCTGTTATTGCTTATATCTGTTTCTCTTTTTTGCTTTTATTTTGGTTATTTTTGTTCCTGCTTTTATTATTATTTACCATTTTGCTACATTATTGTGTTTTGCCCGGCAATCTCACAATGCTCCCTTCTTTTTCCCTGCCTGCAATTGTTCCTCTGCAGTGTGGCGGGCTCTAACCTACAGAATGTGCTTCTCATTTACACTCTACTCCATCTTCTCTCTTTTTCCCATTCCTTCCTAGTTTCAATTTTTAAATACAATACCCTTTAGCTTAAAAAAAAAAAAGCCTTTAAACTACAGTTTTCCCAACCAACACCTAGTGCCCTGTCACTGAACTTTACTGGGGACATAAGGAAGTGCACTTGTGCCTTCCAGTGCAAGGCAAAACCAGGACTGCTTACTGGTAAATCTTTTTTTTTTTCCTGTAATTTTTAAATTTAAATTTGAAACAAGCTTGCTTTACATGTCAATCCCAGTTCCCTCACCCTCCCATTGTCCCCTTCTCCCCCAACCTCCATCTCATCCCCTTTCTGCTCCCCAGGGAGTGTGGGGCCTTTCATGGGGAGTCTTCAAAGTCTGTCACATAACTTTTAGAACAGGGCCTAGGCACTCTCCCATGTGTCTAGACTGAGAGAGTATCCCTCTATGTGGAATGGGCTCACAAAATCCTTTAGTATACTAGGTTATGTACATTACTGCAATCAGCCTCTCCCCTAAAGAGCAGGAGGAGACACAATTCCAAATAAGGACTACTCACCAGTAGAACTCATACAATATAAAATAAGGAAACCAAATAGTAGGTAAATGGGAAAACAACTGAATAACACTCTTCTCAACAGATGTTCAAAACACAGCAGCAACAACAACAAAAAACCACAGAGATGTGAGACAACAACCCACCATGACATCTCTACAAGCACATTTCCTCAATACCCCAAACCACAGATAATGAGATGGCTAGAATGCCAGAAAAAGATTTCAGAGCCCTACTTTCAAAAAAAGATCAATAACCATATAAAGAATTCAAATGAGCAGATGAACAAAGTAGGAAATCAATTTAGAACCTAGACCAGAGAGTTAACCACAGTGGGTGAAATGGTCAGTAACTTGGAAGAGAATTTCAAAAAACATGAAGGAAAAACTTCATCGAGGAAATTGAAACTCTCAAAAAGAACCAAACAGAAATTCTGGAAATTAAAGATTCAATCAATAAAATAACAGAATGAAACCATCATCCACAGACATGACCAAACAAAATGGATTTCAAGAATAGAAGATAAATCAAAATAAATGCAAACGGATTTTTTAAATCAATTAATAAGCATGACTGACACTACCAAGGGTTCTGGCATATGTTCAAAAGACCAAACCTAAGAATTCATAGAGTAGAGCAAAGAGCTAAGACAGAGTCTCAAAGCACAGATAGTTTATTCAATGTATTCACTGAAGATTTTTTTTTCAAATCTAGCAAAAGAAATATACATTCAAGAGGCATTTAGAATCCCAAATAGGCATGGCCAGAAGTGAATCTCTCCATATCATATCAAGATGTCTAAAATACTAAGCAAAGAAATCATACTAAAAGCTACAAAAGACAATGGAAGTTGGCCTGAAAAGGCAAAAGGCAGAATAAGGTCAGATCCCTTGTTAACAACCCTAAAAGCCAGAAAATCATGGAGTGTTGTGTTTCAAGCTCTGAAAGTAAATAACTGTCAAGAAAGATTGCTATACCCAACAAAGCCATCTCTTAAAATGGATGGGGAAATATTACCATGACAAGGTAAGCACGAATTAAAGTAACTCAGGACAACCAAGCTATCACTGGAGATGACACATAAAGGAATAACATACAGAGAAGGAACAAAGTCTCAAGATGAGTGCATACGAAAAAGGAAATTTTGTAGGAGAAATAACTGGGCCAAGGAATGGTAGGAAGCAAACTCAGCATGCTCATCAAAGCAAGCCAGCAAATCCTTAGCTGGTAAGAAGAAAAGAATGACCCAAATCCTGCCAACCAGAGCAAGAACAAATAAAAAATTACACTCATGTTCTAAACAACAACAACAAAAATATGTGATAGCAAACTCAAGTGTAATATGTGGTAAGCAAACATTGGAATAAAGGTTGATAAAACAGAGACAAAATGACAGTTCATAGAATCGACCAAACAAAGACTTGATTCTTTAATAAAGAGAGAGTAGATTATGAAATCGTTAACTAAATCAAACAAAAGAGAGAGAAGGCCCAAATTAACAAAGTTAGAATCCCCAGGGAAATCTAAAGCATCAATATGGAATGTTTTGAAAACTCACATCCAAAAAGCTGGAAAAGTTATAATGAATAGAAGAATTCCTAAACACATACATCCATCAAAATTAAATTAAGGTATACACAATTTAAATAGGCCTATGATAAGCAACAAGATTGAAATAGTAATGAAAAGTCTGCCCACAAAGAAAAGCTTAGGACTAGACAGATTCTTTGCAAAATTCTATCAGACTTTTATTTGTATCAACACTTCTCAAACTGTCCCACAAAATAGAAAAGGGAGAAACAAGACCAAATTCATTCTACAAAGCTAGTATTACTCTGACACTAAAATTGAATAATGCACAAACACTGCTAGAGGCCAAGTTTTCTGATGCACATAAATGCAAAAGTTTCTAACCAAGGATTTGCAAATAGTAGAACATACTAAGTAGCTGATACACCATGATTAGATTGGTGTCATCCCAGAAATGCAAAGTTGTTTCTACATACTCAAATCAGTAAATATAACATGTATCAATAGACTTAAGGACATAAATCTCATGATCATCTCAATAGATACAGAAATAGTACTTGACAATTTTTAAGTGGCCTTCCTAATAATAGTTCTAAAGAAAGCAGGAATAAAAGGAAAATATTTTAACCTACTAAGGTTATATATGACAAATCTATAGTCAATGTTATACTAAATGGGGAAAACCCAAAAGAACTTCCTCTAAGCCTGGGATGAACAAGTGTGTCCACTCTCCCCACTATGGATTAACATCCATAATCATAAATACATAAATAGAACAAGAGAAAGATATGTGAATTCAAATTGGAAATAAAGAAGCCAATTTATTCCTATTTGTAAATGATATGATTCTATGCTTTAAAAACACTAGGGACTCCACTATAAAACTCTTAAATATGATAAATACAACAAAGTCAAATGATTTAAAAATCAACAAACAAAAGTTAGTACCTTTTCTATATATTATACTTTCCTTTACAAGGAAGAAATTAGGAAATGTATCCCATCACAATAGTATATTCACCTAAGAGTAAATCTAACCAAAAAGGTAAGAGTTATCTATGATGAAAACTTTAATAAGACACAAAATAGAAATTAAAGAAGACAGTAAATCAAGGACCTCAGTAACACAGGTTAGCATTATTAATGCTGTGGTCTTGACTGTATTATCTAAACTAATCTACAGATTCTACACAATCTCCATGAAACTTCCCAATATGTTCTTCACAGAACTAGAAAGAAAAAAATCATAAAATTCACACAGAATTACAAAAGACCCCAAAGATATGCAGTAATATTAAGCAGAAGAAACATAGTTGCTCATTTGAGATCATGATACCCAATCTCAAGTTATACTATAAAGTCATAGTAAGAAAGATAATAGTATTGGCATACAAACAGATATTTAGAGAATGCCCCCATAGGCTCATCTTTGAAGCTTGATCCCTAGTTAGTAGAACCATTTGGGAAGGATTAGGAGGTGTGGCCTTGCTAAAGTAGGTGGGGTTTTGCTCGAGGAAGTCTGTCACTGAGGATGAACTTCAAGGATTTCAAAGCCCAGACAAGGTCCAGTCTCTCTCTCTCTCTCTCTCCACTGCTTCTCCAGCACCAAGCCTGTGCTGCTTCCTGCCATGATGAACATGGACTAAACCTCTGAATCTGTAAGCAAAGCCCCAGTTAAGAGTTGTTTTTGTCATAGTGTCTTTTCACAGCGATCAAACAGTAATTAAGACTGTAGTACAGCTATGGACATCAATTTTTGACAAAAGTATCAAAAATATGCATTGGAAGAGGACATATTCAATAAATGGTGCTGGTAAAACTGAATATCCTCCTGCAAGGGAATGAAATTAGGGTTAGAGCTATGTCTCTTATTTTACACAAAAATATGTTCAAAATGGGCTTCAGTATAAAATCTTCAATGTTAAAAATGAGAGAGGAAGCATATAGAAAATGCTTCAAGTTACAGGCACAGGCAAAAACTTTCTGACAAGGACTCAACGGAATCAACACCAAGAAATGAAATTGTATGGAACTAAAAACTTTCTGCTAACCAAAGAACACTGTCTCAGAGAGTAGAGATAGATAATAGAACATAATGAAAATCTCAGCCAGATGTACTTCAGGCAAGGATTCGATATAATCTAGAATAATATACTGTGGTGGTTTGAATAAAAATGGCCCCAATAGGCCCATAGGGTGTAGTGCTATTAGGAAGTATGGCCTTGTTGGAGAAGGTGTGGCTGTCATTGGGAGTAGGCTTTGAGGTCTCAGAAGCTCAATCCAGGCCTAGTGGCTGTCTCTTCCTGCTGCCTGCTGATCCAGATGTAGAACTCTGAGCTACCTCTCCAGCGCCATGTGTACCTGCATGACATAATGATTTGCATTATGATAATAGTGGATTATAACTCTGAAACTGCAATCTAGTCCCAATGAAAAGTTCCTTTATAGAAGCTGGCATGGCCATGATGTCTCTTCACAGCAATAAAACCCTAACTAAGACGGTTTATAAAGAATTACAAAAATTAAGCGCCCCCCCAAAAAATTTTACTCAATAAATGGGGTAATAAACTGAACAGAGAGTTCTCAAAGAAAGAAACACAAATGGCCAATATTTAACTTTTAAAGTGTTAAACATCTTTAGCATGTAGGGTAATGCAAATTAAAATTGGTTCGAAACCCAATTTTACTCCAGTTAGAATGGTTATTGTCAAGAAAACAAATGAGAACACATTCCAACAAGGATGTGGAGAAAGGGAAACCCTTTCTCACTGTTAGTGGGAGTGTGTGATATTGCAGGTAGTACAGAAAACAAATAAAAGGATTCTCAAAAAATTAAAACTATAATATGACTTATCTAGACAACTATCAGGCATATAACCAAACGATTCTATATTCCACCACAGAAATACCAGAATATTCACATTATTGTGGCTCATTTGGCCTGTACAGGGCTATGAGGGGAAGGAGTAAGGAGAGAGAGGGAAGCCTGGAGAGAGACACCATGTAGAGGCAGAAGGAGTAACATGCTGGGGCATTACTGGGTAAGCCAAGAGCACATGGAAATACTTAGATTAATAGAAATGGATTAATAATCAAAAGAGAGCTAGCCAGTAAGAAGCCCTAGCCATTGACCAACAGTTTAATAATTAATATGTCTCTGTGTGCTTATTTGGGGCTAATCGACTGTGGGACAAGGCTAGAAAAAAACTCCAGCTACATCCTGGCCAATAGATAAAGAGCAAGAGAAACCTCTCACAGAGCAAAGAAAGTTGCTTTAAAGGAAAAGAAAATGTATACAATGGCCAACAGGTTCCCAAGTCGGTGGTTGACTTGACTATAAGAGAGACATCTTCTATGAAGTGAAATAGAGTTCTCCCCTCAAAGCCTTTCAGTGCTTCCTCAGTATGCTCTTTCTTGCTAAAGTACTTCTTTGGTTGTTTTCATGTTCACCGCTCTTATCTGTCTATCCTTTCACAGCATCCTAAAAATAGAAAGTGCCTTTGTCATTGTCATTGTCTGAGCATGGGGCTTCTCACTTAGTCATTTCCCTTTATTGTGCAGACTGTAGATGTGGAGTCCCAGGTTTCCTTTTGTGAACAGTGGGATGGGGGGGGTTCTTCTCTTGGTTCTTGTTACTGTATTATGTAGCATCAAAACATCTGTGTGTGCACAAGATTTGGCCTGTCAACATTCTTTCAAGGAGTCAAGAAGGACTTATCAAACTCCACTCCTCCCTGAGGACTTATATGCAATTAATGGTGGTTAGAGGAAAGGGAGAGATGGTGTGGCGTCCTCAATGGTGTGGCACTGATAAGGTGGTCATTTTTTTTTTATAAAAACTCCTCACACAGGTCCCTGTAAGCAACCCCATCAAACTCATTCAAAAGAAAAACAGGACATGAAAGTAGAAGGAAGACTGGATGGGAAGAGGGAGGGGATCAGAGAGAATGGGTGGGGAATAAGAGCATAATGGGGAATGAATACAGTCAAAATGCATTATATACATGCATGAAATGTCATAATGAAACCCATTATTATGTATAATTAATATGTGATAATATAAAACTTGCCCAAAGGAGAAGTGGGGTCTAGTGGATCCTGCCAGCTGGAGTCACCTGACAAACTTGTTCTGGCCTGATGGTTCTCCAATTTGTATTTATACCTACACCATGCCTCCTCCATCAAAATATGCCATACACAAACTAAAAGATATTGAATCAAATATTAATGTCCAAGATGCCCAGGCATTTTTGTAATGTTTTCAACCTCCCTCACAGAGGATTTTAATGCACACTTGTAAGTTTAGATCAGCACAAGGCAATCAGCAGATATCAATTTCTCTTGAACTACAAAGACTTGTTAACTGCAGAGATGTTGCTCATGCTCTGTGGAAGGAAAGACTCAAGGAAGTCCTCTTGTCTGTAGACCCTAGCAAGAGAGCACCAAGAAACATTTCCGCGCATCTGCTGGACTGTTCGTTTTTCTTCTTTCTTTTCTTTTGGTTTGTTTGTTTTCAGTTTTTATATATACAGTGTTCTGTCTGCATATATCCCTGAAGGCCAGAAGAAGGCACCAGATCTCATTACAGATGGCTGTGAGCCATCATGGGGTTGCTGGGAAATGAATTTAGGACCTCTGGAAGACCAGCTAGTATTCTGAACCACTGAGCCATCTCTCCAGACCCCCTGCTGGGATTTTTTTTAAAGAGAATTCCCTTCTGTCCCACATCTGCACCCCTTTTAATCTACCTATTAGACCCCTGCTCATTTGAAGCTGTTTTCATTCTACTTCCAAGTAACTTGCATCATTCCAATTAGAAATTCTATCTTTCTATTTCTACTTCACATAACAAGAAAATAAAATGCTTTATTTGTAATTATTTATGTTATACATAAACTACCCAAAGAGCAGCTTGGGGTGATTCCTCATATATGAAGCCCAAAACAGTTCAAGTTGTGAAGTATTGGCAGTCTAGATCAACAGATAACATTGTCACATCTACTGAACAGGCTCAGGATGGAGGATAACTCAAGGATGGGGGAGATAAAATAAATTTGGGGGGACTTTAGCTTAGGACCAACACATCTTTGAGAGTGTTTTTACAGTGAAGAAAATAATCCATCTTGTTCTTTGAGGCACAGCTTGTTCTTCTGAGCTCCTATCCTGGAACTCAACAAGTAGGCAAAACTAGCTTGACAGCAAGCCCCAGGGATCTGCTGATCTCTAGTTACTCATTATAGGCCTATGAATATCACCTCCAAATTTGAACATAGTCTTTGCATTTTAAGAAGGATTTCTTGAGAAACAAGAACAAGCAAGGAACTGATGAATCCATTGGAAGAGCTCAGAGGATGAAGGGAAACTCTCTGCTCAGCTCATTGCCACAGCTGCTTCCTCTCCCTACCAGTTATAGTCACTGTCTGTGAACAGCAGTGTCCCCTGTGAAAATACCATAAACTCCCAGCTCAGGTGTCCTGGAGACTTCAGACATCCTGTCCCTCTTGGCTAAAGAGTAATATTGTCAGTCCTCACATTCCCTTCTGTCAGCTGTTCTCCAGATCAAATATCTGCAGAGCTGAGTGCATTGAAGTGGGCATGAGGCAAATGTCTCTTCAGGCTACTGAGAATGTCCTCAATGGGAGTGGTGTCTGTTCTTACTGAAGGGCCCACATAGAAGAGTAAACAGGGAGTGAGGCAGACCCATTACCTGAAGCCAGGTTCATCCACACACTAATTTTGTGACCTTAAGCATATCATTTGACCTTACAGAGCCTCCAAGGGACCCATAGGAACATAGTGATTGCTTCTGACTGTTCAGGAAGGACCTGGAGAAGCACATGGCCAGAGTTGGCCTTGTTTATCTCCTTTTATTCAAGATTGATTTATTTTCTATTATGTGCTGTGGGAAGAAGATATGAACTTGAATGCAAGTGCCCTTGGAAGCCAGAGGTGTCAAACCCTCTTATATCTTAAGCTGCAGGTCCTGACTTAGGTGCTAAGAACCAAACTCCAGTCTTCTGCAAGAACAGTATACATTCAACTGCTGAGCCATCTCACTACACCATCAGTCTCCCTTTATAAAATCCTACTTAGAAACCTGCAAATTTCTGAGCCCCAACACAAGACTCATATTTGGATTTAGGGAGAAACTTACCTGGGTAAATTACCAGCACCATGTGACTTATTTAAAAACTCAAGAATAAAATTATGGAAATTCTAATTCCTGTGCCCTGCACATGAAACAGTCAATAAACGTTCACTTCTTATTCCCACTTTCTGGATTGTAAAGAAACTAGGTAATAATAATATTTGTTCTCAAGAGATTTTTTGAGACAATGTTATAAAATTGCCTAAATCAATAATACAAAGTAAGAATCATGATAATACCAGTAATGGGGCTAGGGATGTACTCAGCTTTTAAAGTGTTTGCCGAGGAGTAGTACCACCCACTGGGGTTTGAGCCAAGCAAGGCAATCCCCACAGACATGTCCACATGTCTGCCTGATAAAGACAACTCTTCAGCTGAGGCTTCTCCTCTCAGGTGACTCTAGGTTGACGACTGAGGATAACCATGACAGGCCAGCATACACATCACACACACACACACACACACACACACACACACACACACACACACATAAACACACACATACAACATAATGCACACACAGTGCTAGCAACTACTACAATCATCGTAATGCTAGTTAAATTACTTTAAGGTACAATGATGGCTGGAGGCAGCTTTGTATGTGGTTGCATGGGTTTATGTGACACATCTGTGTTTATATGTGGTAGCATTTGAGAGCGGTTTAACATCACTGAAGTGTCCAGAGACTCCTGCTCCATCCCAGTCTCGTGTCCAGTCAGATAAGCAGGAAAACCAGTTAAGGAACTTTAGACAAAAGCCTAGCATAGTAGCCTTGCTCCCTAGAGTCCATCAAGGCTGATAAAATCTGGCCTGCACATAACCACCTCACCTGCTGCATCTCCTTGGGGTACTTAGACCTCCAGGGGCAGGGGGGCTGGTGATATCAAAGGCCTGGGGGTCACATGGCTTCTGAATTTGAGTTCATCTAATTTCTACCTCATTCCATACACACAAACACGTAGCAACAGATAAAATTTCAACCGCCCCGTTCATTTTTAAAATAATGCCTTCCTCCATTGCTACTTCATATAAAGTTAGCAAAAGCAATGAGTTTCTGTGACTCAGTAGTATTATTCTATTTAACTTCAATTGCTTAACAAAAGTAAAATAGTATCTTAAACAGAACTTCACCAGGACAGGTGTGGTAGTGTACAGCCTTAATCTCTAAAATTGTGAAGCAGAGACAGGTGGATGTCTATGAGTTCAAGGCCAGCCTGGTTTACACAGAAAGTTTCAAGCCAGCCCTGGCTATGGTGAGACCCTGTTTCAAAAAGAAGAGAGGAGAAAAAGGAAAAAAAAAATCCTTGTCTTGGTTAGGGTTTCTATTGCTGTGATGAAAACACCATGACCAAAAAGCAAGTTGGCGAGGAAAGGGTTTATTAGACCTACACTTCATCATTGCTATTTATCACTGAAGCCAGTCGGGACAGAAACTCAAACAGGGCAGAATCCTTGTAACAGGAGCTACTGCAGAGTTTATAGAGGTGTGCTGCTTACTGGCTTGCTTCCCATGACTTGCTCAGCCCACCTTCTTATAGAACCCAGGACCATCAGCCCAGGGATGGCACCACCTACCATGACCTGGGCCCTTCCCCACTGATCATTAATTGAGAAAATGCCTTACAGCTGGATCTCATGGAGGCATTTCCTCAACCGAGGCTCCTTCCTCTGATGACTCTAGATTGTGTCAAGTTGACACACAAAACCAGGCAGTACAGTCCCTAATCTTAAAAATGCCCATCTCAACCATGGCTACTGCCCTCAGTAAACACTGACTATATTAGTGTCTCTGTGTCTTTCAACCTCCTTTCTCAGACAGAACTACCTTCCAGACCCCTGGAGCCAACATGAAAACGAAGCATTATTTTACCCAAGATTTGTAATGCCTAGCAATATTGATCCAGCCTGCTGACTGCCCAGAAGGGTGTTCTACTTGCTGCTTTGTGCTTAGAGACAATCTAATAAAAGCTTACTGAATAATAAGCAGTGGGAGCCCACCAATTCTAAAACATGTAGATTGACAGGAATAATCCTCTCCTTGGAACAGATAGGCCAGCAGGCACTTCCCATAAACCCATTACTGCCCACCACCACCCCCAACACACGCCAATAGAAGATGGTAGATTATTGTAACTCCTAGTTCTAGGAGAAATTGCTTTCCTAAATTTGATCGCTACACTAAATATAAAATATGGACATGTGCAATGAAGGGATTGCAGCCCAAACAGCCTTGTCTCTCCAAGGCAGAGGTTAGAAGGTGGATGCACATTGACTCTGAAGGGATGGGGATGGAGTGACCTTTTGCCTTGAAAATGGCCACTCCAAGCTATAATTTCAAACAGAGGGAGGGGTCAGATATTGGGCTGCAAAGGGTGTGTGGAGCCTCTGCTTGGTTAAACTGTCACCAGGATAAGATGGGAGAAGGCAGGAAAGCAATGACTCATGATGGTGAGGACACAGCAGAGATGGCAGGGGACACTGGGAACATATTAGGTGGGGGTTATGGGATATGGCTGAAAGCTTTTCAAAATAACCTAGCAACTGTAGATACAAGGTAAGTGATTTGAAAAGGAAGCTATTTCAGATTTACTCATGAAATATGTGGGGTTTTTTCTCATTTTTGTATTAGTTTTTTGAGAATTTCATAAAATGTATTTGATCATGCCCCTCTGTCACTACTCCAAGATTCTCCCTGCCTTTCCTACTCATCCAACTTTGTGTCCTCTTTAAGGAAATTCTAAACTATCAAGTCCAATTTATGTACTGCCCATATACTCTTGGATGTGGGGGTCTTCCACTGGAATGTTATCAAACTATCAAGAGCCTCATAGAGAAAATTGATACCCTGGTCCCAGCAACCATTGACTGCTATATTTTTAACCATGTTCTTCTCATGTCTGTGCTACCACTGTGGTCTACCTGCAGACAAAGTTCAGTTTCCTGAAGGCCAAGACTTTTAATAGGAAAACATTCTATAAAAACAATTTCTGGAGCTGAGCAAAATCCCTGTGCTCAGTGGACAGTGTTTCAGTCCTAACAACAAACACTGAAAATGAGTTAGACAAACAAGTCATCGAAGAGCTCTGACAGCAATAGAAAGTACCGATGCTCTGTAGAAGCATTGGCGGGGTGTAGGATGCTGCAGCACAGACTTCAGCAGCTCCAGAGCATCTCCTCAGAGAGAGGCTGACACATAAGCCCGAGACTAAGCAGTTGAGCAGAAGTGGACATTGTGAACCGTGGGAAGATCTAGGTGGCATAGATGCCCTTGGCCTCCCTGCTCTGGTCACAGAGTGTTTGGGTAAGAGAACAATACAAGCTGTCTGGCTTCAATTTCTGCTGTGATCGGTGTTTGGGAAAGGCAAGACTGACCTCATGAATCATGAATAAAAAATGAATTGTCATGTCTCTCTTTTGTCTCCAGAAGAAGTTGTCCTCATTTGGCTTTCTCCAGCCATCTTTCCTAGGCCACTTTCTTTTTTTAGCCAGATTGTTCTTAATGAATGGAATACATGTAAATTAAACCCAAATGAAGAGAAGGAACAATTAACAGCCATTGCAGTTAGAAATGCCTTCATTAGCTTGGTATGAGAAAGAAAAATGACAGAGTAATATTGCCACCAGCAATTCCTAAGTCATGTGATTTTTTTGAAACAGATCAATGTTGGTTGCCAAGCAACACACACATTGAGAGAGAGAGAGAAAGAGAGAGAGAGAGAGGCATTGCTACATTTTGATAAATATTTTTAGAAATCCCATGGATTTGACACTGATATTGTCATTGTAATTATTTCTAAGATCTATGTTACCTTAAAGGAAGATCAGCCTCATTAATTGAGAAGAGTTTTGGTGAACAGCAGGCAAATACATCTGGTAAATGAACAGGCAAACAGGAGCAAGGCTGGAAATCACAGCTGCCATCTTGGAACACTTTGTTAATGACATGTGTGTGCTTATTAATGAGTTTATTGCCTTTGTGTCATACTTATGTCACCATCAAATATTAATGTTTTTTATATTATAATAATATCTATTGATAAAGCTGAAATCTGTTTCCCCGTAGGTGTCACCATGAATAATACTTCTGAAATACTAAAATCAATAATGAGAATATTAGGGGGGCATTATAGTATGTCGATGAAACGAATTCTGCTTTAAATGTTGCTTGTAGCATAAACCACATAAACACACCAAGTTATCATTTTAAATACATAAAGGCATGCATCATGGATATGTATCTTATCATACACAAGAATACATTGTCAGATGTAAGAGATGGAAGCCACTCAGCAAACAGACAGGGGGGCTCTACGGATCCTGAGTCGAAGACGAGAAGCTTCTAGTTGTTGGAATTAATGAGCCTGTGTTTCTTTCAGCATGACAGAAGATCATGTACACAAGTGGGAGTATAAATGGCTCAAATAAATCCTCCATTCATTTACCCCTGGATAGGATGGCTGCCGTGCCTGCCTCCACTCACTCCTCCCTTAATGCCAAGCTCCTGCTCAGAGGCCTCCCCCCCCCTCACTCCACATTCCTTGAACAGGATTGGACAATGTCAGTATGAATAAGAGCCCTGGCTGAAGAATACCAAGGCACAAACATCTGCCCTGCTTCTGGGGCTCTGGGCAGAGGCGCTGGCTGGTCAGGGCAGCCAGGAGGCTGGCTGGGCTGTGTAAGAATCAATACTGAGCTTCACCCCACTGCTTCATGGGATTGCTGATAAAGAGAGAGGCATGGCAGACTGTCTTAACCAAGAGAGAAAACGCACACGGATTCCACGGAAACACAGCCCCATCGAGATTCTGGTTAAGTGTTACAACACCTCTGTCCGGGCTTTTAATTGCTCTCCTAGGCCAGGCTGGCTGCAGACATGAGGTCGAAAGCAGGCTCCCTTGCTACCCCTGGCTTCATGCAGCCTCCTCAGTCTACCCACAGAGGGCCTCACCCTGGTGAGCCCCGCTAAAACCTTTTCTTTAATTGCTCACACTTGGACTAATGCAAGGGTGAATGCCCCGGAGCCTGGACAGCTCATCTAACAAGGAGAGACTATCACAGCTAACAGTTCTAGAAGCCCAGCTACCTTACTCATGTGACTCCACAGTAAACCCCCTCAATCCCTTTGTTAGAAGGAAAGCCTTTCAACAGTCCTAAAGAAGCCCCACCATATTGGTTTAGTCAGAACCTTCCAACTAGCCTGGTCACATAACTCCCTAACCATTCAGAGCCTGGGTGGAGAAAAGACAGTTACAATTCTAAATGATAAGGCCCAAGGGTTTGCATTATTTAAAGATAATCCCTAACTGTACTTTAAGGGAGACTGTATGATCCCCCCACCCCCTGGTTTTCTACATCAACGTTGCCCTAGACTGACAAGTTTGTGTCTCCAGAGCCAAAAACACACAGGCCTGCAAAAGATAGCAGAAACAAATGTCTTCCTCTTTCATGTTGTTCATGCAGCATCTACCTTAATTTCCCAAAATCTGAGTGAGTAGGTGACCAAAGCTTTCAAGATTAGGCAGTCCAGAGGAAGGGCAGATGGAAGCAAAACACAGTGCTCAGAATTAGCTTTGCAAATTCAAAATTAGGATGCTAGAAAAATAGCTGCGGCACCCACTGCTCTTGCAGAGGACCCAGGGCCCATATCCTGTATACACACCCACAGTGACTCCAGCTCCAGGGCATCTGTTGCCCTCCTCTAGTATCCACAGGCACTGAACACTGGCAGTACACAGATACACGGGCAGGCAAACACCGGGGACACATATAAATAAAAATAAGTAAATCTTCTGAAAAAATATTTAAAATGCAAGCACTCTCCCACCTTTGACTCATACATTAGGTGAAGAGTTGAGAGTTTTCAGGAGAGAAAAATGTGATAATGAGACCCACTATTTTGTAGACTATGAAGGATAATTTAAAAGAAAGAAGCAAATTTAATACTATCTAAAAAGTTAAAATGGAAAAAAAAATCAGAGTTAGAGGAGAACCATCCCTGGCATTTATCTGTCGGTCTTGTATTTCTGTCCTCCAAAGTACACTTGGAGTATTGAGAACAAAATGAAAATTAAAGAAGTAGCAGACATATTGAAAGCTGTTTGGGGGAGGACTGGGGGAAAGGAAGGAGGGGAAACTGGTTGAGATGTAAAAACAAACAAATAAATACAAAAATGTACAATAAAGACACACATTTTTTAAAATTTAAAAAATTCTGTAAATTGCTAGACAGACTCTTACATGGTTCAAAGAATCATAAGAGTTTTGCTTCTGTCTTTGTTTTAAGACTTATATCCCATCATGTAAAATAAGAAAAAAATAAGAAGAAAGAACTATATCCCAGAGGCAATGGAAGTGATTAGCTCTCATCTTAAAATCTACTTGATTTCTAATTCTAGCCTTTTTTTTTTTTTTAATCCTTGTATACAAGATTGAAAAAAAAGTTCTCTGGGCCCAGCTTCCGCATTTTTCATAAAATAAATTAAAATCGAGGTCATAATTTATACTTAAAACCCTAAAATTTGGCTGGCCATACCAGCCAGGGAAGCAGGTGGGCAGTCTTCAGATCTTTGCTTCTCCTCTTCTCCTCCAAGTCCAATTCTACCTCCATGGCAGGCCACTGGCTGTGGATTCTCCTTCCTCTCTAGCCCTAGCTCTTTCATTCAGCCTTCCTCACTGCCCCATCCTTTTGTCTCACAAACTTCCCAGGCACTTCTTAAAAAACTTCCAGCCATACTGGATAGGGAAGTAGATAGGCCAAATGTTGTGGGATATTTTGATCACACTCAGACAGTCCTAAGATTTACCAATAAAGTTAAACCTTGAATCAGGGAGCAGAGCCAATCAATGGCTAGCTGATCAAAATTGGCCATAGAAAAGTCAGCAATTTGGATAGAGAAGACACACAGGAAGGGAAAGGTGGGGACTTGAGTTTGGCACTTCCTTTTGATTCTGGGATGAGGAAAGAGACACATCTCTTGCAGTGCCTCCAGAAAAAAAAAAAAAAAAACAAAAACAAACAAAAAAAAAAAAAAAAAAAACAAGATCATTCCATCTCTTTGAGCTAGCAGATTTTCACCCCAGCCTTTGACCCCCAAGTCTTATTGATAAATAAAACAATAGGCACTTCATTTAAACCTATTTATCTATATCATGGCCACAGCAAAGCTGGGACCATGGGACCAGAAGCCCTGCCAGGCCATGGCCTGAGTGTCCAGTTGGGCACTGACTGTGGAGCCATGGGACCACAGACAATAATTAAAGTATTAATAGAAAACTAACAGAAAAAATATCAATGACTAAAGTGGGTAAGTGATCTCCAGATCTTTACTCCCCCTTTTCTCCTCCAAGTCCAATCTCTCAGTCCCACCCCTCCTCCCTACTCTTTAGAAGACAACCTGATGATCTTCTCTTCCTTCTCTGCTCCAACTCACAGGGGACTAAGCAGATCCTGGTGACACACCCTACTTTCCTCCCTCCCTTCAGCTTCCTTCATCCCTTCTAGTCCATCTCTATCCCTAGCAATCAGTTCCCAGTACCAAGAAACATATTTTATTCAGATCCTCCAGTGACCACACCTGGCAGGATCTAAGACCTATTCCAGACCAGGCAGTCTACAGCCTCCACATCTCCTAAAAACCAGAGAGAGAAAACAAAAACCAAAGAATGGAATCCCCACCCAACAAAGATGAGATATCAGCACCTAGAGTTACAATTATCCCAAACCAAGATGCCTAGATGTCACTGTAAAATCACAATCAATACAGCAAGCTAAATGTGAGTCCACTTGAGCTCAGCAACCCTACTGTAGTAGACCCTGAGAAATGCAATGTGGCTAAAGCATAAGACGAGGATTTCAAAATACCCTTTATGAATATGTTAGAGGTCTTTAAAGAGGGAATGAATAAATCCTTTAAAGAAATCTATGAAAACACAAATAGTGGAATAAAATAGTTCAAGACTTAAAACTAGAAATAGGGCTAATAAAGAAAATCCAAACTGTAGGTAAAAGGGAATGGGAAACTTAGGAACTCAAACAGGAAACACGAAGGGAACCCTCTCCAACTGAATACAAGAGATAGAAGAGAAACTCTTGGTCATTGGAGACAAGACAGAAGAAATGGAAATGGAAAATGTTAAATAAAAAAACTCAGAAGACATCCAGGAAATTTTGGACACCATAAAAAGACTGAATATAAGAATAATAGGAATAGAGGAAAGAAATTAAATCAAGGTCAAAGGCACGGGATATATTCTCAACAATACCACAGAAGAAAATTCTCCTAACCTAAAGAAGCATGCAGGACACCAAAGAGACTGGACCAGAAAATAAATTTTACATGGCACATAATAATCAAAACAAAAAAATATGTACAACAAATAAAAATTATTAAAAGTTGCAAGGGGGAAAAACCCAACTAATATATATAAAGGTAGACCTGTTAGAATAACACCTGACTTTTCAGTGTAGGCTCTAAAATCTAGAAGGGCGTGGACAAGGTGTTTTACGAACTCTAAGAGACCACAGATACCAATTCAGGCTACTGTTCCCAGCAAAACTTTCAATAATAATAAATGGAGAAAGAAAGACATTCTATTATTTAAAAATTTAAGCAGTATCTATCTACAAATTCAGCCATACAGAAAGCACTAGAAGAAAAACTTCAACCTGAAAATGTTAATAACATCCAAGAAAACACAGGAATAAATATTACCAAACCAGTAAATCTAAAAAAAAAAAAAAAAACACAGGGGAACTACACAACAACAATAAAATAATGAGAATCAACTTTGAGGAATTCAGTAAGGTTGGCAAACCTTTAATACAAATTAACTTTCTGGCAGAGAGAAAGAAAGAGAAGATTCAAATTAGCAAAATTTTAGAGGAAAGGGGTTGTATAACCATGGACAACAAAGAAAGCCAGAGAATCATAAGAACATACTTTACAAACCAAATCAGAAAATCAAAAAGAAATAGAAAAGAAATAGATAATTTTCTCAATAGGCAACACCTACCAAAGTTAAATCAATATCTGATGAGCAATTTAAGTAGACCTATAAATCCTAGTGAAATAGAATCATTAATTAAAAGTCTACCAACCAAAAAATAACCCCAGGGCCCAATGGTTTTAGTGTCAAATTCTACCAGACTTTGAAAGAAGAATTAATGTCAATACTACTCAAATTATTCCATAAATTGAAAAAGAAGGAATATTGTCCAATTTTTTAGGAGGCCAGAGTTAGGCTGATATCTGAACTGCATAAAGACCCAACAAATAAAGAATTACAGACCAATTTCCCTTATGAACAATGATACAAAAATTCTCAATAAAATACTTGCAAACTGTCACAGTTTGAATATAATTGACCCCCATAATCTCAAAGAGTGGCACTATTAGGAGATGTGGCTTTGTTGAAGTGGGTATGGTCTTGTTGGAGGAAATGTGTCACAGTGTGAGTGGGCTTTGAGGTTTCCTATGCTCAGGAAACCACCAAGTACCTCAGTTGACTTCCTGTTACCTGCAAGATGTAGGACTATCAGCTGTTCCTCTGGACCCACATCTGTCTGCATGCCACCATGCTCTCTGCCATGATAACAATGAATTGAACCTCAGAAACTATAAACAAGCTCCCTCAAGCCTCCTTATAAGAGTTGCCATGCTCATGGTACCTTTCCATAGCAATAGAAAACCCTAAGACAAAAGCTTGTACCAGGGACTGGGGTATTGTTGTGATAGGCCTAACCATGTTTTTGTTTGGAATAATATGAACTTTGGGAATTTGGGTTAGGAAAGCAGTGGAATGTTTAAAGTGCCACTTAATGGGTCATGCTTGTAGGAGCATGGAAGACAGTGGTGCTAAATGGGATTTGATGGACCATGGGTATCAAGAAGTTTCAGAGGAGTATGTTCAGAGTATGTTGCCTGGAGATCTTTCTTGTGATGTTTTGGTGAAGAAAATGGCTGCTTTTTGCCCTTGTCTGAAGAGTGTGCCCAATGCTAAAGTGGAGAGTTTTGGATTAATTCCACTGGCAGAAGAAATCTCAAAACCACCTAGTATAGACTCTGTTTGTGGTTACTAGTGTTACTGTAATGAAGATATGTAATGAAAAGGAGCAAGCTGAAAGAGGAAAAATATTTCAGGAGAAAAAGAACACCAAGAAGGAAGTGGAATGAAATCCTGTGTTCAAGGACATAAACAAATTAAGAAATGGAATAAAGGAAATAAGAGAATTAATTAATTAATTAATTAATTAAAAGAAATGGAATAAGGGAGTGATGACTTCACAGTAAGGTCCCACCCAACTAAGTGTCCAACTTGTGAAAAGGACCTAAAAAATAAAGCTTGGAGACAGGTGCGGTGGTGGTGCACACCTTCAAACCCAGCCCTTGAAAAGCAGTGGCTGATGGATCTTGGAGTTTGACACCAGCCTGGTCTACAGAGCAAGTTTCAGGACAACTAAGCTTAGGCAGTGAAGGAGAGAAAGCTGGCAAAAATATAACTGAATGAGGCGACCATGTTCCGGCCCCAGTAAGCAATAGAACTTGGAAGTTTCAGCCACATGGTTCTGGATTTAGAGTTAAGGACAGAAGAAAGGGGTTACAGAATTTGCCTCTGTGCCTAAAGAAAGTCACAAGGTCAGGCATGTGTTAGGGTTGTCCCTCAACGGAGGCCTAGAAGTGAGGCCATTGCATGAAGCTGTGAAGTTGAAACTTGGATTGCCATAGAGAACCCAAGATGTTAGAAATGCCAGACTCCTAGGACACCTGCCAAGGACAGCTGCTAACAGGGAGCAGAAACAAACAGCCCAAGAGAAAGAAGATGGAGTGGGAGATCTGAAGAGCATTTTGACATCAGACATAAAAAAGCAGTTTGGAGTTTGCCCAGCTGGTTTTTAGTCTTGCTTTGACCCAGTATTTCCTCACTATGCTCCCTTCCCTACATTTTAGAATGGTAATGTATAGCCTGTGCCATTATATGTTGGAAGCATGTGATCTGTTTTTATTTTATTCTATTTATTTTTATTTTACAGGGGTATAACAGTTAAAAGATTGTGTGGCTCTCAGAAGAGAAAACATTATTGAGACTGAAATAGACTACAGGGATGTTTGAAGTTAGACAAAATTCATTTTGCATTATGATGTTGCAACATTATGATGTTGTTACAAGCTTGTGGGGACCAGGGGGTGGCATGTGCTAGTTTGAATGTAATTAGCTCCCATAATCTCATAGAGAGTGCAGATGCTCTCCAACTGGAGCAAAGTGCAGTTGTGAGGCACCATGTGGGTGCTGGGAACTGAATATAGATTCTCTGCAAGAGCACTCTTAACCTCTGAGCCATCTTTTCAGCCCACTGAGAAAAATTATTCCTACACAGATATTAATGTGGTTCTGTTCCCCAAATGATGTAACCACTGCTTAAGAATGAGGATAAGAATTGCACCCAATGACGAATAAAGAGGAAAAATCAATGTGGGACTAGGCCAGAACTTTGTAATCAACATGGCTCTGCAGACACAGAAGGGGCTTCTTCCCACAGCTCTCAGAATCTTCTGCCGCTGGTTGCCTAAAAATCTACCCTATGGCCTAATTTGCTTGTGATCATCTTCACCTCCATCCCCTCCCTCATCCTCCAATTTATCAGCTATTCCTTTTAGGAATCTTAATGTCCTAGAAAAACATCAGCTTTGGATGGAAAGGTTAGAAATCCCCTGTACAGGATAACACTCCTGGTTCAAAATAAAATAGATTTTGTTATTAAAAAGCAGTCCAAATTTTAAAATTGCTTCAGTGATATAGCAAATCATGACAATTACATTCGAAGGAATTTTCACTTAACACTTTTCTTAAGCCCTTCAAAAAATTGCAAAGGGATTAGCATTTATTTGGTCAAAACGTCGACTCTATTGGACAGGAAAGTAAATTCTCTCTAGATAAATCCCATACTGATCTGACTTTCCCCATGAAAATCTGTATAGTGACTTCCTAGTTTATTACACCTCCTTGAAAAGGGTAATTTAATAAGGCCTCACTACAAATACTTAATTGTGCCCAGCGATCGACAGCACCTTTAAACAGTTGTGTTTTTGCCAGAATTAGCTAATGGAAGTAGGATTGCCACTTAATGCCTCAGCTTGCACTGGTAGAAAATAAATCACATCTGACATTCCTTTGGCTTTTAAAGGACATACTTAGATAATATTTACAGTAGGATAGATCTATTATTGCATTTGTTTTTCTTGGGTTAAAAAGGGGGGAATCAAATGAGTTCTGAGGGATAATATTTCTTTGTACCTGCTCCATTTGGAAACCCTGTACACAACATAGCTCATTTAGACCAAAGTTTAAATATCTGAAAGGAAAGTTGACATTTCAATAAGGCAAACAGCCAGTTGAGTGATGACTAACCCATGTGTATATGGTCTGTTTGTATGGAGGGTTTGGAAAAGGAGTTTGCATTATTGACACACCTGACACACTAAAGATGCTCTCTAGTTGCTGTGAGAAGGATGGAGAGACCCAGCAATGGGAAATTGGCTACACACAAGGTGCTAATCTAGATGTGTTAAGCACTTCATTCAGTCCTGGAAACCACACCGGACTATAATGTTGCTTTAGTATTTTCCCCTAGGATTCCATATAATTTCTATGAAATTTTAGGACAGACAACTCTTTTCAGTACCGGCGGTGTTGGAAGAAAGCCCAGGGTGATGCTTATTTTTGCTCACAGCTCCATTTCCTCCTCTGGGGAGACAAGGCCATAGCATACAAACCTGCGGGGTGAAGAGGAGATTAGGATGTTGAATGGTGGCATGAATTCATTGTATTCCTAAGGAAACACTAAAATTTCATTAAATGTAGGCTTTTATTTCCTTGACTTTGGATGGGAATAATTTTACTAACTCTCTGTTATATTTCTGTGAGATCCAAAAGAGTTGATACTTAAGTAATTTCAGAATGCTTCATGTAAAGAGGTATCTAAATGAAGGGGAAAATATCAGAGAAAGTACTTTGAGAAGCTTCAGGAGGTGAATCTGAGGTCTTCATCAAGGCTTCCCTTCAACATTATTGGCAGTCTTCCAGCTAAGGCTTCTAACATGGGGCGTACAGCTAAGGGATAAGTGAGAACTAAGCCTCACTCTCTCTAAATCCTCATGGACTCACGTTTGGTTTTGATCTAACAGTGAAGAATTAAGTCAAATCTATATTTGTTTCAGATATATTTAGGAATACTATCCACTCAGCTTTTACTGTCTCCTTGACAAAACCCAGAGTCTCCCAAGAAGGGAGTCTCAGTTGAGAGATACCCAAAAGAGAATGGCTTGTGGGCCCGTCTGTGGAGGGTTGTCTTGATTGCTATTTGATGTGAGGTGGTTCAGCCACTGTTGTCAGTCACATGGTCCTGGGCTATATAAGAAAGCTAGTTCTCAAGCATCAGCCAACAAGCAAGCCAACAAATAGCATTCCTCCATGGTTTCTGCCTCAAAAATTTTGTTTTAGTCTCTGCCCTGACTTTTCTCAAAGATACCGTGACCTGGATGTGTAAGTAAGCCAAATAAACCTTTTCCTTCCCTAAGTTGCTCTTGATCAAAATGCTTTTTTGTAATTATTATTACTGCAAGTCAAAGGAAACTAGAACAAAAATTGATAACAAGCATCTTTCTCTGGAAGTCTAGCCAAGGCTTAACTAAAAGAACAGAAGCAGGCAGAGCTTTCTCCATACACCCCATTCCCCATTCATCTCACTTTCCTATTCCCTTTAAGTCATCATAAGACTATGTCAAATAAATACATGACAAGGCTGGGTGGTGCAACCGGTCATCTCATAACTCAGCACTTGGAAGCAGAAGGCTCATAAAATGTGTGTATGGAAGCATTTTGTAGCATCATATTGAAGGGGACAATTCCACATTTTTATATTACCAATTCAAAACAAATTTAAGAGTAACAAAGCCACATACCTCATGCTACCTAAGTCCAAAATCTACCACAAAGTTATGGTAATTGAAGTAGAAAAATACTGGAGTGGAAATATACATAGTCATCAACAGAATAGAGATAACAGAAACAGATATGTGCATGTATAACCAACTGGTTTCTGACATAGGTGCCATGAACATGTGATGTCAAAATTTTAGTTTCTCAGCTAAATGCTGCTACAATTCCCCAATAGAAATTCCAGTGATTTTCCATAAAAATAGAGGGGGTAAACTAAAATTTACATGGAAGCATAAAAAGTAAATGGCTTAAAGCACTGTTGAGAAAAAAGAAAATACTCCTGGAAGCTGGATGTGTCATAGTACTGACCTCAAGATATACTAGAGCCATAGATAGGGACAAAAAACTGCATGGTATGGCACAAAACTAGACAAATGTATTTATCTGTATTGATTCTTTGGGAATTTCACATCATCCACCCCAATCACACACACACTTCCCATTCCATTGACATTCACTCCCCACCCCCAAGACCTCCCTCACAAAAAAATAAAATTTAAATTAAAAAACAGAAAACAAACCCAATCTGTGTTATCCATATACTCAATGGAGCATAGTCAAACTCTCAGTGGCCCATACCACAAATAGAACTGAGTCGTTCCCGTCCAATAGCCCCACTGAGAGCCACCAATTGTGGAAAGCTAACCTCAGCATTGTTATCACATTTTTCAAGAGTTCTCTTTCTGTTTCGACTGTCACTTTGGGGGAGTAGTAGAGGTTGTGGCAGAAGCCTTTCGTGACCCTCCCTCTTTACAGTGCACTTGCAGTCATCAACATCACTGCAAAATTAGCTTCCTTGCTCTTTATAGTCAGTGTGAGCACGGATCATGAGCTTCCACGTGATTTCTGGTGACAGCACAGATCACAGCAGGACCACAGACCCATTACTAATGGATAGACTAGAGGACCCACTATGCCCGCCTTATTTTTTGACAAAACAGAAATGTCTGAATTGGAGAAAAGACAGTGTCCTCAACAAATGGTGCTGAGAAAACTAAATATCCCCATGTAGATAAAAGAAACTAAACCTATATCTCTTACTTCATATAAAAATCAATTCAAAACAGATCAAAGGCCTTAATGTAAGAGCAGAAACTAAAACAGTTAGGGGAAACACTTCAAGACAGAGGCATGGGCAAGAGCTTTCCGAAAAGGACTCTTAAGAGTTCAGGAAATGAAACCAAGGATTGACAAATGGGATTTCAGGAAGTTAAAAGGCTTCTGTGCTGCTAAGGAGACAATCAGCAGAGAAGAGACAGCTAGGGAAACAGGTAAATATTTTTGCTACCTACACATCTGACAGAATACATACATACCAAAAACTTAATACACAAAATGCAAACAATCAAATCAATAAATGAGCTAGTGAAATAAACAGCTAGTTCCCCAACTAGAAAGTACAAATGGTCAATAAATATACAAAAAGCTTCCATCTTTCTCCATCAGTGAAAACAACATTGAGATTCTGTCTCGCCCCAGTAAGAACAGCTGTTGTTCAGAAAACAGATAGCAGAAAATGCAGGTGAGAATGTGGAGCAAAGGAACCCTTACATACTGCTATCGAGAATGTAACCTAGTCCATCTCTGTGGAAATCAGAATGAAGGTCTCCAAAACAACTACAAGAGAACCACTATTCAACTCATGATTCCATGTCTGAGAACATATTCAAAGGATGCTGACTAAACAACCACAAAGACAACTGTGCATCTACATTTAATGTAGAACTTATCACATTAGCCAAGTTATGGGACCAGTCTAAATATCTAACTGAAAACAAATTGATACAAGAAAATGTGGAGGGTTTGTTGTTGTTGTTGTTGTTGTTGTTGTTGTTGTTTTGGAGGGGGAAGCCATGGAGAAGAATGACATTAGACCATTTGCAGAAAAATGGATGCATCTACAAATGGTTATATTAGATGAATATAGTAAGACACAAAAAAATAAATATTACATGTATTTTTCTTCACTTCTGGATACTATATCTTACATGGATAAGAAGTGAAAGCAGAAATGAGGCTAGCTAGAGGAATGGATGAAAACACAATAGGAGGAGGGGGAACAGGTAATAAATATGGTCAAAGCACAAGGACTTCTAATACAAAAACGTGTATATGAAAGCCATCACCATGTACATTGAATATAAACCAATAAGTCATATATAATGACACAGAAAAAATAAATAGGGCTAGCAAAACTAAAAAAAATATACTATCATATATGCTTTAAAAATTAAATTTTACTAGAAGCAAAAGCCTGAGATTTGAAATTATAAAATTACTGGGAAAAAAACTGAATGATATAATTTTGGAGAAGGACTCTGAATGAAAGCAATGAAGCAGAAACAGATCAAAGAGTGTTCCTCAGGCTAAAAAAGCCACATGGCAAGCAGACAACCAAGCATGAAGAGAATACATCATGGGCAATCCAAACATCTGATGAAGAGTTAATAGCCAAACATATAAATATACATGTTTTATATGCATTTATATGCATCTTTCCCTTCTCCACCCACCTCCCACATACTTCCTAGCTTTGGTAATCACTTTCTATCCTCTATTCTTAGGATACTAACAATTTAGATTCCATACCTAATGGCATGTAGGACACGCAGGACATGTCTTCTATGCCTGTATTATTTAATAATGTTCTTGACTTCCATACACAGAATAACAGCAAGAAATGCATCCAATCTTTTGAATGCATCATAGACCTTAGGTCAGCATAAATGGACCTAGAGAAGGCTGTTAAATGAAATGATCCATACACAGGATAGATCTTCATGAGCTCACTTACATGTGGAATGGAAAACACTCAGACTCAGTGAAAGAGGAAAACGATCATGACTTGAGGCTTAGGCAAGAGAATTGAGAAGGTATCAGTCAAAGGATCATAGTTTTAAGGAGTGAGCTCAAGAGATGTTTATATATTGCTGTGACAAGTTAGTAACCACATGTTCTATATTTGAAATTTGGTTTTTAAAGTAGGTTTTGAGACTTGTCACCACAATTAGTAGCTAGGTACACATACATCAAAAAAAATACTGCAAATACAGTTTTTACTTGGCAGTGGAGTAGTGCTCACTGCCTTGGTGTTGATCTGTTACAGAGCAACTGGGATGGATTTACATAAAGAAGTCTGTACATTTCTGAACCCTTGATCTTGCCATGGTTCTGAGTACAAAAACAAGCATGTTGTGTTTTTCCACTTAAAAGTTGATATTCTTCTGGGCATGGTGATGTCATGTGCTATCCTAGTTAGATTTATGTTGCTATGATAAACAGAAAAGCAACTTACTTCATCTTACAGCTCATAGTCCCTCTCTGAAGCGAAGTCATGGCAAGCACTCAAGACAGGAACCAAGAGACAAGAACGAAACAGAAGCCATCAAGGAATGGTGCTCACTGGCTTGCTCAACATGGCTTGCTCAACCTGCTTTCTTCTACAACCCAGGACCACAGGAGTGGCACATCTCACAGTAGGTTAACCCTTCCCACATAAATGATTAAGCAAGAAAATGCTTCACAGACGCATCGAATTTCGTGTGAAGTTGACATAAAAATTAGCCATCACACAGACCTTTAATTACAATACTTGGGAAGCAGGGACAAGTAGATTCCTGCAAGTTCAAGACCACCCAGAGATACATAGTGAACTTGTCTCAAAATAAAAGCTGATGTTTTTGTAGAATACTCTAGATAAGTATTTTCAGACCTTTGGCCCATGAGTACCTCTTAGTTCCAGAAGGCAGCAGTCATAAATTCCCTGAAGGCAGTAACACAGCCAAGTGTTTTATTCACCCCTGTTGAATAATGCCCCATTCCAGAAAGCAACATGCATCAAATTTTACAAATATCAGATACAAAAGCCAGGTTATGCCACATTGCAGCAGACCTGACTCTGCCTGAATCGATTATTTCACACAGTTACCTGTAATTGATAATAGGAGGGAAAGATTAGGTCGCCTACACATCTCAAAGAAAAAGGTCTTCTTCCATACATCTTACATGGTATTGTATTAGGCTTCTAGATGGGAGGATCAATCTTATCCTTAGTATTGTAAAGGGCATCTTTAAAATTCAATCATACTCCAGAAGAATCGCAAATGCCAAGTGTTTACATAATTGAGCTCAACGACTGTTATTAAATCAGTGGCAAAGGTTACCTTTCCTGATGGAAGGTAGTTTGGATAAATAGTAAAACTGTTTCAAATTCCCATGGAGTCTACACCAACTGTTCCACTCTCTCTCCCCTTAAATAAGAAATGCCTGAGGGGGTGATAACAATTTTCTCTTCCTCCTCCTGTTTTGTTTTGTGTTTTTTTTAAACTAATAATGAAAACTCAGAACAAGAAATAATGAAAACCTACAGAACAAGGGTCCATGTCTGCAGTGTAAAGGATGCTGAGTTTACATGGCCTCTGCTATTCCAACGGGGGTTGATAAAGATGGTTGTTCTGTTGTCTGTGTATAGAAGGTTGTTTTAGAATAACAAAACTTCATCCAGATAAGATTGGAGCATGAACTGAGCAGGTCAAAGAAATCTGGTTGGGGCTGAGGAAGGGTAAGATACACAGAGCTAGGAAAATCCACACTGGTCTTCTGAGTTTATGCCCCTAGAATAACCAGGAGAGAGCAAGTGTTTTCTTGGGGCAGCAATCTTGAGGACCTCAGCTGGGCCAGGGTAATTCAATCACTCCATAACTGGCCAGTTAAAGACCCCTCTCAATCACAAGTCCATAGGAACCAAATCAGGGAGATCCCCTAGTATAATTTCTTCACTTCATTTTGTCCAGAACCAGTACTCTAGGCTGTCATTCTTTAGAACATATCCCAGAACCCTGCTTCAAAGAAAAACAACATCTTACATCATTCTTAAGGCCCCCCTATGTACTCATCACTCTTTAAAGATATGAGCAGTGGGAACCCTTACTCACTGTTTCTGGCAATGTACAAAATGATATTAACCCTTTGGAAGCTGAACAGACTAGAGTTTACTCAAGAGTCAACGACATACCCACATAAAATTTTAGAGCAGATTTATTTATGGTTACCAAAACAAATAAGCAACCAGGGTGTCTTTAATTATAGGAAATATCTATGCTTTCCTCTGAATTTTCCTGAGAACTTAAAGTTTCACTTTTTAAAAAGGGTCTCATCTTTTAAAAAGGTATGCCTGCTCATTAAAAAATTCATCAAGTCAGAGCAAAGAACCTTTCAAATTTTGTGAATTTTCTAAAATTTTTGCCTACCATGCACTGTAAAGTGAATATTTTAAGTCAAATCATCTAGCTCTCTACCACAATAATGTAATGTACCTATCATTAATATTAAGTAAAAATGATTATAGCCATTAATTAATAAGTATGGAGACAGATGTATATATGTTTATGCTTGACTTTATTTAAAGGGAAAGCAAACATAAAATACCATTCAGAAATCACTTCACCAGAATTCTACCACAAAATAGTTCAAAGGCTTTAAGAGCCACATAGATTTATCGCAGTTCTGCTTACCAATTTCTGTATTAATGACTTTTCTGTTGCTGAGGTACAATACCATGACAGAAAGTAACTTTGGAGAAGAAAGTGTTTGTTTTGGCTGATCCTTGCAGTGGGATAGAATCCATCACAGTGGGAGAGGACTTGGAAACAGGGAGAACATGACAGGAGCATTTCATACACACACAGGGTGTAGGCAGAAAATAAGAAGTAGAACCAGGCTATGAACTTCCAAAGCCCACCCTGAGTGGCATACTTCCTTTATCAAGGCTCCAGCTCCTAAAGGGTCTGTAACCTCCCCCAAACAACACCACCAACAGGGGAGCACGTGTTGAAACCCACGAACCTGTGGGCGGACATTTGCAAACCATCACAGAAGCTGTGTGAATGGTTCCTAGTATTAGAGGAGCTACTGATGAGATAGAGAAGTGTATCTATCTCATCTCAGCTTTTAGCAATTTGAATTTTTTCACTCAACTCCAGTGTTTCTTCAAGAAATTGTATCTAAGAGGCTGCACATTTGTGATAATTTGTATGCTTTAAAATGCTCTTCCATGCCTTCTCCATGAATGATAGGATAGCATGTGGGAATCTGTGATCATCATTTTTTTTACTTAAAGCATAGGATACTAGATTCATATATTTGAAAATATCTGATGACAGAATTTCTCTATTCAATACCCTATTTTTAATTCCAGGGTCCTTATAGAAACATGCCATTTTATTTTGGTTAAAAAAAAATTAAATAGGAAATATTTCACAGATGTTCATGAATTTTGTGTGGTTTGTTAGAAACACAGTGACCTTGACACTCACGTTTTTTTAGTCCACATAAATTTTCCAAGTATTGTTTAAAGATTCTTTTACTTTAATTATGTATATGTATGTGTATTTATGTATGTGTGCACATTAGTGCAGTGCCCTTGGAGGACAGAAGAGGGCATCATATATGCTACAGCTGGAGTTAAAGATAGTCTTGAGCTACCAGATGTGGATGCTGAGAACTAAACTTGAGCCTGAATTAAACTTGAGCCTTTGCAAGATCAGCAAGAGCTCTTAACTGCTGAGACATCTTTCCAGCCCCTCCCATTATTTTTATTTATTTCTGCCCCCAACCCTGTTCTGTTTTATCCTCTATAATCCCTTTGTATTGAATTGAGGATTTGTTATTCCTGTCTTTATCAGCTCTCTAAGTGCATTTAATTATATCCGTTCATCCAAATCTTGGAAAATTTCCTGAGCCTGTATTAATCTTCACTGAAGAAGCATTAAACAATGAGCACTTTGTGTTTTCCTTTGTAATGCACTCTGTCATTTGCTTCTTATTCTCTTAGAGCTTGGATCTTGCACTATTTCTCTTTTGGTTTGATATTATTGACTGAATTTCACTGGTAATGCAAAATAAGAGATTTTCTACAATTTTTCTTAAATTTTCATTATATGCCTATATATGGTTATATTAAGGGTTTTCTTGCTGAGAGGATAGCTTTTGTCTGTCATCACTTACTGGCTTAGAACTTGAGCTCAGGAGTGGAAACTGAGCTCATAGTTTCATCTGCTACTTAGTTAAGTTTCTCTCTCTCCCTTACTATCATTTCTAGTGTGAGCCATTTCCTTCACATCATTCCCCCTATGGAACTGTGGAACACATTCGTACTGTGGAACTCTGGGATTTGGGGTGGGGTTAGACAATAGACTTATGTCTCCATCTTAAACAGCTTGCTTTTTAACTGTGATTTTATAGGTGTGGTGAGTAGAAAGGGAGAGAAATAATGGAAATAATGGTGTTGATATTGATCTTGTTTATGGGAACCACAGCCAAAAAAAATAATAATAATAATAACTGGAGTTGTGCTGTTTTGTGCTATAGGCCTTGCATCAGTCAAAAAGGAAATATCTAAGTTCTGCATGGTAGGGAAGTAGCTCCCTAAAACAGCTATTGCCCTGGGGAGTCAACCTTGATCATAACTGTATACTCGTGCACACAAGGTTCACTGGAACTTTCTACTCAGAGAACCAGGTTTAGTTAAAAGCACCACATAGAACAACTCCAATTCTTTTGAACAAGATCACATGAAGCTTAGGCTAGTCTCCAACTTGCTTATAGGATGACCCTGAGCCCCTGATTCTCCTGCCTCCACTTTTCCAAAGTGCTGAGCTTACAGTTGTGCACAGCTACACCTGATTTATGAAGTGTTGGAGATGGAACCCAGAGATTTGTGCATGGTAAGCACAAGGTCCTTGTAGCTCTACCAACTGAGCTACTTTTTAACTTTTTATTTGTGAGGCCATATACTTGTCTAAAGGCAAGCTGTTGGGATAAGTTGGTCTTTATCAGTGGGAACAGAAGTGCTTCTTTCACAGCCAAACTATGCCACCCAGGGTAACATGCCAGAAAGCACTCCATCTGAATGGAAGCTTCTGTCATAAGGCAAGAGATGCCTGGTTCATCTCTTTGCTAGTCTGATTCATCAATCTCATGTTAACAACAGAAACCATAAAGAGATGTTACTGTAGCTACCTCCTCACAAACTCTAACTGCCTGTTACTCCTCAGCATTCCCAACCCACACCACATACACCTTTTCTTAGAGTATGAAAAAGAGATTTAAGATGGAATTTATCAAGAAATTCAGTATTACAAAGAAGAGATGTGGCAGGAACAGAGGGCAACAATTGGGATGAAATAGGGAAGTAGCTAGAGGATTAGACATGCCTTGGGAAAACCACTTTTACTACTTTCACTTTCTTTCGGTCCTTCCATGCTTTCTCTACATGGCAAACTCTCATCTTGCTGTGGGATCCCAGAGTGTGAGCTTCATTTTCAGTCTTTTAGTAGGAAGCTGGTTCCTGCTAGGACCCCCTTTTACATGGTTGAGTTCTGAGCCTTCCATTACAGAGATATACCCAGATCCCACAACAATGGTTCTGCCTTCTCCAATCATTTTGGGTCCTAAAGAAATAATGAATCCAGTGTGTGTGGAGTGCAAGATTGCTGAGAGTAGAAACAGGCAGGTAATGCTCATTATGAACAAATCTGGGTTTGCCTTCAGTTTAAGTTGTGTTTTCTCATATGGGTCCTGGGAATGTAAATAAACTTCAGTAAACCTACTAAAGAGGCCTGGGTGTGCCAGGCATTCATGACACATGCTTTTAGTCCCATGTGTTCCAGGACAGGCTGGAAGCAATACAGAGAAACCCTGTCTTGAAAAATGAAGAAGGAGGAGGAGGAGGGAAGGAAAGAAAGAAAGAAAGAAAGAAAGAAAGAAAGAAAGAAAGAAAGAAAGAAAGAAAGAAAGAAAGAAAGAAAGAAAGAAAGAAAGAAAGAAAGAAAGAAAGAAAGAAAGAAAGAAAGAAAGAAAGAAAGAAAGCACTGAAAGCACTGGCACTGCCCCTCTACCCAGGTCACCAGTAAGGAACCTGGGACTCAGAGCCAATGCTTCACAGTCAAGTCCACCCGCTGCCTTTTTTGTGTTATCTGTGACTTCCAGTGACCTGCTTGGGCTATAAATAGCCACAAAGCCCCCTGGTATTTGGGTATTAAGATATGCTGATCCATCCTCACCATTCTGCCTCAAAATCCAAGTGAAAGAAGATATTCAAAGTCTTCTCAGGCCAGCAAGTGCAGCATGGTGCAGAAAACCATGGGTTTCAAGATAACTGATCGTTATCAATGAACTTGATCAACTGGGCAAATATATTCAAGCCATGAGGTTAAGAAACACATCACTCTGCTTAAAATACAATATTTCTTATTGATTGTGAAAATCCCTACGGTTACACACACACAACCATGCCCAGCTTTCTACATGGGTGCTAAGGATTTGAACTCAGGTCCTCGGGCTTACAGAATAAGCCCAATTTTCTTACCCAATTTTCTTCTCTCTAGCCCTCAGCCTTATTGTTTAACAAAGGGTCTCTGGCTAAACCTAAAGCTCATTCATTTGGTTTGGCTGGTTGACCAAAGGACTCTAGGGAATCATCTGTCTCAACATGCCTGTATTTCTGCATTCATTCTGGAGACTGGATTTTAGATCCATGTGCTTATGAAGAAAGCACCTTATCCACAGAGTTGCCTCTCCCTCTGGCCCTCATGACAGCATCTTTAAAATCCAAATCTTAGCCCACTGAATGCCTATCACAGAATCTCAACTTCTCTTTGGTGCTAATGTCGCTGATGGATTTTTATGTTGGCATTACTGTACACATATCCTCAGGGGCTGAGACGGTACCAACCTACACCATAGACAATTACAGGATAAAACAATGAATTAAAGAAAACCTAACAGAGCTCCACTAGGACAATGTGCCTAATTGCAGGATGCAGTAAATAAAGCATGTATTTAGTTTTCAAACCCTAATAGAGTACAAGGAAACCAGAGAAGCCATCTCTCTATAAGATCTTCTACAGACAAGATGAGAAACCACATGCAAATTGGTTAGCCTTTAAGTACCTTATGTTTTTCATCTGTCAAGAGAAGCTGGACCAGGTGACATCACTACTCCCCAGCTCTACAGCCCTGAGTGCAACAACCCACCCACCTTGCTTTGCTGTAATCTTTCCTTGTATCCAGAAGTCAATTCCTTTCAACCACACATCCCCAGAATCTTGGCCAAGCTGACTCTCAAAGCAAAGCTTTGAAATTCCCAAATACAGTCAGCTCAGGCCTGCTGGTGCCTCGTAGATCTGCCACTTCACAATTCAAGTAGTCAGCTATTGACTCGTGACAATCTATATCTGCATTAAAATGGGAGTTTTGGATTAATGTGGAGCTGAGAGCCTGACGGAGACTCTTTGCTGCCAGCCTGTCTCTGTAATTGCAGAATGGATTTCACCACCCACAAAGGGCAAAATGAATGTGATCATCCCTGGTCGTCGATAGCCCATCGATTTTTTTTCTTTTGACTCTATGATTCGCACAGATATTGAAGCTCATTTTTTAAGCAAGGAGACTTATTAATCTACATTCTTCAAAACTAGTGGACCCTACAGTGAGATGAACTCTGGGGGTGACTTGATTTGTCACATAAATTTTTTTCAATTGTTTTCACATGCATGTGTGCACACCTGCGTGCACATTCACACACATGCTTGTATTCTCAGTCTTACTAAAAATCGGCATGCTTTGTAGAAGCTTGGACACTGTACTCATTATCAGACCATTTAGGAAAGTTCCAGAATAAAATGTTGTCAAGTATTTGATACATTCTGGTCTGTGGTATCCGTTCTCTAGGCTAGGTTTTCCACTCACCCCTAAGGTCGTAAACGGGATGTCTATAGCAAAACCTGTGGTTACAAAGATGGAACTCAGATCCAGGACCAATTCTTCCCTGAATGGAGCCTATTAATCTACAGTAAGCAAGAGAGAAAGACAGACCTGCAACATTCAATTGTGGTTGCCCCAAACCATACCAGTTCTTTGTATTTCCCATGATGCATCTTCCATGTTATGCTGCTTCCATAATTACATCTTCTGATCACTTCTTCTATTGCCTTCTTAATTTTGTTGGAAATTCAGACTCAAAGTGGTTCAAAACCACATGTGTCAGATTTGGTTTTAGTGGTATGTTGTAAAATGTGATGGCCTTCTCTCTTCCCAAAGCCATAGCTTTTGAAAATAATCAATAAAAATAAAATTGTTCATCAAATCCCATCAACTTTTTGTCCTGGGAAATTTTCCCATATCTATCCTCTGTGCTGAACCCCAACTTAAATATGCTGTCTTTCTTATGGGGGACAAATTTAACTTTTCAGGAAAAAGAGCATGAGAGTCTTGACTATGTAAATTCAATTATGCAACAAAGGTTGAAATGCTCAGAATTTGCTTGAGGTGTAAGTTCCTTCAAAATCCATAAAATTATGGTTCCATAAACATTGTGTTGCATTTCAATGACTTCTATTCAAGTTCAAATAAATCAAACCCCAGTATTAAATTATTCAATCATTCTCAATGACCATAATTTTATGTACAACCATCCCACTGGCCACAAGTTAATGTGTGATTTTGAGATTGTTCATTTTTTTAAATGTATGTATATTTTTATTTTTAAAAACAATTTTATTTTACATACCAATCTAGTCCCCTCTCTTTCCAATCTTCCTACTCTCCCCACCATCTACTCAGAGAGGATGCGGCCTCCCACTGGGAATCATAAAAGTCTATGACATCACTTGGGACAGGACCAAGGCCCTCTCCTGTGTATCTAGTCTTAGTAAGGTATCCTTCCATAGGGAATGGGCTCCAAAAAGCCAGTTCATGCAGCCCCACAAACAGCCAAACCTCCCCACAACGGTCACCCACATTCAGGAAGCCTAGTTCATTCTTATGCAGGTTCCCCAGCTGTCAGTCTGGCATCAGTGAGCTCCCACTTGCTTGGGTCAGCTGTTTCTGTGAGTTTCCCCATCATGTTCTTGACCCCTTTGTTCATATTATCACTGCCTGCCTCTCTAAAACTGAATTCCAAAGAGTTCAGCCCAGTGCTTAGCTTTGGATCTCTGCATCTGCTTCCATCAGTTACTGGATAAAGGCTCTACAGTGGCATTTAAGGTAGACATCACTCTGATTATATGGGAAGACAGTTAAGGTACCCTCTCCACTATTGCTTAGATTCTTCTTTGGGGCCATCCCTGTGAATTCTAGGTAATTTCTCTAGTACTAGAATTCTTTTAATCCCATAATGGTTTCCTCTATCAAGTATTTCTTTCCTTGCTCTACCTCTCTGCCCTTCCCATAACTCCGCCTTCCTAATCCCTCATGTTATCCCTCCTCTTCTCCCCTCCCCACTTTCCTACTATTCTTCCCTCATTCCTCCATGCCCCCAATTTACTCAGGAGATTTTGTCTATGTCCCCTTCTTTTGAGGAGCACATGTATGTCTCTCTTAGTGTCCTCCTTGTTTACTGGCTTCTCTGGGGTTGTGGACTGTAGGTTGGATAAAGAAAATGTGATACATATACACAATAGAGTAAAAAAATGACATCTTGAAGGTTGAAGGTAAATGTATGGTACTAGAAGAAACCATCCTGAGTAAGGTAACCCAGACACAGAAAGACAAATATGGTATGTACTAACCTATAAATGGATGTCAACATAAAGCAAAGAGATTGTTCATTTTTGATCCAACATTAATAGCTATCAGTATAAAAACTTGCATGTGAAAGAGACTTTTTACTTTATTTTAAATTGTTTTATTCATTTTACATACCAAGCACAGTTCCCCTCTCTCCCCTCTGCCTGCTCTCCCCTCCAACTTCCCCCATCCCACTCCCTATTTACTCCCCAGAAAGGGTAAGGCCTCCCATGGGAGTCAGCAAAGTCTAGCACATCAAGTCGAAGACCAAGTCCCTCCCCCTTGCATCAAGGCAGAGAAAGGCATCCCATCACAGGGAATAGACTCTAAAAAGGCAGCTCATGCACAAAGGATACATCCTGGTCCCACTGCCAGGGGCCCCACAAACAGAAGCCACACAAGTGTTACCCATATTTAGAGTGTCTAGTTAGGTCCCATGCAGGCTCCCCAGCTGTCAGTCCAGAGTCCTTAGCTCCCTTGAGCTTGGATCAGCTATGTCTGTGGGTTTTCCCATAATGATCTTGACCCTCTCCCCTTACCCATGTAATCCCTTCTCTCTCTCTTTAACTGGATTCCTGGAGCTTAGGCCAGTACTTGGCTGTGGGTCTCTACATCTACTTCCATCAGTTACTGGAAAAAGGTTCTATGAGATCAAAAATACTGATGAGGGCTTATGTTGGAGAGGATGTGGAGTAAGGGGAACACTCCTTCATTGCTGGTGGGAGTACAAACTTGTACTTTGGAAGTAACTATGGCATTACCACTCTTGGGCATAGACCCAAAGAATACTCAATCATACCACAAGGACACTTTCTCAGCTATGTTCATAGCAGCATTATTCATAATAGCCAGAATATAGAAACAGCCTAGATGTCCTTCAACCAAAGAATGGATAAAGAAAATGTGGTACAGTTACACAACGAAGTATTACTCAGCTGGAAAAAAAACTTGACATCATGAAATCGCAGGCAAATGGATGGAACTAGAAAAAAATCATCCTGAGTGAGGTAACTCAACCCCAGAAAGACAAACATGGTATGTATTCACTCAAGAGTGGATACTAGATGTAAAGCAAAGGATAACTAGGCTAAAATCCACAGCTCCTGAGAAGCTAGGTAACAAAGAGGACCCTAAGAGGGATGCATGGGTCACCCTGGGAAAGGTAAATAAATAAATGAGATATCCTGAGTAAATTGGGGGTATAGAGTAAGAGATGGGAAATGAGAACATGTGGGAATGGGAGGTTTGAGTTGGGTCAAATTGGGGTAGGAATGAAGAGGAAGAGCAAGAAAAGAGATATCTTGATAGAGGGAGCCATTATGGGGTTAGAGAAAAACCTGGTGCTAAGGAAATTTCCAGAATCTGCAATGATGACCCCAGCTAAGACACCTAGCAGTAGTGGAGAGGGTGCCTGAACTTGCTTTCTCCTGCAATCAGATTAAAGACTACTCTGTCATCTAGTAAGAGAGACTTTTAAAAGACATTTAGAAAGAAACAGAAACCCTGTAAAAGGGAAATGTAGTCAAGGCAGCATGTTGAGACTTAGCGTATGCTCCATGTCAATCTCCCAGCAGCATTCAACCCCATGTTACTACTTACCTAGACATTACAATTATTTCCTCGTTGAGATATCAGTGCCTAAACTTTGTCACATTAAATCCATTCTTGATAATGACAATGACTTTGGGAAAGACAGACTAATATCTATGATCCTTAGTTTCTTCATCTCATCTAAATAGGTACTATGATTGAGAAGACTTGAGATAATGAGGGTAAAGTATTTTAGCACTTTTGTGACTATCTTATCAATATTCTATCATGTTCCCAAAGGTAAATGTGTTTATAAGAATCTTTTTCCCACAAAAATGTTGGCTCACTGAGTGAAGGACCAAGTCATGTTTACCACTTATCCCTGGTTCAGAATATGATACAAATAGCTATTCCTGACATATTGAATAAAGAGAGGCATAGTTCACATTCTAAAGAACTTTTTATCAAGCTAGATATAAAATCCACTTTTCCTCACTAACTCATCTTTATCAAATTTCTTTATATAATATAGACTCTTGACTCACTAGGAACAACAGTCTTTGGAATTAAGAAGGTGGGCTGTGCCCTGGCATAGGCACATGGAATTGGAAACTTTACAAAGAAAATGCTAAGCTAGAGTGTGGCATGTCCTCAGATAGCACTGAGAGTCAGTGCTATCAGGGACTCTAGAGATGATGTCCTCCAATCTTTCATTAGTGAAGAATTTGAGACTACAACAGATGATATCAGCTGACCAGGGTTGTCAAATGTGTGGATACCAGGGACCAGGTGTTTTCCCACCATGACGACATGCATGCAATACAGAAACCACCTATCCAACAAACATTAAATTAGCTAGAAAATCCATGAGAAGATGTACTTCAACACTTATGCCATCATTTCCCAAGAAGCAAAGATGTCACAGTTTCCCAAATAGGAAAATAAAATAAAATGAATCACAACTTACCTAGGAGTCAGAGAATCTTACCTGGGTTGTGGCTAGCTGTTTTTGTGTAGGTCTTTGTTTCTGGGTCTGGAAAATAACAGTGTTGAGAACAATTACTGATTTTCAAATTGAGTTTTCCAAATGCCTGGAGTTCTGCATGATTGCCATGAGGGCCATCTTGGATGAGATGAAAGAGTTCATTTAGAAATCAGCTTTTCCCCCATCCATCTTGTTAATTTTTCTTATTTGGACATTTTTTTTCAAATTCATTTTCAACTGTAATACTCCTCTATCCTAAAAATGTTTTAGTCATTTGATTCTTTTTTATGTTTTAATTTCTCAAAGGAAATAAGGAAAGGGGAACAGCTACTGTGTTTACATGCTAAAACAATACTCTGATCGTTGTACTGCACCAAAGACAGTTTGTAACTCTCATCACAATTAAAGCTCCCCTTTAAGGGGAGCAAGAAAAAACTCTGTAAACCCCCAAATATGGGTGATGATGCTTTAAAGTACATAGAAATTACAATATTTCAGGCAGGATTGCAAAAACTTAACAATAGGCAAAACTCCAATGAGTCTAAATTTTGTTCATTTGGACATTTCAACCACATTTTTGCTTTCTGTGCTTTTTAGAATATTCCATTTTTACCAAATTGCCTACTTCTAGAGAACCGTGGAGTCTTCCAAACATCATTAATTCCCACTCCATCACTAAGAAGCCATCAAGGCAAGTTGAGCTGGTGAGCTCTCTTAGCTCATTTATTCATTTGTTCATTGGCTCAATCATTCAGGCATTTTGAATGGCCCAGATGACCAGGGATTGAGGTTTTAAAGGGGTACATAATTCAAATTCCCATGACAAATCCTAGCATAAACATCCTCTAGCAATGATAAAAATTAAGGAAATAGTGTGACATTTGAGTAGAGTCAAAGAAGTTGAGGAAACCACCACCTAGGACTTTTAGTGTGGTGTGGGCAGGGGGACTTGTAGAAAGATTCGCTAAGGAAAACAAGGTGTCCAGTGAGGAAAGGAGCCCTAAGGGAGCTATAAGGAGTTTCAGGTAGACAGAGCACCTGCTCAGAGGCATGAATGGCAAGGTATTTCCAGGGATCACCGAATAATTCAGAATGGCAAGAATATGGATCCCATCAAGTGAGTGGAGATGAGAAGAATATGGTATGGTCATTAGTCAGGCAAAATGCACGAGGGTTCTGGCAGGTCCATCAGAGAGACTTTGTGAGAAACCTTTGTGGACCAAGAACAGGGGGAGTCCTGAGGATCATGCCACAGAAGAGGCTATGTTTGCCAGAAAAATCTTTTGAAGATAGAGGAGTTTATGTATCAAAATGAAAGGTGTCACTGTGAAGTTGCAAGAATAAAAACCAAGACACAGTAGGTCACTTGAGAGTCCACATTCTACACAACACAGAGAATGGTTGGAAGAGAAGGAAAGGGCAGGAAATGTCAAAGCGCTGAATGGAGATTGTGAGCGCCCTGCAGAGGAAGACTGGCACAGGCTGGGCACCAAAGTCACTCAAATAACTCAACTCTTTCCAGAATGCCTTGCCAACTGTTATCTAAGACCTGATCCAGTGCTCCCTGCCCATCCAGGGAAGCATCATGAAGGACAAGAAAGCCAAATACTGAAGAGGGCTGACAAAGGAAGAGGCAGAGACGAAGCAGAATATGGCTGTCTTCACTTAGTGCCTTGAGAAAGGAGTGGGCAGATGCTACAGAAATGCTCTAACCTGTTTTCCATTCTATCTCTGGCTCCACCAGTAAAAGTCAAGAACTTTTCACTGGAAGGCATGAGACAGTCTGAAGAAAAGAAACTCACGACCACAAATGGGAGAGATTTCTGGGTATCTTCAGCGTTGTAGGAAGGTTCTCTTATTGCATACACTTATACATATGTACTTGAATGTATACATGTGAACAGATACACACATACCATTGTGGAAATCCAAAATCACAATAATTATAACTCATTTGTCAAGACTTAGCAGAATCTTTTCCACCCCTGTAAACTTGCTGGAGGAGAGAGAAGCAGAGAATGGTTTTTATCTATCATGCTTATAAATAGACATGAGTAACTGACTGCCTCTTATGATAGATGAGATGCAGAGAAAGAAGGTGCAAGACTGTATTCCTTATGGAATGGAACTGATTCCCTTACACAGATTAGGTCAACTGTTATATTGTACTAAGTGTTCTAGTTTCATCTATGGCTATGATAAAACACTGTAACCAAAAACAACTTGGAGAGGAAGGGACTTACTTCATCTTACACTTCAAGGTAACAATCAATTATTAAAGAAAATCAGAGCAGAAACTTGAAACAGAAATCACAGAACATTGTTTGAAGGATCACTCTCTGACTTGCTTTGCTCATACAGTTCAGGACCACCTTCCTAGGGATAGTACAGCACACAGTATTTTTGGTCCTCCTGCATCAACTAACAATTAAGACAATGGTCCACAAATAAGTGCCCCATAGGCATATCTGGTCTAGGTAATTGTTCAGGTTGAGGTTCCCTCTTCCTAGGTGACTGACCATGGGTTGAATCAAGTTGATAATAAAGATTAACCAGGATTCTGAAAAAAAAAGACTTTTCCTGAAGCTAGCAAACAAAAATTTAGTAGAACATCTTCATAGTTCTGCCATGGGGTGTTCTTGGATCCATCCCTATAGCTGGACAATCAACTGTCTTGATCTAAGCCAATTCTCCAAGCTGTGATACAAGAACATACAGGACAGTAGTGGGGGAAATAAAAGCAAAACCAAGAAGTCAACACTTATGGCTTTCACGAACTTGAAATCTTACTGGAGAGAAAAGCCCTGACTATATGAGAAACATCCAACTTGCCAGGAAAGTTAATGTAAAATGAGAGCTGTAATCTTAGGATCCAGTGTTAGAAGTAGCCACACCCATGGAGAGTAAAAGTCACCTCTCAGAGCCAGACCAGCCTCAACTCTATTACTTACTGGGTGGCTCAAAGGGGTGTTTCCCCAGAAAAGAAGTCGGCTAACCTCACAAAGAAAGCATTTGGAGAAAGAAACATAACAGAAATGCCAGCAATGAAAATTCCTGTATCTTCCCTGACAAGGAACAAGAGCCTTCACACATTTTTTACACCCTCTGAGATAATCATGGAGTTGCTAGCTTAGTTTGGGAGTTTATGGCATAGTTCTGATGAAAAAGTTTGTGTTGCTAGTGTATCTTATAATGTCTCACTTTTAATCCCACCTTGTCCATAATTTTGGCACAGGCTTAACTCTCTATGAATCTACATAATGTCTAGACTGGGGCCCTTCATATGACAAAAGAGGCTTCCCACATCACTGGCAACAGTGTTGAAACCCTGCATTTGACAAGGCCCTGGGGAATGATGTGGGTCAAAGAAACCTCTGCTATGGAAGTCAGATTGGTTCATAGTTTCTAGTTCTTGTTCTGCCTCCACCTATCATCTCAGAGACTTGTAGAGGTTCTGTTCCATGGCTGTGCTCAAGATCCCTTTCTGATAACAGGAGTGCCCACCATTCATTTCACCCTTACCAACTGCTAAGAAAATGAGGTAAGAACTTAGCATCCATTATCTCATTCCAGTTTCATGATGATGTCATCTGATCAGGAAGCTACTTCAGAAAAGAAGGCTTTTCTTTGGATCACAGTTCAAGGTGAAGGCATGGTGGCAGGAGCATGAGGAGGTTTGTCTTATTGCATCCACCATGATGAAAAAGAGAGAAGTGTGGCCAATCTACCAAACTTCAAGGCTGGTCCCCAGTAACACAACCCCTCCATCTCCTAAATGTAGAACACTTTTCTCAAAAAGTTCCTATAAGCTGCATATCAAGTTTTCAAACACAGGAGCCTGTGAAGGGTATTTCACACTCAAACCACAGCGCCATGATAGAGTCTAACTGGGCAGCTGATCAACTAATGGTGGGTGGGCTGTGGAAATTGATGAAATTGGATATATGAAATATCCACAGCTCTTCTGCAGTCATGGTTAGGAACTTGACCTGCTCTAACTGAAGTTGGTATAAGAATAAAATATCAAAAGAAGGTAAGTGCTACATTTTCTAAAGAAAATTTGTAAACAGTACAGTATTCCAGTTGTCTCCCTTTCAACAGTCTTCTCAGATATAGTTTAGCAGTGTTCCCCAGGAACCCAAGGAAGTAGAAACTTAAGTGAACTCATGAATAACCAAATGTACCTGGGAGCTGAAATCAGGCAAAAAGAAAGAAACAGCTTAAGTAGCAAGATAATTCTATCACAAATGGCAAGCTTGGGTCGGGTTTCCCAGTAGGTGGCTTCCATTAACAGCTTCAATGCTGTCTAACACAGGTTCCAATGCATCTTTGTGACTTTCTCATAGAGCACCAGACAGCTCTTCTTCCACTCTGGCTATAACACTCTTCCCTATGCTTACACTTCATTTCCTCTGTGATTTGTCAATGTTTATATATGCATTGGTTATTTTTCTTGTTGCTGAGACTAAATACACAATTAGAGAGACCTTAGGAAGGAAGGGTGTAGTCTGATGCTACAGTCCATTATAGTACAGAAAGCATGGTGTCAAGAATGTGAGGCAGCTGGTCACATAGTGTTCAGTCAGGAAGCAGAGAGGGGTGAATGCTGGTGCTCAGCTTGTGTTCTCTTTGCATCCATTCTGAGACTGCAGACTACTGAATGAGGGCATCCCCATTTAGGGCAGATCCTTCCTCTTCACCACAATCTAGATATTCCATCCTGGCATGCCCATGTTTTGTAGGGATCCTAGACACTGTCAATGTTATAATACTAACCTTCACTGTATATCTTCTTTAAAAGAATCTCAGTTATAACCTTTAGTCAAAAATCTCTGACCTAGTGGCAAAAGCCCCCTGAAATTCCACTTCCTGCAACCCAACTAGCAAGGCAGTGAAACTTCTGAGAGTCTTCAAGTAACCGGAGACTTGCTCAGGATCTCTGTGTAGTTTCTGTTAATGGAAGCTAAAACACATGAGGCCTCCCAATGCAGCCTCCATCCACCTCACCAATGTCCTCACATAGACTCAAAAGTCATTCCATTGTCTCAATGTAAGCACTTGTGTCTTGGTCTCAGATTAAGCCCAATCAAAATGAGAAAGCACCATCTATATTGGGTTTGCCTGTCTATACAATTCACTTGCATTCACTCCCTTCCTTCTTTCCTCTGAATGAAGATTCTTGCTGTACCACCACTGAGACTTCTCTCCCTTTAGCAAATGTCCATGATGCTAGGTTCTGTGTGGCTAGCAAAAGCTCCCACAGTGTGTAAAGCTCAACATCCCTGATTTACTATATACATTTTTATTTACTTGTTTTGGTGTCCAAGCACTTATTGATACCATGGAATGAATCTGTCTCATTCATTTTTAAGTCTTTTTGAGTGAGGAAAGAGGCTGGTACATAGATTTGATTTAATAAATTTGACTGAATAATTGAATGAATAAATGAGTGGAAAACCAGGAGGTGACTGGGGCTCTCAATGACAATAAGCCTCTAAAGACTACACCTTGTATAACCATCAGAAGCAGGATAATGCTACAGGACTGCATCAGGGAGCTGTCCTTGGTCCTGGATGATTGTGCTAGCTCCATTCCTAAGCCTGCAAAGCTCTCTGACAGACTTTGTCAGCTGTAATACTTCAGAAGGCTCCAGCCTTGGCTTCTGGCAATCACTCTATTCCTGTGTTCACTGCATCTTCTCATATGACTACTTCCTGGGACTGGCCAGCTGCTAAGACAGTTACAGCCTTGGCTTGATCACTAACATGTGATAAATCCCTTGCCATGCCCTAATCTAGGAACACGATTCCTGGTGTGTTTTCAGGAAGGACCTTGACCACCTGTGTTGAATAGCAGGAGTCTTGGCTCAGATGGAACAAGAGACTATGTGAGGAAGAAAAAGTTCTAGGCAGCTCAGAAACAGCATCCTCCTTGTATAGGGGATCCTAGGCCATCCAAGAAAGACTATGAAACAGTGGCTTTTGTGAAGTGCTACTTGCCCATACACTATACCCTCAAGAGTCACATGAGGCAGATATTAGGAGAAACACTTCTGGACATGGACCCAAGAAAAAGAGGATGATCTCTAATCCGGGAAGATCTCATCTCTTTTTATCTCTGAGTGAGTCCTGAGTGTGTCTTTGTGTATAGCATGGGAATTAAATTGCATCTGGATTGCAATACTGAAAAGGGGAAATTTCAAGTAAGTTTGAACAATTTTATTTTGTAACTTTTTATATGAATTTGTCAGAACTTACTGAAATTACTCTTAGCAGATTAAGGGCTTTAAAATTCTGATTTATGTTAATTTAGGTGTTCTGAGTGTTGCTTTATGACCAACACATGTATGTGTGCATCTGTTTATATGCAGGTGCATGTGTGTAAACATTCATGTGAAGGCCAGACAACAGTCTTTGGCATCATTTCTTAGGCACCTTTCACCTTAATTTTGGAGGCAGGATTTCTCACTTAGGCTAGGCTAGCTGGAGAGTAAGCTCTAAGAATCTTATCATCATCTCATCTCACTGGAATTGCAATGACATACCACCATGGTTTTTTGTTTGTTTGTTTGCTTGCTTGCTTTTTGTTTCTGTTTGTTTGTTTGTTTGTTTTTTGGTTGGTTGGTTGATTTTTTGTTTGTTTTAACATGGGTTCTGGGTATCAAACAAACGTAGATCTACATTTTTTTTTTGCCAGGAAATCACTTTATTAACGGACCTCTCTTCTTGACCTCATAATCATCCTTTTTTATGTTACCTTTTTTTGAGACCCATAGTCATCTTAAGCATCATCCAAATATACTCACCCATCATGGTTATGGCTGATGGTGCAGTTTTCTTTGTACAGGGTATATGTGTGTGTGTGTGTGTGTGTGTGTGTTGTGTGTGTGTGTGTGTGTGTACATGCATGTTCATATGGGGGAGGGTTGTGTGTGTGTGCAGATGAATTTGCACATGTCCTGTAGAGGCCCAAGGTTGATTTGGGAATCTTCCTGATAACTCTTCCACTGTAATCTTTTAGTCAGTGTCTCCAGTGGCATCCAAAGCCAGATGACACAGCTAGTCTAACTAGGAGCTTTCTCAGAGGATCTCTCATTGCTGCTTTCTGAGGCTAGAATTACAGGATATCCACTACCTCTTCCTTGAATTCAACTGTGTCTGGAGATCCAATGTTGGTCTCTGTGCCTACAGGACAAGGACTTAACAACTGAGCCATACCCCCTAATCAACCTATAGTTTCTAAGTGGTATATCCTGCCCCATCCCACTGGATCTGCTCAGGTGGCTCTGCCAATGACTCTGACAGACACATACTCCCTAGGCCACAGTTCCCCCACTCAATCATTAATCATACCAAGTGGCTAGAATGTGGAATGATAAGAGCAGCCTTTGATCCATCATTAATTGTACTTGAAGCTCAAAAATTGAAACCGGGATCATAAGGCTACCTACACATGCCAATCTTCTTGCTCTTGCCATGCCCTTATAGGCAGCCACAACTAAAGCCCTTTGTGGATGACTCTTCCAGCTAATAGATCTTACCCCAATAACAACATCCTTTGAATCATGACATTGGACTTTCTTGCATGAGTCCTACAACCATCCTAGAAAGCCTCATCTGTGAGTACCCCTCCCCCTTTCTATGTGTGCATGTACACACTTCACATATAAGCACATGTATATGACTGTATGTATATGCAAAGCATCTGTGGCCTGCCACTTTGTAGGTCAGAGAAGAGAACCTGACATCTGCAGCCTCAGGTTTTACTGACCAGGTAATTGTACACTCAGGGACCAGCAAAATGTTCGGGTTTCTTGTCTCTCAACTCAGCTTTGCAAGTGTAACAAATGCTGCGTTCAAAGGACACACCAGCCTCTGAGGAATTAAGGCATCCCATTAGGAAGTTGATGACCTCGGCAGCTGTCAGAGCTGGAAATTGGCCGTGGTGTGCCTCTTGGCCAACCCTGCACATCTGTGAAAGAAACCAGTCACGCTTGAATCACTCCTCTTTTGTCTTCGTGGATTTTAATCTTCCCTCTAAGCCTTGGGGTGTTTATAAGACATCTGAGAAAGGAAAGGAAAATATGTTCTCTATTCCCTTGCTCACTCATCCCACTTCCAGCTTCTACCACCAAACCACCCAGCTGAGGATGAAAGTTCAAATTGGGTGTTTTCCATCTTTCAAGTCTGTTGCCTTTAACATTGCCTCACCATCAAAAAGTTGTGGTTACAGCACCAAGAATATCTCAGACCAGGGAAGACTTCTTAAAGGAAACTTCTTTGGCTTGTTGTATAATTGGAAGCATCCTTTCTTGCCACTAAGCCCTGCACCATTGAGCTCCTTTATGTCCCAGATACATTCCCCATTGGTTCTCACCCAAGTGGCTCTGAACTACATCAAGCAACCCCTATCTATGTCAAATCTTTCTTTAATCTATTAATCAGTCTCAAGAAACACATCTCTACTTAAAGCCTTTATAATAGAATGGAAAGGAGACTGAGATGCCACAAGCCTGGCAGAGAAGGGAACCTGGACACAAAGGCAGGTCCCCTAGGAATTGTCACTGCATTACACATCTCCATCTCCAAAACCATAATTCCCCCTGTGCCACTACTCACAAAATAAGAAGTCTGTATCCAAAAGGCCTTTCCAACCCAAAGTCCCATCCCCTATGCCTCTGCTTTAAATACACACATGCCATTCCCTTGCCTACCGATTTTAAAAGACCTCTACTTACTAACCGTCACATATACATATATGCATGCCCTAATTTTTCCTTTGATTTCTGTGAACCCCGGAAATGTTGTTGTTTATATATTTTTGATAATTAAATAAGAATAGACTAACAGTTTCTTGATCTTACAATATTGGGATTCTCAAATAGATTCTGAAAGTTTTAGCCAAAAGTCTTAACTAATAATGTTGAACATGTAGGTGAGCAGAAATACCTATATATAATATCATGGCTAACCAAACCACCCAACCATATCTCATTCTGAAATTCTACCATCAGGAAGACTCTGCTTGAGTTGTAAACATCTGCCCACCCCAGTATTCACAGATGCTGAAACAGCTTGGAATGCAAATGTATTTAATGATGATTAAGTTATCCTCCCACCCCTAGAGGGTGCTGTTTTGAAAATCTCCATGAAGATCCTGCTGAGATACAGAACATAATGTTTCCATCATCTTTATGTTCTAAGCTCTATTCTATGATTTTATCAATACTATAAAATGCTATTTTTTCATAAATGAAACACTTTTATATTAGTATTATTTCTCTTATTTTACATATCAATCTCAGTTCCCCCGCCTTCCCCCTCCTTCCCCCTCCTTCCCCCTCCCTTCCATGTTCCCCCACCACCCTCCCATCCCATCCCACCCCCGACTCCACTGGGAGGGTGATGTCTTCCAGGAGGGATCAACAAAATCTGTCAAGTCATTTGGAGTAGGGACTAGGCCCTTCCTCCTGCCTCTAGGTTAAGGGAGTATCCCTCCATGGGGAATGTGCCCCCAAAGTCCTTTTGTGCGCCAGGGAGACATCCTGGTTCCACTGTCAGAGGTCCCTTAGACTGCCCAGGCTTTCTAGCTGAGACCCATGTTCAGGTGTCTGAGTCAGTCCTATGCTGGTTCCCCAGCTATCAGTCTGGGGGTCCATGAGCTCCCCTTTGTTCAGGTCAACTGTCTCTGTGGGTTTCTGTGGCCTTGTCTTGCCACCATTTTCTTATCACTCCTCCCTCTCTGCATCTGGATTCCAGAAGTTAGGCTCAGTGCTTATCTGTAGATGTCTGCTTCTGTTTCCATCAGCTTCTAGATGAGGACTCTATGATGGCATATAAGTTAGTCATCAATCTCATTATCAGGGAAGGGCATTTAAGGTAGCCTTTCCACTGTTGCTCAGATTGTTAGTTTGGGTCATTTTTGTAGGTCTCTGGACATTTCTCTATAGTCAGTTATGAAAAACTGGTGAAAATTAGCTAAGATAATAATTGAGCTAAGGCAAGATAGCAAACTGAATGGCAGGGGCAAAGGCAAAGGAAGTTCTCTTTTTAGATATCTAAAATTAAATTTTCAATACATTATTCTTTCTAAATAACACCTATGCTAAACATACAGCATTAAGCAACAGTTTGCACTAAACTAACTACATGATATATATTGTTGTTAGTTTTCCCCTACTATCCTGCCTTCTATCCCTGTGGGAAGGAAAAATCCAGGCAAGCTTCCTCAAAACGCCAGGGGGTAGGCAGCACAATGTGTTCCAACCACTGAAACACTCTCATTGTTTACACACTAGCCATACCACTGAGAGGGTGACCTCTTTCCCCCACTGACAAGTGAGCATGAACAGCTCTGCAGACTTTGATTGGCGGTTCACTGAGTCTCTGACCTTGAATGACATTGCTGGCAGGTTTTGATTGGCAGGCTGCAGCAATGCACACCACCTCAGTACACAGGACCACTCTCCAGAAATTAGCCCTTATCTTTTCAAAAAACACTCCTATGATCCCCAAACATAGGCTAAATGTACAGCAAAATGTGGCAGTGGGCATCAAACACAGCCTGATACAGAAGGCATGATCTTTAACGTACAATCTCCAGATGCTGCTTTAATTGGCACAGCCAGGGATGCAGCTGGTCAGCCTAGTGCATCTCCATGAGGCCCTCTGTCAGAATGAAATGGAAGAAATTCAGGCAGACACACAAATATGCTTTGCAGGTGAGCACGAGATGTGCAGTTGCTTGGGGTTACTGGGTGGTCCTTAACACACAAATAAAACATCTGGTGACATGTTATAGGGTTCAGCTCCTCTCTACTAATGCACACATATTAAAGGGGAAAAAAACAAGTACCTGGATCCTGTGCCCCTGGTCTAGTCAGGATTATGCTCTTTACAATATTCTAGTGGGTTAAAACAAGCTAGATCCCACAGTCTACCCAACCTCCATAAGTTTCCTAAATGAATAAGGGTGTGACTCTATGACAATGCCAAAACTGCTTAAGAATACCTACCTTGCTTTTAAAATACCAAACCAGGAATGGAGATGGAATTTGTTTGCCGGACAAGCATGAGGCCCTGGGTTTTGTCCCTGGTACCAGATAATCCAGGTATGGTGGAGTACACCTGTAATCCCAAGGCGCAGGAGGCAGAGGGAGGAGAATCTCAAACTCAAGGTTGCTCTTGGTCTACACAGGGAGCTTGAGACTAGCCTGAGATACATGTGACCCTGTCTCAAAAAAAAAAAAATTAAAGTACTCCTAATAGCAATTAAAATGAGCCTCCCGCACACTTGATGTGGAAACAGGTATGGTCCACCTGTCATCAGCCTTAGTTCCTGTGGAGACTCTGGAGTAAGAGAGTATAAAAACTGCAAACCTTGGAAGAGGACAAGACAGAGATAACAATGTATTTGAGGAAGTCTGAAAGTAGAGAAATTATCAGATCTAATCCAACAACTACATGTCACAGAGAAAAATAAGGAAATGAGTCAGTTTCCCCAGCAGTGGCAGGGGGAAACTCAAGATTTAGAAAGAAAGGAGCCATGTCACTGAGAACAGATGAATGTCTGCGTGAGAATCCTTGGTTCGCTCCCAACAACAAGCAGACAGAGCTCTCCTATCCCACAAACAGGTGTATTGTTATGGAGAAACGACCCAAGACACCCAGACTTGTTCCATTGAGGTACAGCAAGAATAATACAGTGAGAGCAGACAGGGATCAAGAAAAGACTGCGTCATGAACAGACACCTCTACACGCCATAAGCCATTCAGCCGAGACACTGCTGACAGCCAGGCCCTTGTCACAGGTCAGGTTTCCAGGAAGAAAAAGCTCAAGTGGTGGGGGTTGTGTGCAGAGGGAGCACTGGAAACAAGCCCATCACCTGGAGAGCAGGGCAGGTAGTGATCTGGCAGAAGAGGGAGTAAGTGGGATCAGGAAGGGCTCATTTTTCCCATGGAGAGATCTGAAGTGGGCTCACCCTTCAGAGTTGGCCATTTTGATGCAAGATGCCAGACTTCTGTCCTATCTAGCAGGCACCTGCCCATGTACCTATGCCCCTACTAGATTTCATCTTACCCAGGAAGTGCACCCAGATGACTGGTTACATGAGATGCAATGAGCTAATAGTGTTCCTCAAAATGCACATACACATTCGAACTTCAGGACTTCTCCTTGCCTAGACATGGGACCTTCAGCGGTAAAATTTGTTAAGAATACCGTGGTTAAGTGGTTTTAGGATTAGACTGGTTCAATAACAAGGACCCACTGAAATGATTATCTCTAGTGACACACAGTGAATGCACTTCCCTTGTTCTGTTGTCTCACAGGAAATACATTTCCAGGGTATTTCCTGGCTTTCCTTCTTTTTTTTTTTTTTTTTTCTAGTAGACAGTTAGTTTTAGTGCTATTGACCTTGACCACACAGCCTTTCCTGATCTCTTATTTTCTTCTCTGACATGTCAGCAGCATTCCTATAAGGGTGTCCACCCCTAAGAACAGCACTTGTCACATCTTTGTTTCAGCCAGCAAGTTTTTAGATACATTAAAGTTAAATTTAATGGGATTTTTTTAAGGAAACCACCATTTGGGTTAAATTGGCCAAATAATGGCCTAAGTTAGATACCATCACCACGATGGAGGTCAGCTCTTTTCCACATCATAGACACTAAGTCCCTGCTGAATAAGTTAGCTCTTGTCCTCTGGTGAACCTCTTTGCTTCTCAGCCTCCTCCTCTTCTGTTCTCAGACTTTTCTGGTATCATATGTGTTCACTGAGAACATCCAGCATGCTAGACTCTGGTCCAGGACTCTTGTATGAACTTACCTGTCAGTCACTAGAGAAGCAGCTTCCCTTCCTGTCCCCATTTTACAGATGTGAAAACTAAAGTACCCAGAGATTAGATTGTCTGGGATCACACCTGTGAGGAAGATCAATTCTAACACAAAAAGTATCTCTCCATGCCTACATGCTGAGCTAAGACTCCGAGACTGCTCTCTGTCAATAGATGGTATGTTCTTCTCCTTGCTGTAATGCTATTGGTAAATGCAAGCACCATTTCAGGATTCATATTAGCATTCAACCAGTGACCCTGGTGCATGCATTTGATGAGTTCTGATAACAGTAACTGTGAGATCTGCTCCAGCCACATCAGATACTGCTGGGACCTGGTAAACTGGACTCAGCCCCAGACAATAAACCCAATGGGCAAAGGAGGCAAACCCCAGCAGAAGCATGCAGTCCTGTTCCACTCACCATGCACTCAGGAAGCACTGTAGCTTCTGGAAGCTGAGGAAGAAATCCAAAAGGGGTGGGGAGTGGGTGGGAGACCCCATGCCTTAGGAACAGAGTGAGAAAATCAATAGGAAGGTGGATCTTTCAAGAGCCTCTGTGTGTGTGTGTGTGTGAGAGAGAGAGAGAGAGAGAGAGAGAGAGAGAGAGAGAGAGAGAGAGAGAGAGAGAGAGAGAGAGAGAGAGAGATGGCAGCAGGGCATGCTGGAGGGTAGACTTCAGTGGCTGAAGTGTCTACCATTGACCAACAAGGTAAATCAAATCTGCTGCCAATACATTCTTCTGCTGTCCAGATAAAAACGGCAGACTAAGCCGCTGAACTTTCACCCTTCACCCCCGCTCTTCAAGCCAAAGTACAGATTAAAAAAAATCAATAACCCCAATCGATGGGAAAATATTTTTAGTCTCTAACTGAACGATATGTTTTGACAAGGCCAAGGAGGAGCACAAAAGAATGGCAAAAGATAAAAGGCAGAAAATTAGGAATTTTCTTTATTGGGTAAGGTGGGAGCACCAATCACTCTCTCTTACCCTAGTGACATCCGTCCAAATTATCTCGCAGTAAAGAAATAAAGTGTGTAAGGAGATGGATTTACAAAAATGGAATGATTCACCACCGAGCAAGCACCTTAAAACCTGTGATTGCTACCGTTTTCCGTTGCCATTTCCAAGAAGGCAGTCTAGAGACTCCTCGGCTCAGACACAGTCGAAGGGAAGCATGTCCCCAGTGTGGACAGAGCAAACAATGAATCCACAGAGCACTCTGCATCCACCCCAGCCTGAGATCACATCCACCACTGAACACGTCAGAAAGTGTTTAGAATCCTCGCAATTTGGATCCATTTCCTCGCAAAATATCCACTGTTTTTCATAACCCCGGGACCCTTGAGGCGCTTTCATAACCGAACAAATTAAACACATCGTATCACTGGGCCTTGGGAAGCCTTGAGCGGTGATTTATTTTTGTGCCTCGCCTGAGCCAGCCATATTTCCTAAAATTATTTCACTTTTTCCCACCTCTATTGAATAAAAGTGATGAAGAAACATGATACCCAGAAGAATATAAACAGGAATCGCACAGCAAGGTTGTTTGTTTTTGCACGAGAAAATCTTGGAGCCAGGGAACCGTCTCAGCAACCAATTAACATGTTCAATTATTTATCCCCATCACAATTGGTAAAGAGATAGATTTATGGGATTCAAAAATCTATATAAACCCGATAGACTGGGGATTGGAGCACTAGCAGCCCATTTTGCTTATTTATGCAATTTTCCCTCTGATATCAATACCCCATCTGTTGTCCCGTGGCCTTTAGAGTGAATTAAATGACCGTCATTTGACTACAATTCCATATTTGTTATTTTTTTATTAGAAGTTTAAATATACATTTCTTTTATAAACACAGACTCGGGCTGAGGGTCACCACTACATGCTGGCAGCCAATTCAACCCACAAAAATAAACTCAAGTCAATTCAATAAAACAGACTGAGGCCAACACTTTGACATCATGTGTTTTTGGCAGGCAAAGCATATCCATTCAAAGCTTTGTGACTGGCCAGTTCTGATGTTGTTAGGAAGTCACTTCATTGTTAAAATCAACAGGACCATACAGCAGTTATCCTTCTGGAGGATGAAGAAGTGTAAACAGGCCAGTGTCCCATAAGATCACACACCTAGCCTTGTACTTGTGAATCCTATTTACTCAAGGAGCAGAAGTTCTCCTGAGATGTTGCTACCATCTCTTCTTAAAAGGCCCCCAGTATACTTGGACCTGCCATGACTATTAGCAGTGTGCTCCCATCTCTCTAATGATACAAATCATGCAGTCTTTCTTCTCTTTTCTGAGTGCCATATATATATATATATATATATATATATATATATATATATATATATATATATCAGGCTCTCTATTCCTAGCACTTTTACAAGCCTGATTTCATGCATCCTCAGAACAAACCTACAACATAAGTAGTACTAATTCAAAATTGCATAAAAGATGAACCAATTGCCTAATACTATACTAGCTAAGTGCTAGAGACAGTGGATGAATCAGTCTCCCTGATTCTGGCATCTACATCACTATCTCATTCATCTATGTTTCTACTACCAAGACAGAATAGATCCGATCAGATTCACTGTAATTGGGGGTTGAAATGACCATAGACTTGTAGCTGATGATATCTCATTTATTCTGACATCTTCAAATGAACATGATAAACACTTTAAAGCCATTAACTGTAATGAATGCATTCATTCTGTTACCAAGATATTCACATGGCTACATGTCCTGACAAATTCATACCAGGGCCCCGGTTAAGGAATTCTTGTCCTAGCAAAGTAAAGGATTAATTGATGTATTCTATGTGGACATAAGGGCATCCTAAGCATACTTCACCAGGAATGCCCAAATCAAGAGTACTGACGAGGCCCACAAAAACACCTTTCCTTAGTGTTTTCCAAGATAATTTTGTAATATCAAATTGCCGTATTTCACACATCTCCCCAAATGACTGTCCATAAAATACATGCTTCCGTTTGCCTGTTTGTTTAGTCCTCTTTCCAAAGTGCCCTGCATATTCTGGGCATGAGCTCTCTCTTTTTGAGGCTCTCTGGAAGAGCCACAGTGGTTGATTGTTGAAGCACTAGGAATTGAAATCAGTTGGTAATTATGACACTGAATGCTTTCTCTGTAGCCAGGGAAGTGTGAGGAGTGCTTGAAGTAGCCAACAGAAACGATCAAGCCACTGCCAGGATGGCTATCATAAAAATCCATTATTATTATTATCTTCAGCTGGTGAGTCACCACTGTGAAAACCCAGGATGACACCAAGCATCACTGTCACCTGCTCCTCCTGGTGATCCTTTTCTTACTATTCAGAAAGCATTTTAGTTTGCTGTCCGCCTACCTGCCGACTCTTGCTTGAATGGCTTCATTATATCCAAAGCCCATGGCCAAGCAAGGCCAAAGCTTCTTCTGTTTCCTCCCAGGACTTTTCCTGGTTTAGAGCCTTAATCTGTTTTCAGGCGATTTCTGTACAGTTCGAAATAAGGATGTGCTTTCTTGTGCTTTGCTTTTCCTTCTCCCTCCCTCCCTCCCTCCTTCCCTCCCTCCCTCCCTTCCTTTCTTTTTCTTCTTGTAGATATCCAGTTTCCCCAGCATTGATTATTGAGAACAGTTTTCCTTTCTTATTTGTCTCATCATCTCTGTCAAGGGTTAGTATATACCTGGGCTTGGGTCTATGCTCCTTGTCCTGTTTCATTGTTCTATAGGTCTATCTGGCAATACCATACTGTTTTAATCATTTTAGCTCTATAGCATATTTTTTAATTTGGTTATTAGTGCCACCTGTTTTAATTTTTTTCTTGCAGTTGTTTTGGCTATTGACAAAATTTAATGGCTCCATGAGAATTTTATAATTGTCTTTTCTATGTAAAAAGTGTCATTGATATTTTTGTGGTAATAACCTCAAATTTGTAAATCAGTTTAGTTAGAAAAACACTTTAATAATGGATGGTAATTCTTATAAGCTATGAATATTTTTACATTTATTAATTTGTGTCTCTTTTAATTTCTTTAGTCTATGTATAGAAGTTTTTAGTATAGAAGTCTTTTACCTTATTAGTTAAGTTTATTTCCAAGTATTTTATTCTCTTTAAAACTGTTGTAAATGAGTATGTTCTTAAGTTTATTTTTGAGTAGTTTATTCTCAGGTATAGATATGTGACTGATTTCATTTTTTGATTGTGTATGCTTGAAGCTATCTTTGTTTATTCATTAGTCCCAGTTATTTTGTGGTTTATTTGTGCCATTTCTACATAACAGATTGCATTGTCTCTGGTAATGAATGGTGTGTGCAACTTATCATCCATGTTACTAAAGTTAACATCTCTTGTTTGTATTTTATTTGTCAGGATCATTAAAGGGGTCATCTTATTAAATTACAGCTTCCATTCCCTGTGTAAGAAAATTAAAGAATTAATGATTAGAGGGATTAAAACTATCTTTCCATGCATAGCAGAGCTAAAAAGTAGGATTCTTACCTCTGGGGTGATGGCAAAAAGGAAAGTTCTGGGGCTAGATCAACTCTTTAGAGGTTGAGAACCCTGGCTCCTCTTCTAAAAGACCAGAGCTCAGTTCCCAGTATCCACATCAAGTGGATCACAGCATCTGTAACTCTCATTTCAAAAAATGTGACACTTGTCCTCCACAGGCACCAAACATCCTACCCATAAAATAACAAAATAATCTTGAAAAGAAACAAGGTTCTGCAAGGCCAGGAGGAAGAAGGGACTGTCTAGAAATCAAGTGACAGTTCAAGCCTCCTTTCTAAAGGTGTCTTCCACATTGAGGTTACCCAGATATACCAACAAGCCCAGACACAACTAAAAAAAGGAGTTAATTGATTGCAAAGTTAGTGTTCAGTAGAATAACCCTGGAAATATTCAGCCTGAAAGACTATCCCCAAATGCAAAGGTGGCTCTGTTTAAAGAGCTTCCCAGACTCAGGGCAGACTTCACAAAGCCAGAAGGGACATGCTTCAGGGTGACTCCTTCCACAACTCTTCTGAAGATATCCTGGTGTGGAATTTCTAATACTATCAAATCCTGGGACTTCAGATTCCCAGATAATGATGTTTAATGCTGTTTTCAACAGGGAGCTATTTAGTGTTTGAGGCATGTCACAACAACTGGGATTGGTGGAAAGCTAAAACGACAGACAGGGGTTCAAGTTGGCATTTAAGGTCTTCTCAAAAAAATGTGTGCTCTGCAACTGAAGACTCCCAACTCACTATAACACACAAGATCACTTTCTAGGCTGAGAAAACAAAAACTGGAGAGGTGCAAGGTGTCATTGATGTCCTGTGAAGTGATGCTACAAACCCACCTCTGAACTTAAACAAATAGTCTTCACCTGTAGAGGAAAGTGATGATGAGTCCCCAGTGGGAAAAAATGGAGCAACTACACTACCATCTTTATGTAACTATTTGTATAAATGTTTATGCAAATGCTTAAGTGTTTGTGTGCATATCTATATAAACACTTACTGGATAAACTCTGTGTTTGGAATATATGCATCAAATATTACCCTTAATTCAATTTTGAAATGCAACTTTTTTTTTCCTAAATTTACTTCAATAGTTCCACAAAGATGGAATTCAAAGGTGATACAGCCTTCCTCCTATCACCTGTCAAGTCACTGCTTGGCACAGAAAAGGTACTGAATTTGGTCTTGATAAATGGAAAATTTTAAAACAAAAATTGATTTTAGAAATATACAGCTACCTTTGTCCTTTTATCTAAGTCATAAAATCAGTATGATAATCAAACCACATGACTGAATCACACACTATGCAACCTGCCACATTCTTCCTTCACAGCCCTACCTACAACTTCTTCAGATGGTAAAGATGTTCCCCATAGGCTCACATTTTGAAAACTGGTTCCCAGCAGGTGATGCTGACTGGGGAGGTCATGGAACCTTCAGAGTCTGAGGGGTGCCTCACTAAAGGAAGTGAGTAAGGGGGAAGTAGGGATGGGCCTTGAGATCTGATGGCCTGGCATCACTCCTTGTTCACCCTCAGATTCCTAACTACCAACACAATGTGACCGACCGGCTGTCTCTCGCCCTTGCACCAGGCCTTTCCTATCAGAACAGAATGTACACCCTCAAACTACAGTTTGATTAAACCCTCTTCTTTAATTGTTTCTGGTCAGCTATTTTGTCACTAATGAGGAAAGGAAAAACACAGATGGTGGCTCTGTTCATCTGGTCAACAGAATCAGGTAGATGTTTGAAATCTGATGAGTCCCCACAGGGGTTATGCAGGACCTGAAAGTATTGTTTTGGAAGTAATTTGGATAGACCCTGGGAATGGTGTTTTAATGGACCCAGGTATCATGCCGTGGAGCCTTTCAAAGAGGCATAATGTTTCAGAACCAAACTAAGTAGTTCAAGCCCCGTAACTGACAAATGGAGAACAGCCCAGGATAACTGCAGCCCACCTGAGCTCACACAGCAGGCAGATGGCAGAACCAGCCTGTCTTCTCTCCCACTCTCAGTGCCCCCTCATCTTCAGTTCTTAGTTTAGTGCCTCCCCTGGCCTCCCCTGGGAGAAGGAGACCCTCCTCCTACTCGCCCTCTGCATCATGTCTTGTAAACTTGCTTTCAGTGCTCTGCAGTGACATCCACTCTCCCCCAGGACTGTGTGGAGTCAGTAACATGACAGACGCCGAGTGGCCCATAAACATCTGTGGAAGAAGTGAGTGAGTGGATAAGTGAATGAATACATGAACCACTCACAATGCATGCTCATTACTGTATATAGCCTTAATTTACTTAGACAGGAAGAAAAATCTATCACAAAAAATTCTTTTCTTTCCACTCAGTATAACGAATGAAAACAAATGAAAAAAAATCTTTTTTTATTTTTGTTTTTTTTTATTTTTTTCTTATTTTACATATCAATCCCAGTTCCCTCTCCCTCCCTTCCTCCCATGCCCCCCACCACCACCCTCCCGTCCCATACCCTGCACACACACTCCACAGGGAAGGTGATGCCTTCCAGGAGGGAATCAACAAAATCTGTCAAGTCATTTGGAGTAGGGACTAGGCCCCCCTCCAGCCTCTAAGTTACAGGAATATCCCTCCATGGGGAATGTGCTCCCAAAGTCTTTTCGTGCACCAGGGATACATCCTGGTTCCACTGTCAGAGGTCCCTTAGACTGTCCAGGTCTTCTACTGAGACCCACGTTCAGGGTGTCTAAGTCTGTCCAATGCTGGATTCCCAGCTATCAGTCTGGGGCCCCATTAGCCCCTTCTTGTTCAGGTCAGCTGTCTCTGTGGGTTTCTGTAGCCGGGTATTGTCCCCATTTTCTTATCACTCCTCCCTCTGTGCATCTGGATTCCAGTTTGGCTCAGTGTTTAGCTGTGGGTGTCTGCTTCTGTTTCCATCAGCTACTAGATGAGGCTCAACTGTTAAAGGCAGGTCACAACCAAAAATATAAGAAAAAAAATCTTAAAGGCCAAATAAATACATGTTTTTGAAAAATTAGTAGATATTTCTAGAATGTCTGTATGCTCACTCTGAGACCTCTGACTCCTCACCAACTACAGCTCCTCTTTCTCGTCTTCTTTCCCACAGCCTGTCACACAGTGAGAATGGTGAGCAGTAGGGCACCAGAACAGCATTTAGTGAATAAAAGAGTACACATGGCCAGATGAGTATAATTTCTAATGACAAAGTATCTATATGATAGTTCAAAATGCCACCCAGAATGTAGAGGGTAAGTTTTCTCTAGAATGAGCCATCTGCTTTTCCTAGACAGAACTGCATCCTGTGTGCTAACCAGTAAGCTGACTGTGGAGTATCTGAATCCAAGGGAAAACTTTGCCTCAGTTAAGAGGTTAAGGATCTTTCCCCCTCAGGCATGAGAATAAATTGGGGACTACAGAAAGGACGAATGGCACACTGTGTCTCCTGCCTTCTCAGCAGGGACCCTGGAGCCCAGGTATCCTCTACCTGTGCTGAAATGAAACACAACCATGCTGAAGCATGCTGGATGAGTTAGAGCTGAAGCAAAGCTACCCACTGCTCAAAGAGATAGCACATGGTTACCAGCGCAGCGGTGGTCTCCCTAGACAGCCAGGCTGTCCTGACCTAAATACCCTTCAGACAGAAGGCGCTTTCCTGAAATACCCCATGAAGTCATAGGTTAAATCTACGAAAGAAAGGGTTAACATCCAGTTCTGGGCAGAGAGCACCACCTGCATTATGGGGAAAAAGAAAACCTTCATGGAAAAGAAGAACTCTAACTGTTGTGCAGAAAATCCCTACCCCTTCTGATCGATGTGCCTTACTGCCAGAGCATCTAGTAATTTCTGATCCTGTCACCTGTAGCCTTCACTTCAATGGCAGGGCACAACAGGCCAGGGGCAAGCAGCAGCCAAGCTCCGCATGGCCAGGCACCAGCACTGTCAGGAGCTGTGAGTGTTGGGGGCAGGGGGTACACACAGCCAAGGGGAGGTCACCAGGGTCACACTAGGACTACATTAAGCCATGGCCAGGTCCTCCGTCATAGACTCAGAGTTCAAACGACTATCAGGCCATAGGTTATGGATCTCATCTCAAGGTGATGGTCACCTCTGGCCCTTCGGCATCCATCTTGGGGTAGCTACACCCATTCTGCAACCAGTGAGCACTCTGAGTGATTCAATGATGGGCCCCTGCCTGTGGGGGAAGCTTAAAGAGATGGTACCCCACAGCCTCCCATGTGAATTTTCCTCTCATCTTTGCTCCTGCTAATCCAAGGCATGCTCCAGGTCTGAACCTGAGGGACTCTCAATTACTGACTGTAACTGTACAGGCTTCTTAGCTCTTCTAGCCTTTATCTCTTCCTCACTTTGCATCTTTAAGAACCAGCCCACCTCACTATTGCTTTTTCCAGGCCTTCCCTCCTACTACTCACCTATATTAGGCCCAACCTGTAACACAAAAGGGAATGAAGACAAGCCTTCTATTGTCTTTTGCTGCCACATCTCATTATGGAAAAAGAGTATGTTGCTCTCAAACCTTAAGGGAACTCACCTCACTTTCTCCTTTCAAATAAGCAATAGTTGGTGGCTTTGGGTCATTTATAATTCAATTTTGAGTCATTCCTATTGCACAAGTATCTATTCTGAAAATTTAAAAAAAAAAAAAAGCATCTTTCAGCACATACACAGCAAGCACTCTGTATGGTGCTCTGAGCTTTTTAATATGTACAACAACCAAAATGGGAACTCCTTCTTTGGAGTGAGAGACAGAGGTACAAAGAAAGCCCTTATAAACAGCCATACATCCACTGGGCACATGCTGCTCAAATAGAGGCCACCTGAAGGATAGTTTGGCTGTCCGTTGAGCAGACTCCACAGCTGAAATCAGTAGGAATTATTCCCAGGCCACCACAGGTGAGATCCACAAATCACACATCTATACCTGATGCTCCCTCTCCACCTTAATAGTTCCCAAAGAAAAGAATCTTATATACCTTCTAGTAATCTTGCAGGGCTATGGTTTCCAAAAAGAAAAAAAATGTTACATTGATCTAGACATGAAATACCCAGGTTACATCGTCTTCACTGTATTTTTCCAATAATATGTTGTGGATGGAGGCATGGCTCATCAAATGAGATAACTCCCTACTCAACCGTGAAGACCAGAGTTTGGATCTCAGTACCATGTCTGGTGGCTCACCTGTAACTCTACCTCCAAGGGATCTAACAACATTTTCTGGCCTCCATGGGCCTTGCACTCAGTTGTACAGACACACACACACACACACACACACACACACACACACACACACACTTAATTTTTTTAATTGTAATGTTGTGTTGCTTTTGGAGTCTTAATCAAGACACCATGGCCCAGATCAACTAAAGGAGTTGTTTCATTCCACTCTCTTCAGTTTATGTTATTGCTAAGTCTTTATCCACTCTGAGTTGGTTCCTCATGTTGCATGAGATAAGGCTCCAGTGTCATTCCTCTGCATGTAGCTGTCCAGCTTTCCCAATACTCCTTGCTAAGGTGCTATCAATTCTCATTTTGTGTCTCATCACTTCATCAAAACCAAATAGACCATAAATGTTAATTCCTCTGCTTTCTGTTCAGCTGGTTAATGTGCCTGGTTGTCACCAATACCAAAATATTATTTTGTTTACAACATCTTTAAAATATATTTTGCAGTCTGGAGGTATACATGTTTTGAATATTTGGAGCACATTTTTTATTTTATGTAAATATCTGTTTCTATGAAAAAAATCATTGAAGTTCTGGAATGTCAGATATTGTTTTGAATCTATAACTCACTTTGGATAGTATGGATAATTTTTTATTCATTTGCCCAACCCAATAGGGAACATATTTCTATTTATTTGCCTATTCCATTTTTTTCCACCAGTGTTTTGCAGTTTTTATCATTCAGATCATTCATATCTTTGGTTATATTGGTTTCTGAGCATTCTGTGTGCTGCTCTAACTAATGCAGTTTTATTAATTTCTTGTTTGTTGTCAGTACGTAAAGATGTTCCCAACTCTATCTGCTGGATATAGCCTCCAGCTTTATCTAATGTATCAGTTCTAGTTGTCCTTTTTTTGTGAGCTCTTTAGGGATCTCTATATAAGATCCTGCATTCACAGCACAGATTTCACTTCTTCATCTCTTGTATAAATGCCTCTTATTTTCTTTCTTGACTAATCATTGTGGTTTGTTTATATCACAGAAATAGAGTGGGAAGGAACAGGTTTAGAAGAACAGTGGATGGAAAAGAGAACATGTCAATCAAAGGTGAAGTTTCAGTTGGGTTGGAAGAAAGTATTTTAATAACCCGATGCAGCCCAGCAATCATAGTTAATGAGACTGTGTTTCAAAAACATAAATTTACCAAAGAATAAATGTTTTAATTTTCATCCTGGGATTGAAGCTTAAGTTTTGTGCATACTAAGCAAGCACTATCCTACAGAGCTACATCCCCAGCACACACAAAAAAAATGTATTTTTTTATAATGTTGTCACCACAAAAAGTGTCTAATTAATGAAGATGATAGATATATTATTCCAGTTAAGTATTTCTCTGATGAATGTGTGGATCAAAACATCACATGTACTAGATAAGTAGACATAATTATTATCTTTCAAATTAACACAATAATAAATTTAAAAAAAAAAGACCTTCAAATCCATGGACCATGGAGAGTAATGCTGTAAGGTGGCTAAATAAACAAAGCACCTGACATTGCTCAATTTTTGCTCTGACTTCTTTGTCTAGAGTAATAATTATTTTATTTTTCTGGCTTGACTGACACTTTATAATATAGCTCTTCAAGCTTGTTGTCCGGGGACGCTGATGGAGACATGGCAGCCCTCTGTGACAGCATAGAAGCACAAGCTGTTAGTGAACAGTTCTGAAAGGGTGCTAGCCAATAGCACAGGCCACCATGGGGGGGTGTGACAAGAGGCCAAGATAGCCAGTCCATTGACCTGCAGGCATGTAAGAGCTAGGTTGCAAGGGAAAACAAGACAGAACAGTGTGCCCAGATGTTCTACCAGGAACAAAGGTTGGAGCTAGGCATTTTTTTTAAAACCAAGGTTAAGTCAACACTGTACACAATTTGTTCCCAGGACACTTTTATGACAATGAGCCACATCCAGGCATTTCATGAATACAACACCTGAAAGTGGCCAAAAGGCTAAGGTACCACCCTCTTCACCAGAAAGCAAATATCAATGTTTTCCATGAATTTGTGTTCAAATGCCAAATGCAAGAGAAAGCACTTGAATTACTTTGTTAGTTAACCAGCATTGACCAACCTAGCTCCCTCTATGTGCTAAGCAAAGGGCATAGTCTCTGAGCAGCTTCCCATCCACTAATTCAAAACCAAGTGTTACACAGTAAGTGTCCCATACAGAATCTGGTGCTGTCCCTTCAATGCTGCATTTAAGTTCCCAATACCACCATCTCTGGGTAAATGGTGTCAAAATGCAGCAAAAAAAAAAAAAAAAAAAAAAAAAAAACTTGATAGGACCAATGGAGTTCTATTGCCTTTTGGGGGACAGCAAAATGTCCTGGGGGTGGGAGCATACAGTAAGTATAGGATGCAGCAGATTCACAAAGTTGGAAAAATATGTTAGACTTAGGGTTGGTCTGTATCACAACATGCTCTTCCCTCAGGCCCAGAAGAAAAGAGGAAACTCAGAGAAGCCCTGGCATTAGCCACCTAGATGCAGACTTGGTGCTTATCCAGAGCTCACACACCAGATTTGGTTTGGTCTGGTCTGATTTGATTTGTTTGCTTTGAAATGGTCTGGATTGGGTTGATTTGGTTCCGTTTAGTTGGTTTGGTTGTGCTGATTCGGTTCAGTTTGGTTTGATTGGGTCTGATTTGGTTTGGTTTGATCTGTCCAGTTTTTGCCTTCAGGGAAGTTGTTCCCTTGAAAATGGTTCCACAAAAGGATACAGGTTGACTGAGTTTTCTTTTCTGGCAATGACTGCTCTACAATGTCAGCATGTGAACAGTCTTCAATGGTTGGAGCTTCCCTTCAGGCTCAGGGAACTATCACTGAAGCTTCCAGTGATGGAGCCAGCTGAGTTAGGCAGACTCTGGTCCATCATGGGGCTCTGGGGTGTTGCAATGAGCAGGGTGTCAATTAGCCAACCTGTTCCAGTGCTGAATTCCATGCTGCAACTCAAGCCTGCCACCTGACCATTTCAGGATGTAATTGTTGTGAAATCCAAGTGAGCTATCTTCAGAAGACCACATCTTGACATATGAAGTAATGTGATCACTCTTTTAAGAGATTTTCCTATCAGCCAGTCATTTTAACCACCTAGAATTACTCTAATGACTAATCCATATGCTAGGAAAGCAAGAGGTGGGACTATCCAGGGGAAAGAAAGGAGCTAGGCAGAGCAGGGAGACAGGGGACACAGGGAAGGACAGTGGGGGAGGACAATTATTACTAACAGAACACAGTGAAATATATGTAAGAAAACACCATGATTAAACCCATTACTGTATGCTAACCTAAGAAATTTATTAAAAGAAAGTGCCCCAAGTGTTCCTAAACATGTATAGGTCATATAGATCATTTTTACCTGAGCAACAGGAATTTGAGTAGATTGTTATGAAGAAAATAGTGCACTGCCATTATTTTGTTTTATTATTCTGAAAAGATGCAAACCTAGAAACACAAGAATAATAAAACTCTGTATGGCATCCTTCTCTGGCCACAAGCTCCCTTTATACAGAACTCTAGCCCCAACGATTTGCTTCTGGCCAGCTCCTCTGACACTGGGAAAATTTCACTTTCAGGTGCTATGCACAAGTGTCTTGAGTCCCTCCAAGTGAGAGTAATTAACAAGATGAGAGAGTTGTGTCAAAAGTGTGCAAAGGAGCCAAAAGAAACAGAAGAAATGGGTGAAGGGTCTACAGAGCAGAGCAGTTGCCTTCTCTCTTGGTAGGAAACTCCTGTGCCCATAGGAAGGCAGGAAGAAGCTGTGAGTGCAGGATTGAACTCAATCTAGGATGAAGCTAGAAGACAGCAGAGAGCTTTTAAATCTTCATTAGTTAGGGAAAGGAGAAGAGAAATCCCTACTCAGTCAAAAGAAATAGATTAAATAAAATTCCCTCCCAAAGACATAAGGCTGGTTTAGGACTATCCATTTTGTTATTTTTTTATTCCTCATCAACACCCAACTCATCAAGTTTCTTTGCAGTCAAGGAGGATCTAAGATCTGATAGGGAGAAGTTCATGGGTGCTTTTTCAGAAAAGAGACCACACCCCAGTCAGCTGTCATTAGCTCTCCAGCTCAGGGTAGGTAGGGCATCTGGACCCAACAGCTGACACCACACACATGTACATGTAGGATAAACTAGATTTGGTGAGTTTTTTAAAAAGACATTAAGTTGAGAGGGAGGTGGGAGATATCTGAAGAAATTGGAAAGGGGCAGTGGTGGATGAATATGGCCAAGTTAGAATGTATATATGTAAGAAAATTTCAAAAACAATATTAATAAAAATAAATTTTAAAATTCATAAGAAAGAAAAGAGACTAAATAGTCTAAAAGGATTTCCAATAGGCATAGTATCTGCAAAGAAAGACAGGAAAAAGAAAGGAAGGTGAAGTGCTTTTAATCTTCAAAACTGAAAATATTTGTAGAAATTAACTATGGTGTGATTTTTATGGCAAACTAAGAATGAGAAGCTCCCAATTGGCATTCTTACTCCTTGGTGGGTTGATCTGTTTATTTTCCCCTCAAAAGATAGTTTAAATGATTCTGCATACCCACCCACTTCCTTGGTTCCTTAACTTTCTACCTGTAAGGTCATCTGATTCTCAACCATAAATCCTCCATTCTGGGACCTTTCAGATCCATAAGCGTTCTGAAGCAACTCCTGTATTGTTTATGTGAGTCAATAACCTAATCAATCACTAGTGCCGTGTGCAGCAGCACATGGGTGGGAGGGGCAGGGAGGGGGGAAGGCCTGGAGAGAGGAAAGCCTGCCCCTGGACCACGAAGAGCTCACAGTATAACGAACACCAAACTATGGTCCAAGGGAAAGTAGAGAGAAAATACACATCAGGAGAAAGTTCTGGAAGTTTCGATAAATAATGGAAGACGCATTAAACTGCAGCTTGAAAAACACAGAGTTTGCTGTGCTAAAAGCAAGGAGCAGACAAAGGGGGTATTGTAGTCAAATTTTGGCCCATAGAAACATTCCTGAAATACTCACAATTCAATGGTTCTTTGTGATGAAAATCCTTAATAAGTTAAATTCAGAAAGATGATAACTAAGCATAATAAAACTTACATAAACACCACATAGCCCACATTGGAATGAATGAGGTCATGTCAAAAGCATTTCCATCTAAGACCGGTAACAATGTGAGGGGTCTCTTTTGCTTTCTGTTGCTGTGATAAACACCCTGAGAAAAACCTGCTTGGGGAGGAAAAGAGTTTGTTACCTCTTCCAGGTCATAGCCCATCATTGAGGGAAGTGGGAACAGGAGTACAAACAGCAAGCTGTCAGCAGGCACTGAAGCAAAGACCATGGGGAGCACTGCTTCCTGGCTTGCTCCCTCTGCCTTGCTCAGCTACCTTAATTAGGCAACCCAGGCCCACCAGCCTAGGGATGTTAGGTACCACTCAGTGCACTGAGTCCTCCTACATCAATTATCAAAAAACAAAATGCCCCCAAATATATGCCTCTACTGTGATCTGATTAAGATAACTCCCCAGTTAAAACTCTCAGGTAACTCTGGGATGTGTCAAGTCGACAGCTGAAGTTAACTATGAGAAACATCCTTCTGGAAAATCAGGCCAGGAAAAAGAAAGAAAAGATCCACAACAGGAAGTGAGAAAATTATAAATATAATTTAGTAGATAAAAAAATTTAGAGACTTCCAAAGACAACAGAGCTAAGAAATAAATTTAGTAAAGTGCTAGGATGAGAAGATAGCATCCAAAAATCAGTAATGAGTAATGTTGTCCTGGGAAGAATGGCTCAAATGTGTATACTGCTCTTTCAGAGGACCTGAGTGAGCTCAGTTCTCAGCACCATCCAGTGTCTCACACTGCCTCCGATCCCTGCTCTGAGACATCTAATGCCCTCTTCTGGTCTCTGTAGGCACCACACTCTCATACATGTACCCACAAATACAAATACACATATTCAAAAAAAACAAAAAAAAAAAACCATAAATCTTTAAAAAATGAAAATCGGTAACCTTTCTGTACCCCAGTAACAATGCTTCTGAGAAAGAAATCCCAACAGTAATCCCAGCTGCAATGAATACAACCAAGCAATAACAAAGCACAATGCCTAGGAAAACGGCCAAACTTTTCTTCCCGATAAAGGAGACTGAAGGAACTTCATTAAAAATAGGAAGACCTCCAATACTGCTTAAAAATAACATTAAAATGTCCATGACACTCAAAAAACTTTCTGGTACAATCCCACAAAAGAGGGAGTGGAGCAGGACACTCCTCACATACTAAATTTTCTAAAATTCATATGGAAACATAAAAGATCCTAATAACCAAAGCAATATTAAGCAAAAAAGTAACAAAGCTAGAGGTATCACAGCACCTGATTTTACATGTACTGCAGAGCTATCTATCATAAGTACATCATCTTGGTACTGGCACAACACAGACACTGAAACCAATAGAACACCATTGAGATCGCAGAAGCAAACCCATGTGTAATAAGATAACTGACTCTCTGCAGAGGCACCCAAGGCCTAGGTGGATGAAAGACCTTGGGACCAAGAATACCTTTCAGGACTAGTGTTTCTCGGAGCATGTTTTAGATGATGGTGGTTTTAACCTATATTTCAGGTTGCTGACAAAGGTATGGCCTGTGAATAGAAATGGAAGAAGTCTGTGAATCTCAAGATCAAAACTAGAGTAGAAAGATCCTCAAAAAGTATCCTAGAAGTGAGGTTGGACTGTTTTAAAACAGATATGAATCCTAATAGTTACCTATCAGAAGGGCCAATAGCCTCCAGCTGTCCACAGACTTATTAAACTCTGTAGTCATGTATAGTTATGCATTTCAGCCCTGTTTGAAACAAAGGTTAGAAACAACCCAAGGGCCTTTAGGGCACTTGATACAACTGGTAGATTTCCATAATGGATTCTATGAAAGTCTTAAAGTCATTTAGAACACAAGTCAATTCCATCACATATATTATACAAAGATTAGATAGGTCTTGGTGGGTGGGTGTCTTTTGCTGTGGGTTTTTTCAATCTTAATGCTCTAGTATGGGTCATGAAATATTATATGCATTATATGTATTTGATTAATAAAAGGGTAAATATATGACCAAATAAATGGTACAACTCAAACCATAGACCTTTACAAATGAAATTACTTCCTAAACTTTCTTTTCTCAGAACCCTAATAATTGATCACCCAGACACTTACTATGTGTGTTATATGGTACAAATTATCCTCCATACACAAGGGCAAATCTTGAGCTACCATCTCTTATAAAAAAAAATTTAAGAAAACTTAAAAGCTAGGTAGCACCACTGATTGAATACCACCTGTCTTAGGGTTTCTATTGCTGTGGCGAAACACCATGACCAAAGAGTAAGTTGGGGAGAAAAGGGTTTATTTAGCTTACACTTTCAGATCATAATCAGTCACTGGAGGAAGTCATAACAGGAACTCAAGCAGGTCTGGAACCTGGAGATAGGAGCTGGTACAAAAGCCATGGAGGGGTGCTGCTTACTGGCTTGCCTCCCTTGGCTTGCTCAGCCTGCTTTCTTACAGAACCCAGGAACACCATCCCAGGAAAGGCACCATCCCATCCACCATGGGCTAGGCCCTCCCTCGTTGGTCACTAATTAAGAAATGCCTTACAGCTGGATCTCATGGAGGTTTCCTCAACTGAGTCTCCTTCCTCTCTGATGGCTCTAGCTTGTGTGAAGTCGACAAAAAAAAAAAAAAAAAAAAAAAACCCATCTGGTATACCACCTTTGAATACTATAAGGAGTAGTCCTCAGGAAGGATGTTTCTAGGTCCATTCCAGAGTGGGTTCTCCAAATCCTGTGTCCAAAGTGTGTTATCACAAATCACAGCAATGACCAGCATGGCCAAATATACACAAGAGTACCATAGTGGCATTCATATCTTGGAGGTAACCAACAGCCAGTATAAATTGTACTTAAAGATGTTCAAGAGGAGGGAATTCACGCCGACTACCTGTGCTGGTGAGATCCCAGACCCTAGAAGAGAACCTGCTACTACTGCCTTCCTGAACCACTCTAATCCCTTTTGCATTCTAAATATCAACAGGTAAGTGTAGCTCTCACCCTCATCAAAGAAGTTTTTTGAAACAAAGACCATCACAAAAATTCATAACTGGTCCAAATTCAGAGAACTGACTTCAGGGTACTGAACCACAATTGACACCTCTATACCTAAGCATGGAAATACTGCATAATAGGGTATGGGAAGATGGTAAGAACCAGAGGACTGGGATGTCTGCTGCAAGGTAGAGTCTTCTATATGTGGCAGGGAACTGCACCCATCAAATCTCAACAATATGGCTTTCTAAATAATACCAGCTCAGGGAAATTGGACACTTCAGAATGCAAACATTGAACATTGTCCAGGCCCAACATGGCCAAACCTGAGTATTACAAAGATGTGCTCCCCAAACTTGACCCTGTGACAAGAAAAAAGTGGAGATTATGTTGCCACCATGTAAGCAAAATAGAAGCATGAAATAAAAATTAAATTGAGTTACAGAAAAAGAAAATGCATTCTACCAATCTGTATTATAAAACCATTATAAAAAAAATCTGGCCACAGATAGTTCCCTGAACTTTAGAATTGCTACAATAACCATGCCCTTTCACACAGAGAACCCTCTGGCTTCATACCAGTCCTAGACACTTCCCCAGTGAAGGGTCTCCAATATTGCCTGCATTTCAGATGGGAGCCTTTCTAAGAGGGGCCTGGCTTCATGAGAGGAGGTCTCTCCTTCCTTGGAACCACCAAGACACTAAGAGTTGAAACCCACTCATTCTTCAAGAATGTGGTCATTAGAGCTCCATCATCTGTCACCTTTAGGTGGTAATTAGAAAAGGGAAGTCAATAACAGTAGTGCACAACACTACTTTACCAAGATTTAAACAAGTTGTAATATTGTTGAACACCTATTGATGAGTCCAAGTGTGCTTCAGGCCATTGAGCACAGAGATGGGGGGGTCATTTGATGGGAGGCTTTTCATTATTAATTTGATGGCATGAGGTTTATAGACAACACAGCATACATTGCATTTGTCACATGAGCGCCAGCCTCCCATTGCCAGCAGATCAAATCAGCATCTTGTGGGATGATGCCCCCAAGGAAGAGAAAATACCTCTAATGTCAGTATCTGGGATTGTAGCCCCACAAAAGGAAAATAGTTGAGCTTGATAATTCCTTAAGATTTTTTATCAAGTATGGTAAATAAAGGAAAAGACAAGTGGGATACTTAGAAAGCAAAACTCTGGTTTGCCAAGCTCTGCCAGAAGTCTGTGCACTGAGGTACATACCATATATCACTTAAACTTCTGGACCAGAGTGCTTTCCTCTACAAGCTGGCTTTCAAGCTCAATATTTTAGTGTTCAGTTTTGTATTTTTTTTCTTCCAGTGTCGTGATCCAAATAGTATCTACAGGACTAGAAAGATGGCTTAGAGGCTGACAGTACTTGCTGCTCCTTCAGAGAACCTAAGTACAGATTCTAGTACCCACATCAGGCAGCTCACAACCACCTATAACTCCCATTCCAGAAGATCTGGCACCCTCTTCTGGCCTCTTCCAACACCCGCACTCACATGTGCATATTTCTTACACACACATACACACACACACACACACACACACACACACACACACACACACACAGAGAGAGAGAGAGAGAGAGAGAGAGAGAGAGAGAGAGAGAGAGAGAGAGAATTTAAACATAAAAACATAAACATAACTGCCACCTATATGTTAAGGTTCAGGGGGCAGTACTTCTAGTGGATCCCAGGGTCTTGTGTCTGCTAGGCAAGTATTCAAGTCTACTACTGGTATACATCTCCTTCTGCTGCTAAAAAAAGATCATAGATACTGTCATGTCATGTTATAACTACATAGGATCATGAAAAAAATGATGCTCATCACTATGCTGAATCTGAAGGACTTATTGAACACACTCGTTCTCCTTATTAATAATCAATAAGAAATCATATATATTATCACATGTTTGTCTTTTAAGATTGCAGTCACTGCATTTTATTGTAATTTCCTGTGGGTTTTTTTATTCATTTAAAACCATTTGCATGGACAGAGTGCATACATCTCTCCAGATTGCCCAATATGGCCATAACAGAAGATCCAAATGTCCTACTCTTAACAAATGGTGAGTTATCAATAAAGAAGGACTGTGGATCCTTAAATGGTACAGAGATGCTTATCAAACGTGGATAGATAATGGGTTTTCAGATGCTTTGAACAAGAGAGAGAAGATAAGAGGTTTTAATTAACATGAACCTCTATATCCTGACATCTGTGTGTCATAACATCCAACCCTAAGCCTTAGCTGCAGTGTCCTCTCTGAGTCCTATGGTGCTGTGGCAAGCAACACAGTCCAGGAAAGGCCTCTGAAGGTTTCGTAGCTAAGAGCTCATTGTCCAAGTTCATATAGTTCCCAGACAAACCATGGTCCCCAGGCAGTAGTTCCTAAGGTTTGGTTAACTCATTACCAGCCCCACCAGGAGACCGGATAACCCCACTGAAACAGAGCAGAGCACTGTTCCCAATCATTCAAATCAAACAAAACTCCATTTTATTGCCCAAGAAGAAATCCTCTAAAGAGATCCCATACTATTTAGCTTTATCTACTTCTACCACCCAAATTCAGCCATTTCCCTCTACTTCCCCCATCCACTGGAATGACAAAAATAATTGTCTGTGATGATCAGAGGCCTTGAAAGTGAATCAGTTGACAGTTACCTGAAAACATCACTTTTTGTCATCCCCACAACTTTTTTATAGCTGTTCCACAGGCCAAGAACCCAAAACTCAGATTCCCATCTGGCATTGGGAGGGAAGAAAGTGTCCTCTTTCAGTGAGGGAAAGGGCCATCTCTAATGGAAGGATGTGGTGGAGCAGCAATAATCTAAGTACTCAACTTTCTGAGGTCATGTGGAGAAGTGCTAAGAGTGGAGAGGTAAAGGGGAATGGAGACTGAAGAGAATGGCTAGAGACGGAATGAAAACAAAGATAATCAGCTGCATATAGAAGAGCCATGGTAAAGGGGAAACCAGAGCTGGCAACATCATTGAAATTTAAGACACCAAACAAAATAAGGATGTCTCTGGGCAGAGACATGGCATTGGCGCCCGAGACAATGGCTTTGAAATAAGCTAGATTTGAGATTGGGTAGAAAACCCAGCAGGAAATTTCCAAGAGGTGTGGAATATTTATAGAGGTCAAAAGAATGAAGAAACTCAGCAAGATAGACAAAAGGAAAAAGACAGAAGACCACCTGAACTGCACTGGAAATACTCCTGCTGAGAAAGCAGAAAGTGAGACAATACATTTCAGAAACTTCCACATCACAGAGATCATGCAGGAAGTAGCTTTAGCCAAATGAACAGTGAAACAAAAGATCACAACCAAGCAAAGGGCAATGGGTTTTATGATCTAAAACAAAGAAAGACAGATGGTTAGTAAATAGCTTACTAATAATAGATAGATAGCCATGTAAATAAGATACCCGGAGGTGCAAGAACACTGACTGAATGGATTCTTTTCAGGGCTATAAGAGAATCATAATCATCCCTTAACAGTTTTTTTTCACAATTTATGGCAATTCTGCAACAAAAAGTATATATCTACTTTCTATTTATAGTCACAAAATGTGACTATTATTATTTGAAAAATATCTATATCCCAGAAGGCATCATTCCAAGGCGAATGGACTTGGAATTACTAAATGTATGCCATCGAATCAACACCATGAAGAATTCTGATTCTCATTTCACTTATCAGAAAACTACATGTATTAGATATAGCTGGTCTAACTATATAAAGCACTTTCCCCTGAGCTGTTGGAATGAAGGCATTTCCCTCCATTCCCATTCTACACTGAAGGAATAATATAATTCCTATTTAGGGCACTAGCTAAGCTCGAAAAAGCTCTTCTACAATGGTATCAGTGAAAAAGAAACAGAAACCATCTCACAGATGAGTGATACCTAATGGACCCTCAACTTTAATTCTAAGACATGAGCCCCAAATGAAAAAGCTGGAGAGAGGGGGGAGGGAGGGAGTAAAGGAGGGAGGAAGGGAGGGAGAGAGAGAGAAAGAGAGAGAGAGAGGGAGAGGGAGAGGGAGAGGGAGAGGGAGAGAGAGAGAGAGAGAGAGAGAGAGAGAGAGAGAGAGAGAGAGAGAGAGAGAGAGAGAGAGAGAGAGAGAGAGGAGAGAGAAGTTTTATCAGACTGGAGCAAACCAGGGTGCACAAATTTACACAGAAGGAAAATTATGTAATTATCAATGTCCTCATACCCTGTCTGAGGGTGAGCATGAATAAAACATTAACAGGAACTGCACCAATTAAATATTGAGGTGCTGAATGTCAGTGCTTACCACAATGAGAGCCTCTTACACTCATCAGCTATTTTCCTACAAAAAAGATTTGTCAAGATGAGAGGGAAAAAAATAACCCAGGAACAACAAAAAAAATAAAAATAAATTAAAAAGCATCTTTTTTCCCCCACCATTAGTTCCCCAAGGAAAACAATGACAAATTTAGGTTACACTCCACTTTCCTAACATCTGCTAATTTGAGGTATTACCACAGTGACATGAATTTTTCAGCTTCCTTCCAGATATCTGGTAGCATTTAATGCACAAGCTCCATTTCCATGTTCTATTTTCACTGAAATCAATTCTACCATTGCTGGCTTTGAGGTCAGAGCTTCAGCAGTGGATGGCCTGGACAGGCTCCCAAAAGATACAAGGTATAATGAGGGGATCTTTGCAATGACCTCCTTGCGGTGCCCAGGTAGTTACTCTCCATCCTTTTACCACCCTCAGTCCCCAGACCATGGTCCATCCACACTCAGCCACCAGTCCATTTTGCTGAACTTGAGGTGCTTCACCAGCCCTTCCTTTCCCTCCCCCAATTTGTCTTAGCATCCATCCTTCCCTGCAATTCCAAAATAGAACAGACACTACCCCTACTGTTGCCCCGTGGCCAATATAATTTCTACTTTCCTTGGTCAGTTCATAGTAGATGGAAGTCAAGAGTTTGTTCTCATCAAGCATCTCCATTACCTATGTTGCTGAATACCCACTAACACTTCCATGTGGGTGCTGGTAAGAGAAAACATCATCTTAATTCTCAGGGAGTCCCCACTTATCAATACATTCCCATAGTTCTCCTTTCTTCTCAGCAACCCTTCTCTGAAGCAGTCTTCAGGAAAAACCTCCATGGCTAGGATGCCAATCCTGGAAGCCATCATTTATTAAACAAACATCCCAGTGCTAACATGGGAAAACTCCTTATGAGTTGTTAGTCAAGCACATTCCAGTGGCATTGCTTCCCAAACAACACCAGCTACTGATGCTGCTCTTGGTTGCCCATTAGAACTAGACAGTAAAGCCCTATTGCTAAAAATGCCGTATGCCTTGGTTGCAGGACACTGAGAAATCAAACCAGGACTATGCCTGGAATCTCCATTCTATGACTAGCTTTACAAGTGCCAGTAGGTTCTATGCAGGCCACGTGAAGAGAAAAGTTACTGCTGGCCTTATCTATCTGTGGACCTTATATGCTATAATATTGACTGCCAGGCAAAATGTGCCCACTAGTGCAACAGTCACATAACTGTTATGAGAGTTACTAACTGTATTATGATTGGATCCAAAGCCTGCTCTGCAGAAGGCAGTTCATGCCTGGTATTGTGCATCATCAAAGGCCAATGGTTGAGGAAGTCATAGGCCCTAGAAAGGAGTTTACTACTTTTGTTCTGCTAAATAGATATGTGTCACACTCTCTCCTAAATAGTTACAGTTGCCTGCAAACTAGTTCTACTCTCAGACTTAATCAAAGAAGCCTCTCTTTCATTGGATGGTTGGATGTAGAGACTCATGGATACTCAAAGTGCTGAGCATGACTGAATGTAGAGTTACCATCCATAAACAGTACATTGATACAAACCCATCTGAGACTCTGGAAAGAAAAGAGAAAGAGTATAAGAACTAGAGGGTGTGAAGGACCTCTGTGAAAGATCATCATCTTGACATGACATGGTCAGTGTAACCAGGAACTGGTACAGATGCAGTTGTGCCCAGGCCTGTCAAAATTCAGTCATGGGTAGGAGAGTAAGTCATGAGGCCCTGATCTTCCCCAAGTACAATTAGCTATAGCTGGCTACTGGGAAAGGAAGAGCCATTGCCTTCAGAGTCGTATCCTCTGGTAAGTTCCTCATGTCCCAGTGGATAGCTCCATGCCATGCTTACTAGTATTCAGAGGTCTTATAAGGTCTTATATGACCAGAGTAGGAAGGAGATAGAGAGAGCAGTAGTAAGTGAGGTCAGAATGTATTATATACATGTTGGAAATCATCAAAGAATAAATTTTAAAAAGAACTTCCATGTGTAAACCAAGGGAAATATTGAATATACAGGGAAACTAATAAGAATGATACCTGTAGAAGAGTATTTTACAACTTTGTTGACAAATATTTATTTTAAAAACTGGTATATAAAATTGTAGAATATAAACTAAGCTACGTTTTGTTAATATACATGAAGAACCTCACTTTTTACATATTTTTAACTCGGTGATACTCTTTTTTAGGATCTACCTGACAGAATAATCAGAACCACAGTCCAAAACCTAGATACATTTTGTATGTTCTGTGTGTTGACAGTAACGACAAAAAAAAAAAAAAAAAAAACACTCTGCATATATCCTGAAGGGTTCTGTAAAAGATGAATGTCTGAGAAAATGTAAGAAAACCGTGATTGTAATCCGAGGATTAACAAAATCTGTCTCCTGGCTAACTCCTATACTGCAGTTTCCCAGTTTCAAGATAATGCATGGGAAGGCTGCCTTCTCTTCCATTTCTCATTCCTGCAGGCCAGGGTAGGGATCATTCTCTCTGTGGCCTGCAGCCTACAGCTCTGTCCTGAATCACAGCCGGCCATATGGATTTTTAGTTCTGAATCTGCAGTATGTACCGTCTCATCTCTCAGAAGCCAGATATTGATCCCTGTCGCACTGGGGCTGCACAAACTGGATTGCCTGAATTCAGGGGATTTTTTTAAAGGGACAAATTCAGTAAATTAAATGGAGTGGATGTGTTTTTCTCTTATGCTGTACCAAATCGCAAGTTTGACTGCACCACCATTTGCTTTCTGTCTCAGTTTTCTGCTGACAGAGAAATCTGCAATGCAAAATGGTATTAAAAGAAGCCACTTTTTGATGGCTCATCAAGTCAACCCTGCCATATGCCCCAGGCAAGCTCTGAAAATGAGGAGTGCAGCTTGATGGCTGATTCACAGGTCAGCAAGAAAACATCTCAGATGCTGCCCCTATGGTCAGTCACGTACTAAGTCAGAAAATACTTGCTGGTTTTGTCCTGGTAGGCCAAGTACTGGAATTGACACAGGCTTTGTGCCTGTTCTCTGAGACTTCTTGCCCAAAATGAAAGGACCTGAAATAGTCGCTTTGATTTAGACTAGAAGAAACAAAACATGTTGCATGGTTCAGCCAAACTCAACTTAGCTAGAATGTTGAGGATTTGTCGTTTAAACTGAATAAAAACAATGAATAGATAATTGACTAGGTCGCTGGAACCAGGAAAGGGGGTAGGAAGTATTAATAGAGTACCATGAACTGGGGTCCTGGGATTGAAAAACAGGAGTGGTCTTTTTGAAAAACTGAGAAAAGAGCTCCATTGATGGAGAACAAGGAGCAGGAAGAGATTGAAGGAGAAGGAAGAGAAGGGAGAAGGGAAAAGCAGCTGCTGTTGCCACTGCCACCATAAGAATCTGGACTGGATTGCCAAGTAATACTGGGTAAAGGATCCTGTGCTTTCTCTTAAATGCAATGAGAATGCATTTGCACATCTTACATTTCTTTTCGTGCCATGAAAAGATTGAGAAGAATAGTAGAAACTTCCTTCACCTAGGAGGCTATTTCTGTCTGACAATCCAGAGACGATGGGGTCAGTATTCACAGAGACCAATGTCCATGTCAGCACTCTGGATCACACTTCTGCTGCCTAGAATCAAGTGCCCAACCAACCCACTCCCTTCAACCACCTATATCCCACCATCCACTCATGGTGATACTATGGAGGTGAGAAGACCCAAGAAGGGTGTTTTAAGAGTTTATCTATTATATGTCTAGTATCCATTGGAAAGCAGGTATCTACATTAAAGAATTGTGTATTCACATTTGTACAGAATTAGTCCATGGAGGCATTCCATTATTGGGGAAAAAAGAAACCCATGCCAGCACTCTGCCTAAGAAGACAAAGTGAGCCTACAAATTTCACACTTCATCACCTCCCAGACCCAAGTTCTGTCTCCCTTGGTATTATCCCCCTGATCATGTAAAAATTAAATGGCAGTCAGCACCAAGCCAGGAATTGGGGACTAACTGTTCATCCCATCGGCTTTCATAAAGCCCTGGCCACTTCAGAGCTGAAATGGATGTTGATCACGGGTTCTTAAGAGGATTTTTAAAAGAAAACAAGTAATATGTTCCCTCCTCAATTGTGTGTTTTCTCCAGAAACCTTCTATGAAAGGTTTTTATTATCTGGGGCCGCTTTTTAGATGTGGCTCCTGCCCTGAGTGTATTTGCATTAAGATGCAGGCCTGGTTCTTGTGTCTCCAAGAAAGGTGCCCTCTTGCTATTAGTGCATCCGCAGCCCCTCACACTCACAGCAGAACAAGAGGAGTCAAAGCAGATGAAAGGGACCACATCCATTTGCTCCTAACCAGGCCCCTGAAGAGCCTCTTAGAAGGTCCCGAATTACAAATATGTTCATCCTTTCCATTCACAAATACCTTTTTGAAGGCAAAGACGGGCCTATGAAACGGGAAGAAAATAATGTGCTCCTTCTAGAATCGTCCCTCAAAATGTTTTTATCTGCCCGCCATAAGGCTAGCTTTAGATGTGTCTCATTCACCCCTAATATACTTTCACGTGTATTTGTTTCCTGCAACTGTGGGTGTGTGTGCCATTTGCCTTTCTTGGGAAAGTTGTGACCAAGGGAAAGAACTCGATGCTCTTGTCTGAGGGACAGACAGAAGCCAGGATGTATTGAGTCACAGCTACTGCAGAACTGCACGAGCTTTCATAGAAACTTCCTATTGACCTGGAAACCTTTGCATGAACAGCTGCTGGTTTCCATGACAACCACACCTAGAGCATCCAGTTATCTCCTTGTACACTGGTTAAGGGAGATGGGACACAATGTGTGATGGGTTTATTTATGCACCTGTGTCGCAAAGGAAATTTCAGGAAGACTACAACTGACCCATACCTTGAGATATTAAGGTGTTATAGAGCTGATCCTCCAAAGCAGGCATAATGCTGAGGTCCAGAAATGAGTACACACAGACCTAAGGCTTCAGGATGGCTGATTCAGTGTCTCATGTCACGATATATTTTTGAGTGTGTCCCAGTGACTAGTTGTAAAGCACACAAAAGCACACAGGAAGTGTTTGACTGCCTCTGAGTTTTCCCTTCTTCCTCCCAATACCCTTTCTGCAGTTTTAAACCAGAGAAATGGTTACACACACACACACACACACACACACACACACACACACACACACACACATTGAGGGTAAGGAGGAGACTAGGAGACTCCTCACCTGAATTCCCCAACAATGATGATCCATAAAAATAGATTCTAGGAAGATTCTCTTCCCAAAATGTGATGGTTGGCATTGTTCCTTTCACATAGAGCATGCTACCCAATGGTTAGCATAATTACCCTCGTACTTGGCAGGCACTGACACTCTAGTGGAGCTATGATGTTCAGATAAATCACCTAACTCTTAACTTCCAGTTTCTTTCTTAGTAAGATGGAAGTGATAACTATTTCACCATCTTATTGTGCTTATGACATTGCATATGTACAATATTGTTGGGACTGTGAACTGGTGTAGCATAGAAGTTCCTAAAAAAATAAATAAACATACATCTACCATAAGATTTCACCTTTTTTTTTTTAATAGGAGGCCAAGAACCTGAAAGCACTGGTCCAGACCCCAGTGATATATAACAAAAGGTATCCTTTTTGCCTGGGCTGCTAGGAAGCTCATTATCAATTTAAGTGAGTTACAAAACTCTAAGGTCAGTATGCTTCTGCTTTTTCTCTCTTTTTTTTTTCTTTATTTTCTACTGAAGTCATGTGTGGAACAACATGGATTTCAATATTGAACTTTATTCTATATGTTTCATAAGATGAACCAAATGTCAGGAGAAATGACATCAAAAGTGGGAAAATCCAAAAGAAAGGGAAAATTGAAGAACTTTTTTAATCACACTTGGAGTGTGAAAACAAGTTATTCATAGCATATTCTAATAGAATAAACTGAAAGCTTAAGCTTGGCAGTGCCACCTGCCTTTCTCATGAACAGTATTAAATGAACACACACCACTCACAACGCAAGTCCAAAGCGCTCACTCTGAGGATGGACTCCTCAAGAATGAATCCTTGACCCAGCGCTAAGAAGTACCGCAAGTTCTGTCCACTCTGCCCTTCATTTTTCTTCATCTGTGTAAAGGGCTCAGCAGCCCTTCTATCATGAGGTTGTCTTGCGAGCCAAGTGAGTTAATATCCACAAGACTGCCTGTTATGAAGCTAGACAGATCCATAAGAGTATTAGGCAGGGCATTTTTTTTCCGATTGATTTCTTGGGGGTGGGGTTATGGTAACCAGTGCTATACCAAATCAAACTTGACACCCACCCCATTCAAAAATTATACACTACTGACTCTTTCATTTGCATCCCTGTCATTCACTACATGTGATGGGCATCAAAGAAAATTCATTTTTTCAAGTTCTCACCTAACAACGTATGATGGTAAATATTTCATTAGGTACCATTTAACTGCTCATGTGTCACACTAATGATTATGATGTGTTTGTTAGGTTTGTGTGTGTCTGCGTGTGGGTGTTCACGGTGTTCATGTGCACATGCTAGTAGACGCCAGGGGTCAACCTAACATGCTGCTCCTCAGGAGCCATCCCTATTGTTTGTTGGGACATGGTCAGGCTAGACAGGCTGGTCATCAGCTCCGGGGATCATCTTGTTTCTGCCTCCCCAGCACTGGGATTACAAATGCACTTCTCCTTGCTCAGCTTTTTTTAAATACGGGTTTTGGGGAATAGAACCCGCATCCTCACATTTGAACAGCAACCCCTCTACCCACTGAACCATCTCCCCAGCCCACAATTAAGAGTTTTTCCATGTCTGACATTTAAGTGACCTGATCACTGTGTGACTTAAATGGGCCCCCAAATTACAGTGTCGTCACTTGTAATCTCCCTCTAATTTTACCTAGTTGAAAACAAAATTTCAAACCCAGAATGTTTGTGCTTTTCCCTCACTCAAAGAAATGCAAGAGCACATTAAACTCACCCATCTAGTCAATGTGTTTTTGTCTCTCCTCCTCCTCCTTCTCCTCTTCTTCTCCTTCTTCTCATTTTGATCCACTGGGCAGCAATCAACTGTACTGATTAGTAGCAGCCACACCTGGTCACTGAGACAGTTGTGATGACTATTAGGGGACCTTCCCCAGTTCAGTTTCAGTCTGGAGAAGACAGGAGACTGCCAAGTCAATGCAGTCTACAATCCCTGGGTAAACTACAGCTCAGAGTCACCATTTCCTTCTCAGGCAATTTGCATAATTTAGATCTAATTTCCAAGTTCCCTTTTAGCATCTTGTTTAAGGGCACAGGGTGTGCAGTCAGAACTTAAAAGGTAGATGCTGCCTCTTGATTCCTGCTCAGTAATGCAGTTGGAAAGAGACACCAGTGTCTCTTGGCTTCTGCCTATCAGTCTAGATTCAGACAGAGTTTTATTTCCCAATTCACAGTTCCAAATTCTAGGCAGCAGCAATGTCTAGTTAACTACATGGCCATGTCCTGCAGGGTGGTGGGTGTGTGCAGCTGGGCAGTGGGAGGCTTCTGGTTTGTGTTGATTGTGTGGCCTGGCCTGAAGAGCCTCCTGGGAGCATCAGTGTTGTGCAAATTAAAGTCGGCCTGGCCTGAAGGTCAGCAGCCATCCCCCAGCAATGACTAGCCGTCCCAGCCCACTGCCCTTGAGAAATTGGTACACTGCAAAACATATTTGCTCGGACACAGAAAGAAAGCAAGTCTTCACCTAATTATATCCATTTGGCTTCAGAAACACAGATCTGGTCCCTTTATGAGGAAACAAAGCAAGCAAGAAAGAGACAATTGCACTTTTCTGTTCCTAAAATGTCTCCAGATGTTCTATGGGAAAGCTGTGTGGCTAAAGACAATGTGCCTGTGTGCTTTGGAATATACATGCTACACAAACAGAGATGACAGAAAGCCAGAGCAAAATGCCCCACTCTAGGTCTGCTTTATACAGACAGCCTTAATGGGGGATGTCTTTCTGTATGCTGTGAATATATGTTTCCCTATATTTAGACGGAAGTTTCTATCCTGCCTGGTCTCACAGATGTTTAGTATCAAATAAACACTCAAATGCATAATATTATAATATTAATTATAAACTATTTGGCCAATGGCTCAGGCTGTTTATTAGCTAGTGTTTTCTCTTAATTATTAACCCATTTCTATTAAACTGTGTATTTCCACGTGTTCTAGGCTTACCAGTAATGTCCAGATGTCTTGATTTCTTGGCAGCTACATGGAGTCTCCTTGACTTTGCCTACTACCTTTCTCGATCTCTGTTTGGATAACCCACCTGGCTAAATCCTGCCTTTCCATTGGCTGAAACAGTGTTATTCCTAAACCAATAAGAAAAGCATATATTCACAGCATACAGAAGGACATCCCCCATCACAGCCTCAAGGAGACCCACCTGCAGATGGTTCTTACCCCAAACGCCTTCTCACTAGCCTAGGGCAAAACAGCAGGCACTCTATCATGGAGGCCTCTGAGCACTGTAGTTCAGTCTTTGACTCATTGATGTCATGTCTTTATTCATTTACAGGAAAGGCTGTTTAGGCCAAGCATTTCCCATGTAAGCTGTGTTTTTAACTGAAAGCTAAGTCAGTGGACAGAGAAGCCCAGAGGACTGCCCTAGAAATAACTATGGAGTAATCTAGGATTCCTACAATGGGATACAAGTCTAAGGAGTGTGGTATTTTCAAGTTTATTTGGGCAAAGTTGAAAAATAAGTGATGATTCATTTTTGCCAAAGAAAAATCACAGAGCCTTTGTCTGCTCTACTGGGACCCAGACAGTCACCTTCATTGCTTGCTGAATTCTTCCCCATTCTCACTCTGCTGACCCTCACTCCTCCAATTCCATCTTTGTACATCATTTGCTGATACTAAAATCTAACATTTCTCTCTCGGGTTTAGTTATCTTTTAACAGGAATCAATGCTAAAGTGATAAAACTCTGCACATATTCCATGCCTTGACCATGGAAGAATGTCAGGTCATGCCCAGCCTTTCTGGCATTGCTGAATGGCCTGCCCTGAAGGAGGTCACCACTCCCCCTGACCTATGCTGGTATCCTATCTCCATTACCTTGTGGATGCAGTTTTCTATGCACAGTCATGCAAAAGGCGAGGATTATCTCCAACACAGTATTTGATTCAAGAGCCCTATGAAAACATGGTCCCAGAGAAATAAGGATAAAAGGATAGACAGGGGGCAGCTTTCTTCCCTCACCTCCCCCAAGTCCAACGAAAAGGAGGCTTGTTGCCACACATTGGCCATGAGGAACCTTGCAGAAGGCAGCATAGCCTGTCTCCTAAAGGCTTTGAAACCCTCGGGTTAAAGGGATTGTACAGTTTAAGAACAAAGGGTTACAAAGCCCTAATGTGTAGCTTAAAACATTGCCAACCTAGTTTCTAGTCTTTAAGAGAGAACCACAGCTTTTCTAGTTATTTTGTCTTAATTTGCAAGCAGTCCTAGCTGAATTGTTCATTTATTTCTAAGATCATGTCGTTAGTTACAAGGTTAAGATTCAAACGGGCAGGGGAGAAGAAAAGGCTAGCTGCTAGCAAGAAAAATGGATCCTGTGACCTTTAGCAAGCATTTTGGTTGCAAGGCACGGGTTTCATTACAGCTAATGGTGAGAACAAACACGTGCAAGAATGGTCCCTTCACCTTCAGCCCCACGGGAGTCCCAGCTGCAGGTTCTATCCTGCTCTCCCACCTGCACGGGCTAAGCACCTTCAGGTCTCATTCTGGAAAGATTATCTCTTTGTTCTTGACCATAGGCATGTCCTATTCTTGAGACCATAGTACACCCCTAAAAAATAGGCTTGTCTGCCTGGATTTATGCATTTAACCTTAAAAGAACAAATTTACTCAAATGAGTTGTACTTATATTCAGCTCAGAAAGAAAGCAGTATGAAGAAAGAGGGAGAAATGAAAAGAGATATAGATAAATAACATAGATTATATATATACATATATATGTATGTGATAGAAAAAAGGGGTAAAGAAGGAAGGAATGGAGGGAGGGAGGGAAGGAAGGAGGGAGGTGGAGGGAGGGAGAAATGAAGATATATGTTATGTTCTGACCTTTAATATATTCAGCATAAAGCACATTAAATTATCTTTTCCACCATGCCAAGTGACAGATCCATCTTCTGTTTGATCTAAACTTGGATTTAAGTTTTAAAGATCAATATCGAGAGAGAGAGACAGAGAGACAGAGAGAGAGAGAGAGAGAGAGAGAGAGAGGAGGAGGAGGAGGAGGAGGAGGAGGAGGAGGAGGAGGAGGAGAAGGAGGAGGAGGAGGAGGAGCAAGAGCAGCACCTTAGATTCTGTCATTAAGTGTGGTAAAGGATGATTTTCAGCCACTGGACAGCTCCGGGCACTTCATAATAGAATCCAGAGCCTTTCACCCCTAAGTCACTGATTTGAATCCAAGCCAGGGCACTATTGACAGAGGCCATTACCTCTAGGTGCTGTCTGGTGGCCCATGTGGAATGACTTGATGGTGTCTGTCCTAAACCGTGTGGACAGTTGCCCACATCACCTTGTCAGTTTCAAATGAAAATCAGGGGAGTTGATGGATGTAGAGACTAAGCCCCTCACACTGCGAGCTGGTGCCCTCCAGGTCAGAGTGGAGGGCACCAGCTCCAATGTGTGAAGCAGCCCTGATGTCCCTCATCACTTTCCGGGACATCAATCCATCTGACTCCACCATCACCTTTGCTAGGGACAGAGGACTTTTAAAATCATGGCTGGGACTTTAGCCCAGATTTGTCTCCATTTTTCCAGACATGAGAGGTTCCCAGTGACGGATGCCACTTATATGAACTCTCAGTTCATCACCCTAAATAGAGAAAAGGAATTGGTAACACCAGAGTCAAGCCTTTGAATATGCAGTGTACAAATCAAGTGTTGCTGGATTATGTCTTCTGCTCTCTTGGACATAATAGAGTCTACAGTGAAATAAATTATCTAAATCCAGCCAGAGCCACAGGATGGAACTTTTATACAAGAAGAAAAAACACATATGTTAGGAATGGCTATCTACACTGGGTGGCTGTATATGTCTCTGCTGATGAAACTTCATAGATCACTTATTTAACTTCCTCCTGTCTTATTTTTGAAATGTGAAAACTGGCATCTACATGGGCAAAGTGTTTTGTTTACTGAGGGGACTAGAGAGATGATGACTAATGGTTAAGAGCATTTGTTGCTCTTCCAAATGACCTGAGCTCTGTTTCCAGTTTGTGATTGCCTGTAAGTCCATTTGACCCAGAAGTGCACAGACTGGAAAGCATATATGCATGCATACCCACACACACATGCACACATACGCACACATGCAGAGAACACTTACATCATGAACAGTAGCCATGCTCATACACACGCACTCATGTACATGTGTGCACATGCACAAACAAGCACAGCACACATGCACAAAATACACACACATGCATAGCTCACACACAAATGCACACACATTCATACACGCACTCACACACATATGTACTCATGTGCACGCATTCACACATAAGCAACACATACAGCTTTCACACATTTATATATACACATCCATGTACACTCACGTAGGTTTTGTGGGAAGCTGCCTGAGACAAAGACGAAGGTGCAAGTGGTTCCTTAGGGAGATGCTGTCACTAAGTGATGGTGGGGAGGGAGGGAGACAGAGAGGAGAAAGTATGCCATTCAATATGCTTTAGCAAGCAGGGCTACTGAAGAAAACTGAGGCCCATGTCCACCAGGGGCTTCTAGGCTACGAAGGCTGGGAACTAGACAAGCAGGGTGTTATCTCCCCAGCACCTCTGCCTGCCCGTGTGGCAGCAAAGCACACTCCTTCAGCCACACGTGGCCACAGACAGAGGGTCGCAGGTGCTGGCAATAGGAAGCTATCAACCTTTCCAGAAACTGGGGAAGGGGTCTGTGTGAGTGGGCGAGCAACAGATCTTGAGAGCACATCTGACTTTGAGAAGACAGTCAATGAACTGGGTGTAAAGTCAAGGGTTCAGAGAACAATACCCAAAAAGGTAACTACTGGAACCGAGTTTCGCCTCTGTTCTACCACTGTCCCTAATACACCCCATACTTGCCTTCAGTTTACTCATTATAATTACCTGGGCACCCACACACTTTTCCTCAATTACACAGCAAGCTAACATTCAGAAAAGAGAGCCACTTCCTAACCCAAGCCATCCTTGAAGCCTGAAATTTTTCATGCATCCTTCTTTACTGTCTCCAAAATGGTCTTGACCACGCCCAAGTTGAGGACTCAGGACTCAGTAGGATGGTGGGGGGGATGCCACTGAGCTCAGTCACTGGCTTGTGGGGGGGATGCCACTGAGCTCAGTCACTGGCTTGTCCCGCACATATTTTAGAGCCTAGCCTCTTTCATGCATGACCTTTCCCGTCCTGTGAGCCACTGGCCATCGCTATGCCTGGCCACATGTTTGCAGAGGAGGGATGCAGGAGCTCTTTGTTTGCTTTATCAAACCACAGTCACGGAAAGTCTGCTCCGAGCAAAGATGTCGTGTGTATCCTTCACCAGACACGTGGTCCTCAGAAGAAAAAGTGCATTTAATGGGGAGATAGGAATAAACAGAACTGAAAGATGTGCCCCACCCCTGAAACACCCCAGCAAACACCATGCTTCTCCAGCTCCTTACAGATATTCTTTCTGAATAGTTGACAACATATACAGTGTGGGGGGGTCTATTTCTAGGGCTGAAGACTAAAACAAAGGCAGCCCAGGACTGGTTAATTCTTCAGATGAGACAATCATAAACGGTGTGTGGATGTGTGCTAAGGTGTAAGAGAGGAAGCGAAGCACATTAGAACCAAGAGCGAATAATGTATTGTTATCAACAGCCCTGTGGCTTTGATGGGCAAAGGCTTTTATACACACGCTGTATCGATAGGTGTTTCAACCAGCGGTTAAAAAAAAAGAAAAAAAACATTCTTGACACTCATCTATAGGGAGAAATATCCATGTACTCTTGGCTGTAGGACCAATTAGCCTGTGAGAGTGGCAGGGTGGGGGGACAGAATATAAATGCAGGAGGCATCCGCACTTGATTACTCTAATGAAATGTCCATTGATCCTATAGATTAATGTGAGAAGGACAGCAGCTGCAGAGTGGCTAACACCTCCAGGTCGGCAGCTGTTTGTTAGGGTTAGTGTGTGTGTGTGTGTGTGTGTGTGTGTGTGTGTGTGTGTGTGTGTGTGTGTGTGTGTGTGTGTGTGTCTGTGTGTGTGTGTCTGTGTGTGTTTGTTCGTGCACATGAACCCCCATGAGACAAAAATCAAAATTGAAAGAGAAGACTATGTGTGTTTGGGTGAGACTGATTTAGCTGGACATGATGGAGAGGAAAGGGTCTAGCTTCCTTGGAGAACAGTGAGGCATAACAGGGAGTGGGGAGGGAGATCTGGAGGAGCTGGGCTGAGAGCACTACATCCCTCCCGTTCTCTCTTTCTCTATTCTCTCTTCCCACCCTATTTGACTTTGCTACGAGGGGGACAGAGAGCTCACAGGTCACCTAGTTTTTGTTCCATTAATTTCATTCTGCCTTTAATCACCCAGAGCAAATGTGGAGTTCAAAGATGGCTCTTTGCCAACTCCCTGGTGCCTACCCTCAACCCGGAGCTGACATTCTGCCCTGTGTCCAAGCCCATACTGTGCGTTTAGTAAATGTACCAAACTAAGTGATTCACTCACCACAGCCTCAGGACCAACTGCCCCTTGTAATCACTGGAGCACGATTCTATTCCCCTTGGACTCAGCAGCAATTTAAATCCTAGATCTCTAGAGCAAGAAGGTTTAAAGGGTGTTCTCTTCATTACTAAGTAAACAGCTTCCCCTTCCCCTACCCCTACCTTCTACCCACTACCCCTGCTCTGGGATCTTCTTCCCTTAATACTGAATGTTCAAAAGTGTGACAGAAGGGCTGAGAGCCTCAAAGATTTACCTAGAATCACGAGGGCATCATTTACATGAGATTCCCCACCAGCTCCACCTGACCCAATGATCTCTGCTTACAGAAAGCTGCGGCAGAAGACTATCAACAGACGAATGGGTAATAAAACTGTGATACATATATACAATGAAATTGTATTCAGCCATTAAAGAAAATAAAAGTACAAACTTTGCAGGGAAAGGATAGAACTGAAAAAGATTGTTTTAAGTAATGTTACCCGTGCTCAAAATGACAAGCCCCACATGACCTCTCTCACGAGCCTGGCTTCCAATATTTATGTATGTACATTTGTGTGGATGTAAAGGTCAGGAAACCAGAAAGGGGCCCATGAGAAGAGGGAAACGGGCTTTAAGGGATGAGTGTGGTGACAATAGCAGAAAGCACATGATATGAAACTAGAAAGGGGAATACTGAGAGTGGAGGGCACAAGGCAGGGGAGGATCAACCAAAACTAAGAATGAAAATACCTGGGGGGGGCAGCAAGATGGCTCAGCATGTAAAACTGTTTACCAACAGACTGACAACCTGAGTTCAATCCCTAGGACCCACACAGTGAAAAGAGAACCAGCTTCCTGTGTGTCCTTTCACAGGAACACAAACATAGATGATTGATAGATGATAGATAGATAGATAGATAGATAGATAGATAGATAGATAGATAGATAGATAGATAGATAGGTGTAATTTTCAAAAATGAGAATGTGAGAAGGAACTCACTTCTTGTATACTAATTTAAAAATAAAGTACAAGCAGCAGTAGATGGCCAATACAAAACAAACTCAATAGTATTTTTGTAGGGTTTTTGTCTCATATTGCTTTGAATGAGCATTTCTTAACCTTACAAGTCTTTTGTTTATAAGTTATATACTATTGTTTCTGATTTTGTGTTTTTATGGGTGAGGGGGGTGTACATATGTGTGTTTCTTGTGCTTTTTCTTTGGCTGTCTTTTTTCTGCTTGTTTTGTCCTATCTTGGTTAGTTCACTTGCTTGCTTGTTCTAGTTGCCTGTTTGTTTTCTAATGACAGAGAAAGAAAAGGGGTGAGTGGGGAGAAGGGGGAGATCTTGGAGGACACAGGGGAGGAAAACCATGGTCAGAATATTTTGTATGTATAAAAAAAAAACTACATTCGATAAAAATCAAAGAGGTTTTACCCAGAAACTGATGGAAACAGGTGCAGAGACCCACAGCCAGATACTAGAAGGAGCGAGGAAAATCCTACAGAGGAAGAGGAAGAACTGCAGGAGCCAGAGGGGTTGAGGACACCAAATGGCCCACAGAATCAACTAAGCAGGGCTCATGGGGGACCCCAGAGACTGAACTGACAATCGTGGACAATCTGAGCTAGGTCCTCTGCATGCACACTATGGTTGTGTGGCTTAGTATTCTTGCAGGACTCCTAGCAGTGGGAGTGGAGGTGTCTCTGACTCTTTCACCTGCTTTTGGGACCCTTCTCCTTCTACTGAGTTGCCTCATCTGGCCTTGATATGAGGATCTGTGCCTAGTCTTGTAAATTTTTACTCCATGTTTGGTTGCTATTCCTTGAAGTCCTTTTCTTTTTTTGAAGGGAAATGGAGGAGGGGTGGATCTTGGGGGGACAGGAGGTGAGGGGAGAACTAGGAAGAGTGAAGGAAGGGAAAGTGTGGTCAGAATGTTAATGTGTGAGAGAAGAATAAAAAAAAAGAATTAACTAAAAAAGGGAATACAAAAATCAGAATTAGATGTGATATTTTCTTAAATATCTTTTATTTTCCTATTGAAATCATCATGTTATAAAAATATTTTGCTATGCTGGGTGTGGTAGGTGCATACTCTTAATCCCGGCATTTAGGAGGTAGAAGCAGCTGGATCTCTGTGAGTTCAAGGCCAGCTTAGTCTACATGGTGAGTTTCAGGACATGGAGCGACCCTGTCTTGTGTTTGTGTGTGTGTGTGTGTGTGTGTGTGTGTGCATGTAATACATATGTATATGTATGTACATGTATATATATATATATATTCTGTCAATATAACACATTGCATTGATTTTATAATAACAAATAATCCTTGGAGAACCCCCAAAACAAATAAAACATTTTTAAAGAAAGAAAAAGAACACTCTAGTACCCAGGGCACCCTATATTGGCAGGTGCTCAGCAGCTGTACAGCTGTTCTGAGAAACCCCAGGTCTGCTGTTTTCATCCTAGAAAGCAGAACTCAAGAGATTCCAGGGGATACCCTTAGGAGGTGAGAGGAACAAGGAAGAGAGGAGCTCCATAAGAAGCTAACCCACCGGGGAGTGGTTCTCCATATAAGCAGCAATGTGAAAGTAATATGTATAAACAAACCTCTTTAGTAACTACTGCATCTCCGTGAGAGTTGTGTGCTGTCCCTAAAGTTTGTTTATTGTGTTGAGTGGTGGTTCTTGAGTCCTGGACAAGACCACCTTACTCAATGTCTGCCACACCTGCCACCAAACCAGTGTGACCCAGGCTAAGAAATCATCTTCAGTGTTTAGCTGTGACATCTCTATGGATGATAAATACATAGTCACTGGTTCCAGAGACAAAGGTGCTACAGTATGTGAAATCATCTACTACAAACACTATACCATTTCACATTTATAGTTGAATTTGGTCAAATGTTTTGAATTTGGAGGAATAGTAAAGGCCTACCTTTAAAAGAAGAAGAGAAGAAAACCCCAGAGAACCCTGTTTCCAAACCTTGACACTAAGTGTATGAGGAGGAGGTGGAGAGTCTGTCAACAGTCCCCTGTCCACCCACCAAGAACAGAAGCCATGGCGTGAGGTGTGAGAGCCACAGTGGCTGCCTGCTTTGCTTGCCCACTTTGGGGCACTTGTCACTCATGTTCACGCCCTGCCCAACTGACCTTACCTCCCTGTTACTTGCAGTGCACTTTGCATTGAGTCCTTTGTAGAGTGGTGATGTCTCCAATGGATTTGTTTCATGGTTTTGCATCCCTTGAAATTATTTTTGTACTTTTACTAATTAAACATTTGTATAAATTTTAGTATGTGTGGTTTATTAAAGTAAAGCCTTTAATATCAGGGGTTTCTTTTTTAATGTTGCCTTGACCTTACCCGCGTTGTGAATGCTGTCACAACCACTTCAGGTTCATATTTTCAACAGCCTGGTTCTGTCTGGAAAACACTGGTCCACTGTAATTATCCACCACTTTACACTTAAGCCAGACAAAATCCAAGCATACAGTGGGGAGATGGACATCAAGTCCCACTTGCAGCCGAGGAGCTACTGACAACTGCTGGGAATAGTCCATTTTCTTTAAGGAGTTGAGGGAAATGGTAAATATAATCTAAGAATATTGTCTGAAATAATCAAAGAATTAATAAAATAATTTTTGTTTTATAAATAGGAAAGAAAGACAGACAGAAAGGAAGGAAGGAAGGAAGGAAGGAAGGAAGGAAGGAAGGAAGGAAGGAAGGAAGGAAGACAGCCACCAAGCTGTTAGAGTCTTTTCACTACCATTTATGAACTTCTGCTGGGGAATTCGATGTCTACTGACAATGAACCCCATCTGAGCCAGGGAGTCTGGACTTAGCAGGAAAGGACTCAAAGCCACTTCCCTTTTATTTCCTCAGGGGACCCCAGTGGCCAGTCAGAACACACTCACACTCTCACCCTATTTCTCTGTAACACTTTGAGCTAAAGGCCAGAGGTAAAGGGGGCCCTTCAGAGGAGAGCTGGGAAAACAAACAGCAAGGAACAGTTGATTAGCAGGGGTGCTGCTTGACAGGTGTTCTGTAGAGCCAGTATCCCTGAAATTTTATTGCAAAACACCTATGTGGGGCATCTATTGGTTCAGCTCACTATCATTACCTTGCTTCTCCATACAGTTAGACACTGATCATAGACTGGAATGCTATAGGGATAGACAGATCCACAGATGCCAAAACTCTGTGTGTATGCCAAATTTCAAACATCAAGGGAGCACATGGCCTTCTGACTTCCTGTTCTCTGAAATCCCCTTCACCTGCCGGCACCATGCAAGTCCATATTTTAAGGAGTGCTGGTCCAACACTCTTTTTTATTGAGAAGCTACAGAACTCTAACCGGCGGTTCAATAAATTGTATTACATCCCCCTCGCACCGAGTGCCCTACACACTCCAGCTTTTCCATGTGTAATTGCAAGCTGTTATTAGCCCTGAGCTGTGTCCGTTACTGGCCACACTCTTGCTGAGCGGTCAATTTTTTCCCCTGCCATTTCCTTTGCTCACACCATGCTGACCACGTTGGCCAGAGGCGGCCCAGGGTTTATAGTGCAGCATTGATTTTTCTTTTCTCTCAATACTGACAGAATCATAGATCCAAGGCAAATAAAGAAATGCATTCTGGGGTGATGAAATGTCTTTCATTCAGGCTGGATTGAATCAAAGCCCATCATAGAAATGGAGGGCTCTGAAATGCTAGGGAAGCTCATGCCTCAAATTGCAGAAAAATAAATTTTATGTTTTCCCCACTTCGTTCTGGATTCGTAAATCACTGGGGACACAGACAGTCCAGCCAATGACCAAAGTTGGGAAGCAGCAACAATGTGAACAAAGAGTCACTGTGACCACCTTCAAAAATGAGTTTTGCTTGTAATTTGGTTTTGATGAATATTCATTTATTAGCTTAAGTAACACCCAGCGTCTCCCATAGCAGTATCTTTCGATAACAATGTTGACTGAGACTCCACTTTTGCTCAGAAACACAAGGGCAATTTCACCTAGATGTGAAATTTAGACTCATCCCTGTTAGAGGGATATCAATGGCTGGCTAAAAAAAATCATGGCGGAAATCTTCATTCAAACAAATAACACCAGTTGACAGGCTGTGATGTGTAAATATGACCTTTGGTAATTAATTCAGTGATAACTGTACTTTGTTGATAGAGATTAATCCACATTTGATCTTCAACACACACAAGAGTGAGTGCATATTCAGAGAGACAGTAGGATAGTTAATTAAGATTTCTGATACAGAAAGTTGAGAGACCTGGGTTTTTCTTCCATTAACCACAAAGCATCATCTTGAGCAGTCTCTGCCTCTCCTGGCCTTTCTTTTCTCATTCTGAAAAAATGGAAATGGTCACAATGACCATGGGCACTTTTGATGGTTCAGTGGGTTGAGGCTTGTCAGTAGCTGACATGGAAACTGGGGCTTTCTGTGTAATCTGAGTCACAAATGAAGAAGTGTCATTACCAAGGTAGGCACTACAACACATCAACAAACAGCACAGCTACCTGCCCACTGAAGACTAATACCTAGTGGGCATTTCACAGACAGCACTGCTCAGGAAGACTACTGTGTTATAATGATCAGCATTCATCATAACCATGTAGTTTAGAAATGAGTCTGAGTAATAATGACTTGTGTATGCTTGCATGGGTAGGCAAGTGTATGTATGTGCAGGAATGGTTTGTACTTAAGCAAAATCTCTCTACAAAATGACTCACTTCCTATGCCCAGTTTGGGGGCCGTTCAAAACTCAGGTGTGTGCTTGTTTGTTTTCCATTCTGCCAAATACCAATAAATAACTCAAAATAATGCATCATTAATGTAGAGCATAGAGTGTGAGTTGAGGGTCTGGGTTCCATCCCCAGCACAGAGGAGACAGACATGGAAGCACTTTGACATTTCAGCATCTCTCTGTGGCATTGAAGTTTTGGAGACAACTAGCTTTTCATTCCTTTCCGGTGTCGCCCATATAAACTACGTTCAATTGAATGCCAGTCATCAGTACTCACAACCATCTGGACCTGTTTGAGATCTTCCACAAAGAAAAGCACAAAGTTCTTTAATTTTTTGATGTAAATGACTACAGCTAAGAACTAGCTAGTTGTGGCATGCTTGGGCTTACATAGCTTAAATGTGTCTCTCACTGGAGATGTAAAGGCCTTACTAGAAAATCAGGAAAAGCCTCTGTAGTTTTCTGTGCTTCAAAAAGTATGAGTACAGGAACCCTTGGGATGGGTAAGGTTCCAGAAGTCAGAAATACTGGCGCCTCTGCCCTGTACCCTCTGAAGACAGAGTAGGAAGTGAGCCTCTTCTTCTTTGCTTTTGACTGGTTCTCGCCTCAGATTGTCCCCAAGAAAACCCTGGTCTTTATCTTCTTTTTCAAATCATAAAAGGGCATCTCTTTCTATGCCTCTCCCTCCAGATGGAATGGATACTTGAAGTTCGTTTCTCAATTGTTTTGGTGTTTTGTTAACAGTACTTGGTTTCCTTTTTCCTTTCCTTTTCTTTTTTTTTATTTAAATTAAAAACAATCTTATTTTACATTCCAATCCCAGTTCCCTCTCCCTCCTGTCCTCTCATTCCCCCCACCATCCCCCATCCCATTCCCCCATGCACTCCTCAGGGAGGGTGGGGTCTCCCATGGGGGATCATCAAAGCCTGTCACATCATTTGAGGCAGAACCTAGGCCCTCCCCCATGTATCTAGGCTGAGAAACTATCCCTCCATAGGGAATGGGCTCCCAAAGCCCATTTGTGTACTAGGGATAAATACTGGTTCCACTGCCAGGGGCCCCATAGACTGCCCAGACCCCGCAACTGACACCTACACGTTCAGGGGACCTGGTTCAGTCTTATGCTAGTTCCCCAGCTGTCAGTCTAGGATGTGAGGAGTGATTAGAAAAGGGGTCAAGACTATGCTGGGGAAACCCATAGAAACAGCTGACCTGAGCAAGTAGTACTTGGTTTCTTTGCTATAATAAATAAGATTATAAAAAAATCTCTATTCAAATAATTCTAAATATAGAAGCTATTTCTAGAATTAAAAGGGTACAGGGTTTTCTAACCTTTTTGTAGAATGCTTCTATTAGTTATTTGAGAATTTCATCCATATATGCAATGTATCTGAACCCTATTCACCCTGCTTTGTTCCCCCTAACTCTTCTAAAATCCACCTCCCAGTTTTCTATCTCTTCCCAGCTTCGTGCCCTACCCCTTCTTATTGCCCCCTTTTATTACTTTTTATTATTTTATACTCATTCCATTTGTGTTATCCATATACTCATGGGTATGAAGCTGTGACAGACATGGCTGAGGGTGTGAGGGCCTTGAGTATCCCATCCCATCTAGATGGAAAGGCAAAGGCCTGAAAATGTCTTCCTGGCATATCTTAGCTGAACTTTGAACTCAGGATAAAGAGGCAAAGGGAGTTGAAGCCAATGCAACAACAGCAGGAAAGAAAGGAGGGCCCAAGAACCTAGGAATGTGTTCCTCCCATTCAAGACAATTCTTTTGCATGCATGTCCTAGATGGCCTCTGAGATAGTGGGAAGGATATTCAAAAACATGACAGTGTTTCCAGCTGAAGCATCCCTGAAAGGAAAGTGTAAGAGAAAGGACCACATACCATGTGCCTCCTCCCCAGAGAGACCTACAGTTGATTCCTCTAGGGCCATGAAGAGTCCCTCACTCACAGGTCAGAATCTCAAGGGTTCAGATCACCACATAGTTTTGATCCCAGAGACTCTGCCTTGCTCAGCAGGCTGCTGGAATTCTGGCAAAGGTCAACTGGGCATCTGGAAGAAAGGACCCATCTAGGGCTCTGAGTATGAACCAGACTCAGCTTCTCTTTACCTCAGTGGCTAGAGAGAGGAATCCAGTGAGGATAATGAGACATAGGGAGATGAAGTTGGCTTTGGGGAGGAGACAATGACAGAGGCAGAGTCAGTCTGAATCCATGGGAACAAAGAAAATTACCCCGAAAACTCACCCAACAGGCTCTCTGGAGGTGGCCCAACAGCACATAGTTATCATTCACCTTAATTCAAATCAATTCTGATTTGCTAGGGCATCAGCTGTCTGAAGAGATAGGTGACTTTGCCAATACATCCCTGCTTATCTTTCTCACTGGCTAAATTAGTAAATTTAACAAAGATGACAAAAAAAAAAAACTTGGGAGATTTGGTGATGATAGGAGATATCTGCATGGAATCATAGGCATCAGGGAAGACTGATTAGAATGCTCTCTCTCCTTCTCTCTCTCTCTCTCTCTCTCTCTCTCTCTCTCTCTCTCTCTCTCTCTCTCTGTGTGTGTGTGTGTGTGTGTGTGTGTGTGTGTGTGTGTGTGTGTGTGTCCCCACAACAATTATTTTACATCTCTTCAGGAAACTTCAAGTCATCTAAAGAGTTGGTCTGTGAGGCATGTTAGGTGCCCAAAACCAAATTGTTCCTAAAATGATTGAAGGGTTATCATTAATATGAACACTGCAACTAACTATTTGGAGAAAGATAAACATAAAATTTAATTGTGAACTAGTATTCTTGTAATAGGTCCTTTTAGAAACCTTTAGAGTTAAAGTTGCCTAAGTGTTATACCAAATCTGAAGGAGAAATATACCTAGTTTCAGGTAGGTTTGTTATGAATCTGAACTGGCTGGATTCTCTCCCTAGGAAGGTAAGGGAACATTAAAGACAGTAGCATCTGGATCCTTCATCTAGAATAGAGAATTCTACCAGCAAAGCTAAGCCTCTCAGTGTGTTCACTGCTGTATGCCCAGTGCCTGGAACCATGCCTGGTAAAGCAGAGTTACCAATCAATATCTGCTGAGTGAGAAGTGATGGAAGGAAGGGAGGAAGGGGAGGAAGGGGGAGAAAGGAGGGAGGGAGGGGGAGGGAAGAAGAGAGGAATGAAAAGGAAGGGAAGAAAGAAGGAAGGAGAAGGGAGGCGGAGAAGAAGAAAAAGGAAGGGAGAAAAAGGAAGGAAGAGAGGAAAAGGAAGGAAGGAGGGAGGGAGAGAAAGAGAGGAGGGAGGGAGAAAGGAAGATGAAGGAAGGGAGGGGGAGGGAAGAAGGGAGGGAAGGAAGGAAAAAATGAAGGAAGGAAAGAAGGAAGGAAGGAAGGAAGGAAGGAGAGGGAGGGAGAAAAAGAGAGGAGGGAGGGAGGAAAATGAAGGAAGGGAGGGAGGAAAATGAAGGAAGGGAAGAAGGGAGGGAAGGGAAAAAGGAAGGGAGAAAAAGGAAGGAAGGAAGGAAGGAAGGAAGGAAGGAAGGAAGGAAGGAAGGAAGGGAGGGAGGGAGGGAGGGAGGGAGGGAAAAAGGAAGGAGAAAGAAGGCCTTGCTTCTGATAAACTTGTTCATATCATATCTTCCGACCCCATATCACTAGCCTGACACTCTTGACAGATTCTTCCAGACCTAGCTGGTATCCTCTGCCTACAACCCTCTTTCTGGATTTCTTCCTGGGTGTTTCCTTCTCTTCAGGTCTCTGACAGTTATCACATCCTCAGATTGGTCCACCACCACTACTCTGTTCAAGAGGGAAAGATGCTATCACACAAGGAAATACTATATACCTCTATTACCTTCTTCAGAGTAATTATTACCCTCATAAAATCTATTTATACCCTGTGTTCATTTTCAATGACTACCTTAACAAATACCATAATTTTAGTGGCTTGAATATAACAGACGTCTTATCTTAGCTTTATAGTTTAGAAGTTTGATGTAAGTCTTGCTATAATCAAGTCAGGGTATCTTTAAGGCAGGCTCACTTCTTTTCTGGAGACTCTAGTGAAGAATTCATTTCAGAACCTTTTGTATCTCCCAGGACCCACCCACAGTCTTTGTCATGTAACCCATGCCTCCCACTTCAAAACCTCATGGTAGCATCTCCCTCACTTTAACGACCTCTGTGATTAGAGTAACTCCATCTGGATTCTCTAGGATAATCCCATCTAAGGGGTGCTAGAAAAGAATGTAAGAACCAGGGGATGAGGAAGAGATCTGGGAAATAATGTCATCTAGACAAAGCATGGCTGTTACACAATAAACTCACAGCAGCTATGGCTATCTGCACACAATCAAGCCAGGCACAATTCCAGCATGGATGAGAGAAAGGCTACCAAGGCCCCACCCCAACTGAGGTGCTATTAGTAATCCATGGCCACTGCAGGAAGACAGTTTGACAGAGGACATAGCCACTGGTAGGTTGCCTGTGCCACAAAGGGTGACTGTATTCCAATGGATATCTGAATAACACTAATTGTATTCAGTGAATTATTTTTTAAGTAAAGATGAAGTGAGGAAGAAAATGTCTTAGGAGGGGTTGGGTGGAGTTGGAGGGAGGAAGAGGAAGTGGATATTATCAAGATACATTGCCTACGTGTATAAAACTTTCAAAGAATGAACAAACTAAATGCTTTAACTTAGTCAAAGACAACTGCAAAGTCTTCTCTGCATATATGGATTGTGTTCAAGAACACAGAAATAGGTAATAGACAGGTTAGGGGTTAGTATTATCCTGCCTATTTACCACAAACAACACTAATTCATTATTGAGTAATCTGCTGTCAAATTTCCACTGGTTGAAAACTTCTTGGTGCCGGGACTCCATCTCATTTGTGACTGACACAGAGATCAGCAGCAGGTACATGTGGCCACTTAGGAAAGGTTTTTGTGAGACTAGTGAACACAGTCATTTATTTGTTCTGATCTTTTGCTGTACTGTGGTCCTCGATTATCTATAAAGTATTTCTGCTACAACAAAAGTGCCTTTTATAAACTTGCAACAAATCCATACTATAATTCTTCAAGACTTAAAGTAAGAGCACTTTAATTAAAAGGTGTAGATAGTAGAGTAAGAGACTTAAAATACTCAATTTAAACATCACATGTATATCACAGCCCCTTCTAGGAAGGCTCAGGTGTCTGTGCAGATACCAGCAGAGAGGCTACACATGTGAACTCACAACAGTCGGGCAAACTCAAGCCAGATCAAATCCTAGTTTGGAAAGAGGAGCGACTGGCAATTGATAGCTTCTGGGAAGGGAACAGTCAGTCTTCCTTAAAAGTGTGGCCCCTGGTAAGTTAGCCACACTCCAGCAGAAGGGCACACATCCACAGGCAGCACCGACTGCATTTGATGAGTTACAAAATAAATAATAAAGAGGACACAAGCTTGAATGGGTTGGAAGGGGAGATGGATCTGGGAGGTATGGTGTAAGTGGTGAATGTGACTAAAATACATTGTATGAAATTCTCAAAGAGTTATTTTTTTATACGAAACAAGTATTTGAACACTTAGACCCATTTATTCACTCTAAATGAAAAGTTCCTGGTAGGATTTACCAGAAACAAGCTCTGCTCATAGTCCCTTTTCCTCTAGCAATTTCTTACTACATAAGATAACACGTGGTTGAAGTTTGTAAGAGCTGGGAAAGCTTACGTTCATAACCCTTTCTTTTCAGCTAAGAATGTTACAGCATCAGCTGTCCCATCTTTGACATGATGGAATGTACAAAGGGACTGGTCCCACAGAAATGATAGCCACAGAATCTCCATGTCTCAGGGCAGCAACAAAATATCTGAGAGGAGTTTTGATGAGTGCCCAGCCCAGTGACGATGATAATCTGTTTTTCTTTGGGCTAATGCTGTAATATTCTTTTTTAAAATTTTAAACATATATCTTCATTGATTCTTTGGAAATATCACATGCACCACAATCTTGCTCACCTTCCAGTCCCTCAATATCTGCCCCTTACCCCTGCAGTTTGCTCCCCTAAATTAATTAAAAACAAACAAACAACAAAACAACCTCATTCTTCCATCTTTCCAACCCCTCTTCATTCACCCTAGTGTCATCAGGGGCTACAGTGTGTCACACAGTATACTCCTTTTGTCCAATAAGCCCCACCCACAAAATGTTCATTGTAATGAGTTATTGTTCTGGTTAATTCATGGAGCATCTTCCATCCAGATGGCTGTGACTATTTTCCACAGCCTGAACTACTAAGATCCAGCTCCAATACTTCTAAACATTAGAGGATTGCATCAAGCTCTGATAATAGTCTCTTTCCAAGCTCTTGAAAATGTATCATCTCTACTGCTACATGCCTTCCCAAACATCATAATCACTTGATTGGAGGGATGAGCTAATTTACATCATCACATAGCAAACATCCCAACATCTCAATGTTTAACACATGACAGGGTTATTTGTTACTGCACCATCTTGGCAATTTATCTGGGTCATTTGTTCCATAGAGTGACTTAAAGACCTGGGGTGATGGGGATTCCAGGTCTTACACCTATACTGTCAGATCACATGACCTGCCTGATTGACACAGCAATGGAAGAAAATGCTGGATAGTCTGACAGAGCAATTAAATGCTTTGACTCTGGAGTGGTGAGCATATATTCCTCTCTTCACCCTAATGGCCAGAACTAGTCACATGATACAGTCAACTAATCTAGAGGGGGCTGGGGAAGCATAAACTTCCCAAAGAGCAGGAAAAGCAAGTTATGGCTGAATCTCTTCCATATCTAAAGTCCTTTAAAGCTAGAGTTACAGGAATACATCAAAGACAGAAACCTCTGGGTGTGGGTCCTAGAGATCTTATTTAAGAGTTGGCTTTAAGGACATGTATTCATACTATTCATTCTTTATTGCCTGGTGATTTAATCTTTTTTTGTTCATTATATAAGTTCCCTGAGGATAAATGCCGTAACTCCATTTTAATTCAGAATATGTTTACTGGTTATACACAGTGCAATTAGAATCTGGTGTTAAATCTTGAGCCTGAACACACAGAACCAAAGCACAAGTCTGGTGTTCTGAAACATAGGCACTGAGTGAGTCACTGGTAAAATTTATTTTTAATTGAGATACAATTTACATGCCACACAGTTCAATGGCTTTCAGAACACTCACCAAGGTTGCATGTACACTCTTACCAAATGTTTTTTATCTTTCTGAAGAGGAGCTCCATATTCTCTCCTGATACCCCACTTCCATCTTCCTGATTACTAACCTCTATTTCTGTAAATCTGCTTATTCTAAACAATTCAAATGTTGTCATATGGTGCATGTCTTTTGTGTCTGACTTCTTTCACTTACTGCAATGCTTTCAAAGTTCATCCACACTGAAACTTAAATCAATACTTATTTATTGCTAAACATGATCCCACAGTGTACCTCATTTTATTTAGCCATTAATTCATCAATTACTGTTTGGGTTGCTTCCATCTGGGGGATGTTAGAAATAACACAGTTGCAAACCTGCAGGCTCCTGTTTTTGAGGATAAGTGTTTTCAGTTCTCTTGGGTCTATATCTAGGAATGGAACTGCTGGGTGACATAACAACTCTGTGCTTAACAAAACTTTGTCAAGTTCATGTATCAAAACAACAATAAAGTAATGTATGGGGTGTTATAAGGACCAAATACTAAAATAATCATAGAGGACCGGGGAAATGGCTTGGTCAATAAAATGCTTGCCATACAAGGGTAGGGAGCAGAGTTGGATCTCCAGAATTCATGTTTTTTTTAAAATTGGCATGGTACACACATAATCATGGCACTGGAGAGACAGAGACTACAAAACACATGGGGTTTGCCAGGCAGTCAAGCTAGCTTAAAGGGGTGAGTCCCAGACAGTGAGAACCCTTGTCTCAAAACATGAAGTTGGGAGGGAGATTCATTGGGGGAGATATGGAAGAAAGCTGGAGTGAATAAATGGGAGTGTGGATATGATTGTGTTTCACTGTTTACATATGTGAAATTCATAAGACTGTATAAAATATAAATATAAAAATATTGGTGGTTCCTAAAGAATTATACCCAGGATAATCTCTGACCACCACACACATATGAACACATGTGCACCTATATACATGAATACTATATACACTACACGCTCACAGAGAGAGAGAGAGAGAGAGAGAGAGAGAGAGAGAGAGAGAGAGAGAGAGAGAGAAACAATAAAAACAAAACAAGAATAGTAATCTATGCAAAGGAAATACTATGGAGTACGCCCTAAGTAGCATCAAACTTCAAAACAAACAGGACATTTTACACAAGTAGGTACTCAAGAAACAGGACCCCACCAACTCATTTATGTAATTATCAAACAAGAAAAGAAACAAATCATTAAGCAATGCTAGCAATCCTGAGCAATGTCTCCTGACAAACAAAAGCAAGAGAAGCAGGGCAGACCATGAATCTGTGTTTGATTTATCTTCCTGAAGCAGAACAATGAATGCTTTTCTGAAATGAAATAAATGTACTTGTGTCTTTAGGGCCTCTATACTGACAACCTAGCTCCTTAAACAGGCTCTTGTGTGGTAGATACAACCTGATAGAAATGATAGTGTCTACCAGGACAAGAACAGGCAGTATTTAGGAAGGCTACATGATCCCAGACCATTCATAGAAACGATCTGCCAGATCTCCTTCCTTCGAAGATGTTAAATACAGAGTCACACCCCTCCCCAACAATCCCAAGAAGGAAGCAGCAATTATTTTCACTAACCCACAAATTGCCATCCATTCATGGGAGACATGTCACTACTGTTCAGCAGTGTGCTCATTCAGGTGTTCTGTCTAAATTGAGACTTTTAGGCACTAATAATAATTAACTACTTTCTTAGCAATGAAAAAAGTCTTAAATGCCTATTTACTTAATGGTCCCCTAGGGTGTCTTTGTTTTGAATGGGATAAAAAAAAATCTTAGCTGCAAAATAAGCAGGTGATTCTAATCAATAAAGCCAGAGGACTGTATTGATTACAAGAACTCCATTCTTTAGTCATTAACCCTGTGAATTCTCTACCAAAGCTGGAGATGACTGTTTCTATCTGTTAGGACATTGGCTCAGTCAGATTCTAGAATATCATTTTGCTCTTGTGCCCACCATTCAGCCTACATGGCCCAGTTCAGGGAATCCATTCCACAGATAGGCAGGTGACCCCCCATCTGCCCTCTCCTGAGAGTTTTGGAGCTTGCTGCCCACTGGTGATGATGGGTTTTATGGTAAGAAGCCTAGAATTTCTTTTGCAGAGGTAAAGATCCTTTTGGTGTTAACAAAAGCTTCTGCATAACACTGGACAAGACAGTGTTGATTTAATTAATGAGAAGTAGTATTTAAAATTATGTGTACTTGCAATGTACCTCATATAGGCTGGATCCTCTGAACTGGCTAGCTGTAGACATATTGTGGTTATTGGTATGTAATGAACTAAACATAGTTTATACTCATTGCTTTTCTCTGAAATCCCAGCTAATAAACAATAATAGTGTGGGCATACATCACTAAGAATCAGGAATTCTGGGTTCAGTTCTGACTGTCCCTCTAACCAGCTATTTCCTCCTTCATACCTGCATCTTTACCTATGTGGGATTTTGTTTCAATCAATGTTTAACAGTTTAGTAAAAGTATCTATCACTAGGGGAATCACACAGATTATGTAGTAGTTTAACATTCCACTTACACTTATTGTCTTCACTTTGCCCCTCAAGCCTCCAGAATCATCTTGGAAGACAGAATGAAGGAACCATAAGAGTCAGAGGTCAGGAAGGACCAGAATGAAACAGTATCTTCAGGACATGACAAGACTACTGCATTCATGATCCCATGGCTGCTATGGTTGCTAAGATTCCCGCAAGACCAAGTCAGGCAACACTCTAGCATTGGAGTAAGTAGTAAGGGGTCCACACGTCCACATCCCTGAGGAGCTATTGTTACCGCAGGTTTCCCTGCCGGCTGCCGCTGGTTCAGCCTCCATGGTCCCAGAACCACGTGTGCCCCAAATAACACTCAGGAGACTCTATATTTGATACAATCCTGTCGGCCAGTTACCATTACTGTTTATGGGCTAGCTCCGTCTTAATTATTAACCCATTTCTACTTATCTAAGTATTTCCACGTGGTCGTCTTATCGGGGAGCCGCAGCAAGCGTCCTGCTTCTTCCCGGGGCTACATCTCGACTCCGCCTTCTACTTCCTCTCTCCTCCTCCTAGTCTCCTAGCCCTGCCTATCTAGTTTTCTATTGGCCACAGTGCTTTATTAACCAGTATGAGAAACATATATACAGAATAACATCTCCCATCAAGCTATGGCTTCTGGGAAAGGAAGAATTGGTGTTCTCTAAGTGTGTGGTTCCTAGAAGGTCACCCACACTCCAATGGTTGGTCCCATAAGGAAAATATGCACAGGACAAACTGAAATCTATTGCTCATTATTTTTTTAAAGGTACAAAGGTAGAAAGTAGGAGGGTAAAGGCAGAGTTGGGAGGAATTAAAGGGAGAAATTGAAGGTGAAAATGATCAAACATGTGGTTTGAAATTCTCAAAGAATTTAAACAAAGAGAACAAAATAAAATAATGTATGGCTTGAGGTTGCAGATGGGAGGCATTACAAGAAGCAGCCAACATTCTCAGTGGAGCCTTTAGGTACAGAAATCACTTTAACCAGAGCACGTCTGATAGAGGGCCTCAGTTATCTGAGTACGTAGAAAATAATTAAGAATCCATAGTAAATTGACATTTCCACTGACAATTCAAAGATAACTTTTCTAAATCAAGAATGCAAAGCTGGAGTGGAGGCTGAGGAGGCTCAGTTGGTAGCTTGCTTGCACAGAACACACCAAGCCCTGGGCCTAATCCCCAGTACTGAATAAACTGGGAATGTGTACACACATCTGTACCCCTGGCCCTTGGGAAGAAGAAGTTCAAAACAATTCTTGGCTAAATATGAAGTTCAAGGCCAGCCTAGGATATAAGAGACCCTTCCTCTAAAACAAAACAAATGGATAAAAGAAGAAATGTGTGGAACTAGGCATGGTGGAACACTCCTTTAATCCCAGCACTCAGAAGGCAAGAGGAAACTGGATCTCTGAAATGGAGGCCAGCCTGATCTACAGAGTGAGGACCAGGACAGTCCGAGCTATACCCTGTCTCAAACAAACAAACAAAAACATAATACATAGTTAAAACAGCCTTGACATACAGGGAAATTACATCACATCTACTTTTCTAAATGCAAACTTACCACAAGTGCCTGTGGAGGAAATAATAAGAACAGCATATCCACGTTGTTTTAATCAGGGCAGGTTCTTATTTGGAACCAAGAAAGGAAAATGTCCACCAAATTCTCGAAGTAAAACAATCAAGAGAACAAAACTAGTCAAAGCAGACCAGGCTGCCTTTGTCAAAAAGATAAAAACAAACAACTAAATCACAGAGATTAATCATCGGGAGTTAGAGAGGAAGCTGAAACTCAGACATGGCGGCCATTTAACTCGGATACTGGAGGTGGAACATAATTGAACTGTGTCTTTTCCTTCTTGGCTGTTGATGTCCATTGTCTTGATGAGTCTTCTAGGCTAGACTGGACTCCACAAATGTTGACAGTAATGATGGAAAGGAAAATGGTAGCAAATACTTATGGAATTGAGAGATTTCTGATGATGTCACAGTATGATCTTCAACAAAGCCTTTCCTTGGCGGCCTGACTCCAAAAGTCCCCCTCAGCTACCAAGTTGATCCACAGATTTTCAACTTGACCAGGAGGCCCCTAAGGCTAGTTGACCTCAGAAAAGGAACACAAAGTCCACATTTGATTCCAGCCCTGTGCATCGTGAAAGGGAGGTCTAGGAAAGGCCGGAAGAAAGGGAATGTGAACAATGTAAATGTTAACTCTGAAAAATATAACCACAGCCTTCCCCTTTGGACCCCCAAACCAGGATTATAACTTCCATGCTTGTTCATCACCTAAAACTTCTTTCTCTACATTTTGGCCATTACTTCATTAAACATCATCACCTTCCACTGTGATAACCACATCTAGTCCACAACCATATGTCCTGTTGATTTAACACTAGCTTCCCCATGAACAACTAACATTCCTTGAAAAAAAAAAAAACTGACTACAAACTTAAACACCATTAAAGGAAATTCCATCCATTAGAATCTGAAAAATAGTATATATTCCATCTCAAATCAAGATAAACCAATAGAGTGTGTGTGTGTGTGTGTGTGTGTGTGTGTGTGTGTGTGTGTGTGTAGAGAGGGGGGGGAGAGAGAGATTATTCTAATTTCATTTATATTGCCTCCTGCGATGCTTTGAATGGAATGTCCCACAAAGTCTCTGGCATTTGAATGTTTTGTTCCCAGTTTTGGGAGATGTGGCTTTGCTGAGGGAAATACAGCTCTGGGGGAAGAGCTTAAAGACATGCCTTCTCTAGCCCACCCTCTCTGCTTCCTGCTTTTAGTTAAAGATGTAAGCTCTTGGCTGCTTTTCCATCACCACATCTGCTACTTCTGCTCTGTCATCATGGACTACATAGTCTTCTGAAACATCTCTTCTATAAGTTGCCTTGATCACATCAACAGAAATGTAACTAATGCATTATGATTAAAAATAATCTTTGAATAAAAGCAACTTAAATCAAGTTTATTGTTCATCATTGAGAAGAAGTCAATATGGGAACTCAAGCAGCTGGTCACAGTACATCCACAATCAAGAGCAGAAAGAAGTGAATGAAATATAAATATGAATGAATATGCCCATACTGCCTGATTGCTTTCTTATTCCTCTTCCTCAACTAGCTTCCTCTTGTCCTAGATAGTTCACCTGAAACTGTGCCACCCACATTGAGCTGGGTCTCCTACATCAATTAATAGTCAAGACAATCCCCCACAGGCCCTATGATCTACACAATTCTTCAACTGTGGCTATCTTCTCAGGTATTTCTGGGCCATGGCAAAGGCAACATTTAAAAGTGATCAGTACAGGCAGGTATCAACTGAACAAGGAAAACAGGGGCACAATTAATCAGCAATGACTGAAAGCAAATACAGTTTTTACACAAATATGGCAAAGGTCCATGGTTATCAGTTTCTTCTTTCTTCATCTTTAGTTCAGACTTTTAGGGGCTTCTGGTTATCATGCATTAAAACTGCACTTAAAAATAAAGTTTTAACTCAGGAAAATGCCCCAGAGCCAAAAAGAGGGGAGGGGAAAGAAAAGGCTAACTAAGAGAGCACTGCAGGAAGTGGGAAAGAAAAATATATTTTAAATATTCAGAACATCCCAGAACCTACATGTTCAACCGTCAATCAACTGTTAGAACAAACTTAGCCCCCTGTGGCCCCAGTTTGCTCCTGAAGCAACCAACACCTGTAGGTATGTGTACAAATGGACAATTTTCCTGTTGAGTAGAAAGAAAGACAAGACATCATTAAAAATGTGTCTTATTCAATTGAGGGAGCTTGTGGAAAGGCAGCCCTCAGTGAGAGAAAGCTCCAGAATAACTTTATGGATGGTCTTCAATAACTGGCCTAATCCACCTCAATGAACCACTCATTAAAGGAGGAAAGGAAATAAAAGGGATATTGAAGATGCATGTCAGTCCCAAATATCCTCATTGCAAAAATCATGCTCTTTCCATATGGATAATACACAGCTGTCATCAATTTCGTTAAGTAGCAAGAAAAGCTATGAAGCCAACACCACCCTCACCAGGAACGCCATTAACAAAAGCTCTCAACTAGAAGTGGGAGCGGGTCTCCAACCACGCATTCATCTTCCCAGCTAATTGCATGCTCTCAGGAAGCAATTCTGCCTTGGGGTTATCCCCATCTACACAGCAAAACCCACAGACAAAATGCAGCCCTTTTCAGAGATGCTGTTCTTCCTGAGTCTCTGGGCTGACCTTATTCAAGCAGGATGGAATATTTTATCCTGGGTGAAAACAGAACAAGGAAGGTTATGTTGCAGCAACTTGGGACATTGAAAATCAGCAAGTTTGTTTTAACAAAATAAATAATTATTTACAAAATTTTTTAGAGCTGATTTTTAATTAAACAAGCAATTTTTTTTTACAAAGCTAAATTTCAATTTAGTCACCTTATTCTGTAGGCCTTTAGATTTGGTGGGGAAGGGGCATTGTTCCCTATCCAGCCCTCTTTTTCCAACACATAACCCCAAAACTTTATCCAAAGCCACAAACCACATGGTTATACATGGGCAGACTAAAAACTCTCCATTCTCAAAACACGCCCCCTTAGCAATGAGAGCCTCAGAAACAATCATGCCAGCTGGCATGATGGGTAATCCCTGTAATCCCAGCAATTGGGAAAGAAGCGGATAACTAAATGGCCAGTTCAAAACTCAGAATACTAGTTATGTATGTGTCTCATTGGTGGGACAAAATACCTGACAAAGCCACTTTGTGACGGAAAGTTTATTGGGACTAAGTTCTAGTATATACAGTACACCATAGCATGGAAGGTGTGTTGGCAGGAGCTTGGACTAGTTGATTTAATTGCATCCATAATCAAAAAGCAGAGAAAGATGAATGCTGGTGCCAAGATGGCCTCTTATTTTCATTTAGTACAGAACCCTTAGGATGGTTCCATTCACATTTAAGGTGAATCTTCTTGCAAAAATTATCCTAATCTAGAAATTCCCTCACAGACATGCCCAAAATTCCATCTCCTAGGTGATTCTAGGCCCTGTCAAGTTGACAATCGAGAGTAATCATCACACATCACACCTAGCAAGACACTGTCTCAAAAAAGCAAAACAATAAAAAAAACCTACCCCCAAAATCCTGTATTAGAAGTAAAAGAAGCCTAGACTCAGGATTAAGCATAGCTGAGGTCTGGTTTGCTGACCTTAAACGAGGCATTTCTTCCCAGCAGTAAGTTGTACAAAAGCTTTTCCCAGACTTGTGTTAATGGGGCAATTATAAGAATTAAAAAGCAATGGTGTAGAAGAGGAGGGGGAAAGGGCATAGAAAGTCAACTTCAGGTCTGTGACAGAGCTGCACAGTGGTAAGGAAGAGCAGAGGGAGAAGTGACTGATTCAAACTTGATAGCTGTATAGGCCAAAGAAGCCCTGAGCTTTGATATCTTGATGTCCAAGGTCACCAAAGAAATCAGGCATCATCTTCTAGCTCTTGTGGAGGGGTCTCCTCAAATCGATCCATAAAACTAGGTCTACCACATTAAATGTGCCCAAAAGGTTACAATGAGACCCCATCTTCATTCCATGGTCCTACATCTATTCTAGGGCTTGATTCGATCATTGATTTTTTTTTCTCACTCTTCACAGAGCCTCTGTTCTGTTCAGAGCCTAGTCTCAAATGCTGAAGAAAAAAATAATACACCTCAGAGGCTAAGCTTCTAAACATGAAGATAATGACATATTTTATAAGCTTGCCTCAATAGCACTAGGTAAGTTCACAGCCGATCAGGAGCCTAGAAGGTGAACTCAGCCATCCAGCAGTGGTATAAGGACCTCAGCAGCCTAAATGGTTCTAGCTATTAGTAGTTACATTCTTTCTGGTCAACAACTAAATAGCCACTAGGAATGAAACTCGGTATGTTAGTTAGTTTTTGGTCAACTTGACATAAGTTAAAGTCATCTGAGAAGAAGAAATCTCAATTGAGAAAATGACCTATTAGACTGTCCTGTAGGCAAGCCTGTGAGACAATGATTAATGACTGATGATTGATGATTGATGATTGATGATTGATGATTGATGATCCAGCCTTCTATGGGAAGTACCATCCCTAGGCAAGTGGTCCTGGAGTACATAAGAAAGCATGCTGAGTAAGACATAGGGAGCAAGCCAGTAAGCAATGTTCCTTCATGGCCTCTACTTCAATTTCTGCCCCTGGCTTCCGGTCTCCAGCTCCTGTCTTGACTTGCCTTCATGATGGACTGTAAGCTGTAAGATGAAATAAGTTCTTTCCTCTCCAAGTTAGTTTTGGGTCAACATCTTTGTAACATCAACAGAAAGCAAACAGGATACTCAGTTATAGAGCCATACTTCATGGGGCCATCCCTATTCTCAAGAAAATTGCAATCCACAATAATTAAGATGGAGCTGAAATGACTTATGACTGAAGCACAGAGCACCATGCCATCTATTGCTGTGGTAAGTGTCGTGTCCAAAAACAACTTGGTGAGGGGAAGGTTTGTTTGGTTCACATTTGCATATTACAGTCCATCACTGAGAAAAGGGAAGGGAAGGAACTCAAGTAGAGTCCAGGGAGGAATGCTGCCTACTGGACCACTCTTCCTTGCTCACCTAGCTTTCTTTTATAGTCAGGTCCACCTACCTAGTAATGACACCTCTCACAGTGGTATGGGTGCTGCTCCTACATCAATTAGAAATCAAGGTAATGCTCCAGAGCCCTAGTCACAGGCCAATCTGATGTTATTCTTCAGTTGAGTTTCATCTCTTCCCAGTTGACTCTAGATCAGTGGTTCTCAACCTGTGGGTCATGAACCCCAGAAGACTATTAGAAAGCACAGATATTTACATTATGATTTATAACAGTAGCCAAATTACAACTATGAAATAACAAAAACATAACAATTTTGTGGTTGAGGTCACCAAATAAGAAACTATATTAAAGGGTTACAGCATTAGGAAGGTTGAGGACGACTGCTCTATATTGTGTTATAGTAGCAATAAAAACTAATTAGTACACATCCCATGTGGAGATATAGAGAAGGCCATCAGAGGTGAGTTCTCAACTACTCAACCTCTATTGTACATCCTCTTGCCTATCTTGACTTTGTTGTCATGACCCATGCAGAATTAAACCATTCCTGATCTTAGAGGAGGCTTAAAGGGAGCAACTGCCTTCATCTTTACCCAACCACCTTGGTCTTTTTCTTTTTTTCTACTTGAAAAGTAATAATGTTATATATTATATACATATAAGAAACAGAGTGAGGTTTCAATGACTGACTGGGCAACTTTGTCACATTTTCAATTTGTCTATATCCCTTAAGGGGCTGGTCCTAACACCTCTAGTCAGATAACCAACTTGAAATACTAGGAAAGACTTCCCAGAGGAGGTGGCTTTTGAGCCAGCTCTTGAGAAAATAAATACAATTTTAATGACTGCTTTCATATCTCTGTTGGAGGCCAGAAGAGAGGAGAGAGAAAGGGCAATCCAAGCACCATGAAATAAGAACAGAGGCATGAGGGTGGGTGAGAGCATCCTCGGGTGGACAAAGGAGGCATGCTTAACCCTTTAGCACTGGAAATCACAGAGCATGGCAAGTTTCATACAGCTTTTGAGACCTTGTGCTAAGAGAGATTACCTTGTGATACTGAAATTCTAACCAATGTATTATTCACAAATAATAGGTGAATAAAAAAACTCAGAGGTTCATTTCACTATCTCAGTAATTGAAGTGGATCATCCCAATCCTATGATGTTCATGGACTGAACCTCATGACTTGCTAAAATCATTTGGATGAGAGAACTTTTGACTACAGATGTACATATTGAAATGTGCTGCACTGAAAGTACTTTTTCCTATTTTTTTTATAAAGACTAGATTCATTGAGGAGTATTGATCTAATGAGAACAAGGAAGAACCAGAAACTAGTCTCAGATAAAAATTAATGGATAGACCCCTGACACATTTAGAGGACAAGGACAAAAGAGAAGGGAACTGGGAGTTCCTGCCATGTCTGAGTTCTAACTCCTAGCTCAGTACATCCAGGTGGTGAATAAGATGTGGCTTTCCTGCTACTGCCAGATTCTTCCTATTTCCAAGGCTTCCTAAGTGGCCAGAGATTCTCAATGCACCTTAGGGCCTGAAAGCCATGAAAATGCCAGCAAGAACCAAGCAATTGTCTGCTGGAACCAGGCACAGAATGAGAAAGGAGGACAGAATTTAGGCAATTCTTTCCCATCTTGCAGCTCTGTAGGGTATAAATGGCAGAGAGATGAAGTAACTTTCCCTGTACAAACCCACTTCCATTCAGTTCTCATCTGTTCCCACACCCTCCATCTCTCCCAGGGGCTTCAATTCCCCTCCATCAACCACACAGGCTTGTGTGCAGTGCATAAGAAACTTGTCAGGAGTGGTATTTGCTGCCTGACATTTTTTACCAAACTGATAAAAAAAAAGGCATATCAAAATAAAAAGGCAAGTTTACAATAAAAAAGGATGTGAGCCATCCATCTTCTGTAGATGTTGTGGGTCTGTGAAGACCAAAGCTATTCTGACATTCAACTTCACTTTCAGTGACCTCCTCTCCTAAAATTAACCATATGGGGGGTTTAACCCAACACTAATTTTGCAAGCATCCTCTCAGTGCTCACATAGACATGCTCAGAGGGAACCCAAGTCAGGATCAAGGCAGAGTGAGTGATCACCAACATCATTTGAATTCAGACTTTCTAATGTTGAACTGTATGCAAGAAATGCATCCTTTGATTGACATTGTAGTTGAGCTCATAAATTTTGTATTCTATGACCAGTGAGGTTAAAATGGTCGTACTAACTCAGAAGCATATATTAAGTACTGATTGTGTATCAGGCACTATTCGAGGTGCTAGTGCTATGATAATGGGAAAAATACTTCTTTTCTTGTAAATCTAAAACTTTAGTGGAGAAAACTATACAATAGCTAGGAAGATGGATAGGTAAGAGGTAGATGGAATAAAATGAACAGATGGATGGGTGGATGGATGGATGGATGGATGGATGGATGGATGGATGGATGGATGGATGGATAGTAAACCTAAAAGTGTAATATGGAGAAAAACTCGAGGGTGGTGGTGGAAAACTATATAAAATAAGATGTTCCAGGAAAATTCCCTTTTGTATAGACAACTTCAGGTGACCTCATAGGGTGATCTCATCTCACTGAAGATTTTGTGGTAGGTCAGAGAAAGGAGTTAGCATCAAAGATGGTCAAGTCAACACCTAGGAAGGAGGCCTCTGTGTACACTAGTAATCTAGATCTTCCTAAAACAGCTAACATTGAAACAGTGTCATTGTAACAGTGTGAAGAGATGAGACTGTTAGAGTTGAGTAGTGCACTCAGGCTCTGCTCTCATAAGAGAGATTAATGTCACCACAAAAGGACAAATTTAGCTCTTTTCTCTCTGGGCTCTTCCACTTCCTGCCATTCAAGGATCCAGTACTACTCTTCTCAGGAAGACACAACATTCAAAGAACCATTCAAAAGAAAGACCTCGCCAGATCCAATCTTCCCAACACCTTGGCCTCCACATCCTCTGGAAACTCCAAACCTGTAAACTTTTATTCTTCATAAATTACCCAGTCTTGGGTGTTGTGCTAAAGTAGCACACAACAGAATCAATTGTCTATTAGAAAAGCATGAGTGTGCTTTGATCCCATGATGTCTTTTCTAGAAACTACTTTGAAGATTGTGGCTGTTTGCTATGGGTGGAGGAATGCATTTATGTGGGCTTACATGTGTGTTCACAAGTGTAGAGATACATGTATCTGGTGTTTACGTATGTGTATATGTATTTGTCACGGGTACATGTGTGTGTGTGGTGCGCACGCGCATGAGTGCGTGGTGAGTGCGTGCGTGCGTGCGTGCGTGCGTGCGTGCGTGCGTGCGTGTGTGCGTGCGTGCGTGCGTGTGTGTGTGTGTGTGTGTGTGTGTGTAGACCAGAGATTGACATTAGGGTTGATGTCATTCTCTATTACTCTCCATTTACTCACTGAAGCAAGATTTCTCTCTGAACCTAGAACTCACCAGCTCACCTAGTCTAGCTCTAGACTGTTTGCCCCTGGGATTTCTGTCTCTGTCCCTCAAGACCTGAGTTTTCAAATAGACAGCACACTTGTGGGTGTGCTGGAGATTTGAACTCTAGTCTTTGCACTTGTTTGGTGAGCACTTTATTCCCTAAGTCATCTCCCACCCTCCACAAACTCTGATTATATCAAGAAGAGAACAAGAGCCCAGATAAGAGGCACCCTTCCTCAGACACAGCTCTCACCACACTCATCTCCCCACAGGGAACTTGGTACACATAGGTAATAGCCACTGTCAGAGATTTGGACATATTTTCTACATTGATCTTTGCTACAATGTTCAGTTTACCATCATTGGGGCTGGACCTACACAAAGAAAATGAACTTAAGCTATGGAAATAGGCAGGTGCTACACTATGTGTGTATAAAGAATACTCAGTTCCCAGGCCCAAGAGGCACAAGGTCATTACTCTTCTTCCATGACCCTCTGATGTGTGCCCTGACAGGAAACCCCACTTCCTCTGTCACTGTCTACTCTCTCATCATTGGCCCATAGTGGCCTTCTCCATGGTGTTGTGGCTGCTGTGCCCAGCCAGGCAGAGAAATGTGTCAAGTGGACATCAGTGGAACCTGCCTGGGCTCTGGACACTCTAGTTTACAGATCCCCATAAGAAACCTAAAAACATCTGTAAAACTGCTTTATTCTGAAGCTCCACAGATGTCTAAAAGGGTAAAAATCCAAGCCTTCTCCTTTACAGTGCAATGACAAAGGGTACCATGAGCTAGAATCATAGGACGTTTTCAGAGTGAATCCTTGGTTACTGTGCTCGCCCCATCATCCTGACTACTTCAAGTAATAATTACTCACTGTGTGAAAGGAAAATGGTTTTCTCCAGCCATTTGCCCCCCCCCACCCATCTGCTGTCAGGAAGGTCATTATGATGGAAGACATGTCTACAGAATTGGACAGGGCAAAACAAAGACTAACACTGCTACCAAAAGGCAATGCTGAGTCCCCATAACAGAACACACAGTCCCTGCTCTCCATTCCAACAGTCTGACTTAGGTGGTTCTGCATGTTTGAATGATGTAGACAGAGGCATACTGTACCCTTCATGGACATACACATGTTTGATTTTAAACAAAGAGGTCTTAAAGTCACCTGTTAGCCCATATTTCCCTACTCCCTTCATATTCTGACTGTAAGCATTGCCCTTCACATGCTGTGTTTATCATCTTTTAAAAGGCAGGAGACACTGAGCTGCAATAACAGCCCTTTGGAGAGTTACAAGTCACAGAGGAAATGGGTTCTGTTCCATTATTCTGAGTGTGAAACCAGGAATGCTTCACCTGCCAGCAGTCACCTTGTTTCACCAACTCTAACAGCTACTAACCATGTACAAACACAGAAGCACATTTTGATGTTGCTATCAGAGCTCTCTGAAGTGGATAGTCGAGTGCATTTAACATTGTGACCAGAAATATTGAAATTTGACAGCCAGAGGGTTAAAGGTCTGGGATTTATACATCGAGGTGTATGTTCCTGCCGTCATCCAAGAGGCTTGCTCGAAATAACCCCTTTTGCTTACTGAACCTTTGAGAAATGGAGGACATTAAGTAATACATCTTGGCAGGCATCCTGGGATTCTACTCCTCCAGGAAACAAGCTATGTTAAGCATCACTACAAAGAGCTCCGAAGATTTTTAAAGACCTCTGTGCAATCTCACTATTCAACTGTATTTTACAGAAATACCTGTTATCTGGCCCTCTGCTGGAAAAAAAAAAAAAAACACTAGTCTGCATTCCTGGACACAATACTTGGATTTGTGTGCACCTCAAAGCTGACACTTCCTTTGACAGAAGCTATATTTGCTGATGAGCTGGAAGATGAATATGTGAGCTCATTCTGAAAGGCAGGCATACCATACCTCACTCGAGCAAAATGCAGCTTCAGCACAGACAGCCTCTCTCGTCCCACGGCCCAATCAGAGCTACCATAGAGTTAACACCAGAAGGTAGAGGAGAAGTAAAAAGCAGAAAAGATGGAAGAAGTAAAATGAAGAGGAAGAAGATGAAGAGAAGGGAAAGAAGAAAATTATTTATGAGATTAAAAAAAAAATCTGGGTAACATCCAGAGCTACATCACCCAGCAGAGATACAACTGGGTACCAAAACAAAGCACCATGAATCTTTATAATCACTTGCAAGTCACTGAAGCTTGGCTGGTAAGTCCTGATGCACCATGACTTTGCCACAGGCTCATATGCAACACCGTGTGTTTTGCTGGTTGAAAAACTCCCTTTCCCCTCCTGGTAGAGCTTGCCATCTGATAGTATCTTAAACCAGAGAGGTGAAAAGCCAACCACTGAACAGCAGGCAGCACTTTTCGCTGAGGGGAAAGCGAGTTGCATCTGTCTAATCTTCAGTGCACCATCTCCATCTGCCCACCCACTTACAAGATCTTACCTGATGGAAGTAAGACAGAGCAATCCCCAGCTTCATTCTGCCTTCCCATCCCATCTGGAGTCTCTCAGAAGTATGAACATAAGAACTGTAACAGTTAGAAAATGAAACTATGTTTAAGTATAGCTTCACTGACAGTTCGCCATTAGTGCTGCACTAACAAGAAGAGATTCAAGTACTCTCTTCAGCCAGAGGCTCTCCTGTTAGGAGGACCTGCAGGGATGTTCAACACGGACTACTGAGTCTCAAATCAGGGCTCTCGGTTTTGTCTTTCTAGCAAGTTCCCGGGTAACACTGATGCTGTTGGTCCACAGATCACATCCTGAGAACACTGCTTCTTCTCCAGCCAAGGAGAGAATGCTCTGAGCTTCCCTAAATATTAGGACTAAATTAGAGAACTATCTATTTTCTATCCAGCAGTGCTCTCAGCCTTAATGTGTATTACATTCTAAAATGTACCAGACACTATGGCAAGCATAAAGAGAGACACATTAATGTGTCTCGATCAGGCTAAGGCTTGAACTGAGGGCCACAGTTTATGTGAGAGTCAGTGCTGCCCAGAGGCCTTGAAAAACTGCCCACCAGTAAAGGGTCAAATCTAGGTGTGAGCACCCACAAGAAGGCTTGGCTGGAACCCCTACACATTCACCCCCAACCCTACCCACCGCCATGAGATAGTCACAGCTGCGTCAGCACAGGGACGTGGCTTGCTTGCAGCTTGGAAACATAGTGCCCAAAATGGTACACCATGCTGAACCAAGCGGGGAGAGCAGAGGGGCACACACATACACATACATACAGATACAGATACAGATACAGATACAGATACAGATACAGATACAGATACAGATACAGATACAGATACACACAAGCACATACTTATACACACATACTACATATGTTCATACAAATATACACATACATACAAATATGAACACACATACACACCACACACAAATACCTACAAACTCAAATATACATATATATAAATATATATTTTCACACACATGTGCATATTCACATAAACATATACACATGTTTATATACAACATGGGCACAAATAGACACACATACACATGAACATGTATTCACATATATACAAATATATGCATTCACATACATGCACAAAATATACACATAAACAGATACACAAGTGCACACATATACACACATCATAAACAGGGAGCGCAGTTTATTTCTCTCCAAAAATATCGATATTGACATGAATTTCTCTAAATCTAAGCAGAAGCATGGAGGGAAGAGGAAAAACACAGCAAATAGGTATTTTTATGTGTCCACCATGAAATACCTGCATAAAATAGAAAAGGCAAGAAAAATCTATTTTATACCTCAAATCTAAAGATTTTACATTCCTTTCAGGTTTTTATATGAATGCTAAGACTCAGCATTTTTATACATGTAGTCCATTCTTTATAGCTCTCTAACAGAACAAATGTGAGGGAAAAAATTATAAAGAAAGTTACCACATGGTTCCACCCTTCCAACGTGTGGAGAAACATCTTTTTGAGACAAATCCTCCACTTGAGCATGATGTACCAAGAATGTTTTAGAAGCCATAGCTTTGGTAAACACTCCAGCCATGGTACCTGGGCTTGCATTTCTCCCACACCAGCTACAAGTGCCATATTTGACCCTCTCTGTGCTCAAAAAATTACAGCTAGGTCATGTTAGACCTGAACAATTCAGGACCGTCTTTTGCCCCAATATGCGCTCTGAACATAGGGTGCTGTGTGCAAATGTCTCAGCAATCGGGAAACTTTTGTTGTGGTTTCATCAAATAGCAAGCTAATAAGCTAATTGAAGTCTCCACATCAGCTGTGTCCTGTTTCTGGACTGAGAGCCATCTGTCAGACCCCAGGACCCTCTCGCAAATAGAATGCTAACGCATTTTCTCTCACATCTGGAAACACGTTATAAAGGCAGTCATGCCACCCATTGAAGTGACTTGGAAGTAAGCCTCTCACTAATGAATATTAAACCTCTTGGGATGGTTGAGTCTCCTGCTTCCCTGGCAGGTAGGGTTAGGAAACATGCCAGGTCCTTGTGCTGGCTACCAAATGCATCTCTAACTTCTGATCATTTTCCAGTTTGAGCCTGGCATTAACAGAAAAGCTTACAGCCCCCTTCCACAGTCACCTGAGCTGCACCAATCACCATGCAAGGACAGCAATTTTTCATTATTGATAAAATGTAATGTCATAATGTCATGGCCTTTCAGGTCATAATCTCCATAAGTCAGCAATGACATTATCACATTTTATAATGATAACAAATGGCCACAATGTTTGCATGTCATTTTCATTGGCTCCCTCAGAATTCTAATCCCATCCCATCAACTCATGGAGCTCAGTATCAACTTCATATGTCCACCTCTTTAGCTCCACTGCAGACCTACAAGAGAGTGTGCCTGAACTGAGGTCCGTTGATGAGACAAGGCCCATTCCTCCTCTCCCACAGACTGAATGCTTTACTGAAGAGGAATTATTGCAGAACATAGCTGTGCTGATGGCTTCTGGCATGCAAATGAATTCAGTCCATCTTCTTGCTACTCAACCGTGAACTCTCACTAACCTCTTTCCGCCCTGCTCATGCCTGTAATCTGCATAGTGATTTTTGAGTGCTGTGTTCTGCCAGTTTCATGGTAATCATAGAACACTAATTGGTCTAAATGATAAAGATCACTCTCGGGGCACTTATTTCCATATATTAGCCTTCTGACTCCCCTCATGCACACACATACATATACAGACAAAACCACATATACACATGCACACTCCACACGTACATGCACAGGTACACATGTGCACACACATACACCCTTACACACCTCAGAAGTTGTTTACTATGCAAGTAGCTCATTATTCAGTGCACAAGAAGCCCAGAATTCAAACATACCTTCCTTGGAAAATGACTTATTGTGGTTCATTCATAAGGGAGTACCAGACAGAGTAGGGTTGAGGCAAATTCCGAAATATAATCCAAAATTCACTAAGTCTAAAACACAGTCCGGAAACCATTTCCAAACTCATTTAGCACATCAAGGAGAAGAGGGGGAGGTGGGACAAACTATCATTCCCCGAGTTCCCTGTTGGAATGCTCTTATTTAGTAAGTTAGTTATTATTTCTATTTATGTAGATGTGTCTATATCAGTTTATTTCACCGTGTGTGGAGGTGCTCTTGGAGGCCAGAGAATTTCCCTGAAACTGGAGTTATAGGCAGTTGTGGGTGCCTAATGTAATATGAGTGCTAGGACCTTAACTGGAGCGCTCTACAAAAACAAAAAACAAAAAACAAAAACAGCAAGTGCTCTTAACTGCTCAGCCATCTCTCCAACCAGCCCTCAGTGTTAGAGTATCTGTATATGTACCATCTGATCTAATATCCACAACTCCCAAAACAGAGACACACTTCCTGCTTTCAGAGGTAAAGAAACTGAGGCACAAGGAGATTGCATGCTGACCTGATTAATCTCAGTTGTCAACTTGATGAGATCTAGGGTTATCTTGGAGATGAGTCTCTCGACATGCCTGGGGGGACTATCGAGATCACTTTAATTAGATGGTGTGGGAAGACACCCCCACTTGGGGCAGCACCATCCCTGTGTTGAGATCCTGGACTAAATGAAGAGGAGAAACTGAGCTGGGCACAGGCATTCATCATTCACTGCTTCCTCATCATTCACTGCTTCCTGCCTACAGATACCATTTGACCAGTTATCCCAAGCTTCTGCTGCCAGGATGTCCCAGCTGTGATGGATGCTTTGATGGACTGGGGCCTCCAACTGTGAGCCATAATAAGTCCTCTTGCCCTTGAGTTGCTTTCATCAAGGTATCTTATCATAGCACCAGGGATATGAACCAGTACATGGCTAATAAGACACAAAACCAGCACCCGAGTTTAACAGTCCTGTCTCCAGAGTTCACAGATACATAAAACCACCAAAGTGGGTGTTGCATTGCTTCAGAAGAATGACCAGGTCCTCCAGACAAACAGAAGTAAAACCATACATTCAGTGGGTGGAGAGGTGTGTTATAAAGTACTTGTTACACAACATAAGAACCTGAGTTTAATCCCCAGCACAGGGGGAAAAAGCCATGGTGGCATCTGGCATCCTCTTGTGAGCCCAGCACTAGAAAGGCAAGCTCCAGGTCAGTGAGAGCCCCATCCCAGAAAATAAGATGGAAATGCAATTTTGGAAAATGCCCATTGCTGACTTAACACCTGGCCTCTATATATGTGCATGTGTGCACATGTGTGTGCACACTCATACGTACATGTTCACACACCAAAACATGTGCACACGCAAAACCCATATTTAAAAAACTTTACTTCAGTAAAGTTATAGGATATGAAGTCAACATTAAAAATCAAATCAATTGCATTTCTACACACTTACAATGAACTAAATGAGATTGAGAAAATGGTCCCATTTATAATAGCATCAAAAATAATGAGATACTTAGTAACAAAACAAATCAAAGAGATGAGAGATGTGCACACTAACGCTGGGATACAACGATGAAAAAAATTGAAAAAGACAGAAAATCTCAGGTTCACTGACTTAAAGAATTAATATTACTAAAATGGACCCCAAATGGTATAATGTTTCTATGGTATTTTATGAAATGACATTTTTTCAAAAAGAAATGTCATATAAAAAATAAAAGATTTATAATAGCCAAAAATCTTGAGAAAGAACAAAATAAAAAAATGTGCATCCTAACTTCAAAGTATTTTGCAAAACAGAAGTAATTAAAATAGTACATGGTAATGGTGTTATAGACATATGAACCAGTGCTAAAGAGAACTTAGAAATGAATTCACATGCAGTCAGTGTTAGCTGATCTTCAACAAGGAACACACACTGGGCAGAGGAGTCTGCTCAAGTAACTGAAGATGCGGAGCCATGTATCCAGACAAGGTGACTCAACAGTTATGAGCGATCACTGCTCTTCAGAGAGCTCAAGTTTGGTTCTCAGCACCTACACCAGGCGGTTCATGACAAACGTCCTGTAACTCCAGCTGTAGGACATCTAACATCCTCTTCTGGCCTTGGTAGGCCATGCCTTCAAATGTATATACATAACTAGTAACCAATTCTTTTTTAAAAAATCAATTTACAATGGACTAAAGACTTAAATGTAAATCTGAAGCTGTCAAACTCCTTGAAGAATAATGCATGAATCACAAACACACACACACACAATAATAATAGAAAAATGGAATACCTCAAACAAAAAGCAAATGGCCTCTCTAACAAAGAAGATAGTCAACAGAGGGGGGGAAAAAACAGCCCACAAAATGGAGAACACCCACTCTAGTCCTCATAAGGAGTTAATGCATTCTTACAATTCCAAAGCAAATACATAACATGCTTATTCACGAACAAATTCAAAGGTTTAAATAGACACTTTTCCGGCGGACTCTACAGATGACCACAGGTTACAAATACATAGGAAAATGTAAATAACAACTCAATTGAGATATCACCTCGCACACAGAGAGAACAAAGGAGGCAACAAGAGGATGTGAGGAAACCGAGCCTTTGCACGCTGATAGCTAGAGTGTAAACTGCACATTCGCAGATACCATGGAAGCCCATGCGGGCGCTCCTCAGAAAGCTGAAGATAGAACTTCCAGGTGATCGATCCATCAAATCCACTCCTGCATGTGCATCCCAAAGAACTGGCACCAGGATCCCAAATAAATATCTGCCTTCCTCAGTTTGTTGCAGCTCTGGTCACTACAGCGAAGAGACATGTTCTAGCTTCATTTCTGCCCCTGTGACAGACTGACAAAAAGCAATTAAGGGGACAGAGAGCTTATTTGGCTTACAATTATGTGTTGCAAAACACCACTGAGAGCAAATTGAGGCAAAAAGTCAAACCAGCTAGTCGCATCTTATCCACAGCCAATAGCAGAGAAAAAATTGATGCACCCATACTTGTGTTGAGGCATCTTCTCCTTTCTTAAACTGTTCAAGCCCCCCTGCCTAGGGAATGGAGCCATCGTGGGCTCAGCCTTCTTATAACAACTAACAATCAAGACAATCCCCCAAAACATGCCCACAGGCCAACCTGATCTAGATAGTTCCTTATGAAAACTGTCTTCCCTGGTTAGTCTAGGCTGTGTCAAGTTGGCAGTTAAATTTAACCATCACAGTAGAGAAACAACTAGCTGTCCATCAATAGAGTAAAAAACAGCAGCATATATGTACAATGAAATATTACTCAGTCTTAAGGAAGAGGAAATCTGACACTTTCCAACGATATTAATAGATGGAAAAAAATAATGTGTTAAATGAGATAAATAGAACAATAAATGCCACATAGCTCTACTTACAGAAAGTATCTAAGATAATCATCCTTACAAAGGCAGAAAACACAATAGTGGCTGCTTTGAGACAACATAAGGGGGAAATGGGAAATTATTTCAATGAGTGTGAATTTACACATAATGGAAAAATTAAGACATTTGCTATATAACATGCAGCCTGTTGTGGTTTGAATGACATGAGAGCTGTCCCCCGTAGGCTTGGTCCCCAGTTGGTGGTACTGTTTAGGGACGTTGTAGACCCATTAGGCAGAGCCTTTTAAGAGGAAGTATGTCACTAGAGACAGGCTTTGAGATTTTGTAGCTTGATTCCGCTTCCATTTTTCTCCTTCTCTACTTGCTGTATGTGTGTGAAAATATGATGGCCAGGTTCCTGCTCCTGTCACTATGCCTGTCTGTTGCAATGCCATCCCTGCCATGGTAGACTCTGTCCCTCTGGAAGCCAAAGTAAACCCTTTCTTCCTTAAGTTGCTTTTGTTCATGGTGTTATCACAACAGAAAGGTGACTAGCACACTGCCTATACACAACACATTTAAAACCAATTAGGAAGGAAAATCTGAGCACCTGCTACTCATTAAGCTGAACACAGCCAACTTCTGGAGCCTCTAAAGAGAACACTCATGGCCCCATTCCGTTGCTTTCTGCCGTGAGAAATCCATCAACAAGTAATGAGTGCATTGATGGTAAATGGAAATGTTCAACCTTCTAATATGAGGTGAACAATCAGCTAAACCAGGCATGCTAACGCAGGCCTATCAGTCCAAATAGAGAGGCTGAGGCAGAGGGGTCACAAGTTCAAAGCCTGCCCAGGCTACAGGATAAGCTCAAGACCACCACTGGCTATTTAGTAATATCCTGTCTCAAAAGGAAAAATGGGCCAATATTGTAGCTCTGTGGTAGAGTGTTGGTCTACCATGCAGAAGACCCTGGGTGCAATGCCACCATGGTAGAAAATAAAAATAAAAAATAAACTAACACGTGTACATATACTTAAAAAGACCACTCTGTGACAATAAGCCAGGTGTTAGCCCTGTGCCTGAGTGGGGAAGATAGAAGTAGTTAACTCTCCTTTCACCCCTGACATGGAACAAAATCCAAGCCAATGTGTCAGCTTTTTTGGTGAAGGGGGAAAGAATCACTCTGAGCTCTTTAGATGCCATTAATTTCTGTATCTTGTGTGTGAATGTGTATGTCAGCCTTGTACATCTCACCAGTTCAGGATAGAGCAGCAACCTCCCCAGCCATATTTTTCTATGCTTACCGTACTGGGTCTGTGATCCTCAGACTGGCACACTGGGGACCCAGCCGGGGTGTATCTCTCCCTGCTCCTTTTCAAAGAGCACACAATTCTCGTGCTGCCCGGGGACTTTCATTAGAAGCTACTTGCAGATATGTGGATGCCAACAGCACTGACAGGCAATGGCAGGGTGGGGGGAAGGGTTTCACCACAGAAACACCATTCCCCTCTGAAATAGACAGGGAAAATGGTGTTGGGCTTGGGATCTGCCTTCTTAATGCTCTGAGAGCCCAGGCTCCTGTCTTTCAGCATTTCCTAAAAGGACTGTGGAGCTTAGCTTGAAAGACAAGCCTCCATGGCGAGGTCCTTTTAGCTGTTTAAGCTTTCCTCTTCCAACAGGGGTCAAAGGGCAGGAAAGATCTCCTCAGAAGGTTAGAGAAGGAATCATTAAAAGGAGGAGGAGACGGGTGGAAGGTCAGCTTCTTTCCCTAATGGACACCTCCCCGAGGCCCAGACACTGGCTTCCTCCAACTTGCAGTGACTTGATTAACACTTTCCTGAGACAGTCATGGGGGGAAGCTGGAGGAGCCGTCATCCATGGTGTGTAGAGGAAAACAGACACAATAGAAGTCTGATTGTGGTAAGTAAACACCATCGATGGCATGAACTCCAAATAACACTGGGTTTCAATGAACCAGACAGAATAAACGTTCCAGTTCTTTGCATATTTTGAAAGTCATGAAGCTCATGTCCTTCAAAGATAAACTTTTCCTGTATAAGGACAGGTTTGGAAGCAAAAATCCATCTTTGCATGCAGCACAGACACAGGGAGAGTGAAGGCGCTCACAGATTTTTAGTCAACAAGCAATAAACTGCATTTGCACCCACACACCTATTCCTCACACCCCATCTGGTAACGTTCCCACGTCTCCAAGAAAGAAATCAATAGCAATAATCTTGGAGGGACTCATCGGGTGTGTGGTTTATCACACTGCCATTTGAAGAGGAGGAAAAAAAATGTCCCCTTCATAACTTAAAGCAAAAGATTGTTCTCTATATATATTTACAAAGAAATTTCAAAATTATTACTGGGGGAAAGAGGTTTGAAGGGGAGATTGAGTCAATTAAAACATATGTGAGAAATAGAGTCTAGCACAGCCTAAATATTATCAGTGCACAACAAAACATTTCCAGCCTGCCAGTTCCCCATCATTTTCAGACTATTTCCAAGAAAAAAGACAGCTACAGATGCATGTTGAGGCAGCTTCTCAGAGAGAGAAGCCATCCTGTGTCTGGCATGCAGGGCAGGGAGATCACATCCATGCCCAGACTCTGAAATTTAGAACTGGCGTTGGACACACAAAGGAAGGAAGTATGACTCTTTGTTACCGAGCTTATTTTTTGCAGACCTTGTCTGGAACCCACTATTGGAGCTACCTTGAACTTTCCACTGATTAATGCTGGCACCTCTGCAGCATGAAAGAATGGCTATCGGACAAACCACCATCACACGGAACAACCAGCTGCCCGTGAGCCTTGTTAAAAAAAAAAAAAAAAGAGGGCAGAGGGCAGAGACAGGATGCTCCAGCCTGGGGATGTGTCTCCACCTCCAACGCCCTAAAATGGCAGATAGTGACAGAGCATCTGAAAATTACAAGAGGGGGAGGGAAGGTCAAAAGCATAGAACATGATTTCTGTGAAGTAACAAGAGACTGCGGGGTAGGCCGGCACCAGGAAGAGGAAAGCTAATACGAAACAAGGGGAGGGAGTCGTATTTCCTCCCAGCAATGTGGCAAATAAAAAGTTGCCTTTATTATTCTGTACAAATAAACTTTACTTCAGAAATTGGCAGGGGTGGGCTGCTGTCCCATAAAATAAGCTTTATCTGCTGTGGTGACAACCTAAGACTAAATTGGGGGTGGGGGGTAGAAGCAGGGCAATAGCCTTTTTTTCCATTATTTTTGTCAATAATTTTGTTACCTGGTGGAGAAATGGCTTGGAAGCATCTAAACAAATGCTCTTAAGAAAGGGGGCTGAGGGAAAGCATGGAATCACATTGTTAGCACCTCAGGTGAGGAGCCTTTGTCACAGCTGTAAGGTAGGACAGAACATTCAAAGACACCAGGGTCTCAGTGCAAACATTACAGTCTACTCCCAAGCTCTGGCCTTATTGGGGATGGGTGACCGACCCACTGAGTAGACAGCTCATTCTTTTATTTAGTGTGTGAGTGTATGTGCGTGTGCATACACACGCCCACATGTATACACTAATATGGGTAGGTTTACCTGTGGTGTATGTGTAGAAATCAAAGGGCAACTTTGGAATCTGTCTTCGTGTTCTTTCCGCCACTTTTTTTTTTTTTTTTTTTTGACAGGGTCTCTCATTGGCCTGAAACTTTGCCATGTGTGCTAGGCTAACAGGCCTGAGAGCTCCTGGGGATTCACCTGTCTGCCTCCCATCTTCCAATTGGGATTACAAGTGTGTACCACTACACACTTCTTATATGGGTCCTGGAGATCCAAAGTCAGACAAACAAGTGCTGACTAATGAGGCCCAACCCAAGCTCAGTCTCTAAAAAAAGCAGCAGCAGGCCCTTGAGAGCTATTGCAAGCAAGTACATCCTGGAGGACTAAGCCAACTGCTGAAACACATAAGGAGTGGGTCCATGAACCATGACCTTCTGTCTATTTCAGTCCACATGAGTCAAGGATGAGCTCTGAACCACGTCAGCTTTGCCCAGCTGCCCTTGCCTCTAAACAAGGCTCTGTGCTTCAGTATAGCAGACGTGCAAATGTTTGTTGAATGACTGGATGGATGAATAAAGGTAAAGGGCCTTGTCCTTAAAGTAATGCCTCAAAACTCACAGCAGAATCTCCAGCCTCTGCTCTAGTCACAGTCTGTCTGGCCCATCTCTCGGTTCTTAGAAGTCCTCTACTCCCATCACGCCCACATATAAGCATGCAGGACCAGCAAGAAGACACTTTGGGTAGGAATCATGAGAGGCTTTCTGCTCCTTCACTATGCTTGGCTCCTATGTGAAGCCTGGTCTTCCTGTCTCTGCGTTAGAACAGCATTGGCACAGCTGTCCCAGCTGCAGTCCCAAGGCAGAGTAGGTTGCCTGCTCTTGCAGCCCCGGGTTGGCCCTGAGTGCAGCGCTGTCCTTGCCTTCAAGCTCCCTCCACTTACAGCTGCTCCCACTTCCCAGGATGCTGTTCAGGTTGCAGCCTCTCCTCGCTTCAGACCTGATCCTCCCCAACAGTGTACCAGCTATGACCACTTACAAATTTATAAGATTAAACTTATAAATTCAGTCCCAGTTGACAATACCACTTCCTGGCCACACTACCTCCTGGACCCGGCACAGACATTGTCAAAGACAACTGAAATCCCCAAGTCTTTATTCCAGGATTTTGCACAATCACTACCCTATATGCTTTGGGAGCAAAGGTGGAGCTGTATAAGCTACAGGGAGACCATGGTCCTGTTTCCCTTGCACAGATGGAATTTCTTTCCAGTTGCTAATATCATAATACCATTAGCTAAATAAGTTATACTAAAAAGAGGTTTATTTGAGCTCACAGGCCTAAGGTCAGGCAGCTACATCTGCTGGCGGCCTTCATGCTGTGACAGTCCCGAGGCAAATACAGGAAGCACACGTGAGTCATGGTCTCCTTTCTTCTTCTTACAAAGCTACCAGTAGTCAATGATGGGACTCTGCCTGGTGACTTTACATAACATTAATCATTACCCCCAAAAGCCCCACTTGTACACATCATAGTCAAATTAAGTCCCTACTCATTTAATACATTAAATGGAGATTCAATTTCAGTGTGAATTTTCTGAGGGGACAAACCATACTCAGCCCACAGCAGACACCATAATTAGCACCTGTTGGAAGCAGCCAAGCTTGGTACCTGCTCACTTGGTACCCAGTCAAGTACCTTTTCACATTTAACACAAAAAGTATCATCAGATAGTAGGATACCTGAAGTTCTGATAAGCCATAGAAGCCCCAGAGCACTTCCTGGAAGGCAGTGGCCCCCTCTGTACCCCAACCCTCATCAGTAGGTGTAATTCTGTCCTGTGGGAAATATCCAACAATGTTTAGAGACATCTTTGTTAGTTACAACCATTAGTGGTACTGCCTTTCTCCAATGGGTGGAGACCAGAGATGCTGTTAATTCCACAAAGCCTGCCCAGGACAGCACTTCCACCACCACAAAGATTCACCTTGTCCACTGTGGCGCTGCAGAGTCGAGAAGTTTTGCACTACACTCTACATGCAAGTAGACACCTGGGCTGGACCCCACATCCCCCACAAATGCACACGCAAAGCTGCAGCACCCTTGGGAAAGCTGCAGTTTAAGAAGGCCAGCTCCTTCCCTCCAGGCTGTGTTCTTCCTACCTCTGTCTCCAGAGCCAAGGAGGTGGCTGACAATAGACCAACACCTCTCTCTCTCTCTCTCTCTCTCTCTCTCTCTCTCTCTCTCTCTCTCTCTCTCTCTGTGTGTGTGTGTGTGTGTGTGTGTGTAACTTGTCTACCTTGTTTCTTGAGACATAACCTTTCACTGACCTGAGGCTTACACATAAGGCTAAGCTTGCAGGGCAGCAAGCCTCAGGCATCCATCTGTCTCCATCTCCCCAGTGCTGAGATCAGAATTGGGTACCACCATTCCTGGCTTTTTAAAAAAAAAATTTAACACATAGTCCAGGGATCAATTCATGTCCTCATGCTTAGTAGGCAAGCACTTCACCAACAGTGAAGCCTCCCCAGCCCGCAACAGTCCCTTTCATTTTCAATGAAGTAGCAAAGGACTCCTCCAAGGACTTCAGTACCTAGTTAAGGAAAGGAGGGAGAGCCTCAGAAAAGGATGAAATATGAAAGTCCAGGCCCAGAGTCACTATCTTATGGCTGTAGGCCTCCTCTGGTGCTGACTCTGTGACAAGGTGCTGGCAGTCATCTAGGAGAAGCCCAGCTGAGCCCTGCCCCTCTTTGGTCCTGTTTAGATGCCCTTCACCATGACTTCCTGCCATTTCTCCTTGCAGAGTCTTCTGAGAACGAGATGCTATCACTTCTGGGAGCCTACTCCTTCCTTCCTTCCTACCTATGTCCCTGTGATCTCCTGCAGTTCCTTCCTTCCTTCCTTCCTTCTAAACTTGAGAAAACGATATCAAAAGGAGAAGTAAAAGCCTCCTCTGGTGTCCCCACTCCCGCTTCTTCGATGCAAAACCATGAGCCATAGAGACAGTGGAGACTACCATCGTGTTACCACTCTCCCTAGGGTGAGGTGGTCGAACAGCACACTGCTCTAGAAAGCAATGACTCAAGCCTGGTTAGGCACACTCCAACCTGTCTGTGCCCACTTTTATAAGCATGTGCTCATAGGAGAATGAGACCTACAAACTCAACCCAGGGAAAGCATAAACCAGAAGAATAATGTCCTGGGAAAATGGACAGAAATACATCAAAGCTGAAAAAAAAATAATTCTCCTTCTTGGAGCCCCAACTAAATGCTCACTGGGAGCTTAACAATTTAGATAGTTCCATACCACTCACTCACAGTTGAGTGTAAACAAATGCCTGTGCCCAAGCAGAGCTACTCCCAGCTAATCCCAGGAGCTATCATCCTCAAAGTGAAAGTACAAAAGAGTTCAACCAACTTTCCCAGCTAATCGGTGGCTAAGACATGATGTCAGCCCAGGCTGCGTGGCGTTGAAGCCTTAACTCTTCCATATGGCTGTGAGTTTGTCCTCATCCAAAAGCAATGAATGCAGAGTGTTCTGGTGAAGGTCCAGTGTAGAAGAAGGGTTGGGGCAGATTGGGGGCCTTCTTTTCTTCATATATACAATAGGGATGAAGGAAGGACCACTTCATAGTCATAGTGAAAAATAAATGAAATAGTACATAGAACACATGTCTTGCTGAGTGACCCACAATAAGCTTCCTAAAAATGTTAGTATCCTCACAAAGCCGGTGAGCCATGAAATCACAAGTCAAACCATGTTCTCCAACTTCAAAGTCTAGACCAAAAAAACAAAAACTACCAAAAGAAAAAAGCAAGGGGCCAGAGTGGCAGCTGGATGCTCATACAGAGTGCCTAGATTCAGTTCCCGGCATCCTCAATCCTCATCAGGAGTCTTACAACCACCTCTAACTTTAGTTCAATGGAATCTCCTTTTCTGGTCATTGTAGGCATTACACATACATGCACAGATACATATACATACATACATATAAATAAATTCTAACATCTTTTTAAAGAAGGAAATACTATTTTAAAAATTAGTTAAGCTATTTAGAAAGGGCACTCAAAATTCAAGAAATCTATCCAACATATAAACTAACAAATCATGATAATTAATACTCAGTGATTTAACTTCTTTACCTGGATAGTTGTTTTCAGATCTCACACTGTAACTCAAGTTAGCCTAGAACTCACAATTCTCTTGCCTCAGCCTCTCTAGGATTTCAGGTATGAGCCATAACACCTAGGAGAAACTGTCTTATTGATTAATACTAAACTATATTGCTGTATGCTTCGTGAACTTCTGACTTACATCTCAAGTAGAATATTGTCTGTGCCTTAAGAATTAAAACAAAGGCTGATAATGACTCCACAAGTCTGAGCTAAATTTAAAAGTAGCATCAGAGACTTATGGTTTGAACATTATGTTAGTTTGGTCCTCGGCCAAAGAACCATTAAACCGCTGAGTTTAACCAGAAGGATTTGTAGAGGTCACTCAAGCCCTCTGCATCCAAAGGAACAAAAGTCCTCCACTCAGAAACTTGGCATCTACTGAAAAATAGAAACGCACGGCAGTCACATGATCTTTGCAAGGTGTGCTGAGAAGATAAACAAAATTGTGCTCCTTAAAAACCCAGTCACTACAGATAACAGTGAGCTTTATGAATTTGTTAGGGGAGGGGTTAAATATGTGTGCACATAAAGCTAGAAGTTGATATCAAGTGTCCTCTTCCATCACTCTCCTCCTTGTTTTTTGACACAGGGTCACTCCTTGATCCTACAACTTGCCATTTCATCTGGACTGGCTGTCAAAGAGCCCCACCCCTACCCCAGGTCTGTGCTGCAGAAGGGCATTACTATACCCAGTTTTCATGTGGGTGCAAGGGGATCCAAACAGAGGTCTCTGTGCTTGCTGGTCAGGCATTTTACCCATGGAGCCACCTCCCTAGCCCCTTGATACTCAGTTTTTATACTTAAACACAATCATATTCATATATGTATTATATTACCAAAGTTGGAAGAGAGAGTCGGGAGTTGCAAGAAAAGACCCAATCAGTAAGATTTTGCAATTTAAGAAATATATTGGCATCATCTGTTTATAATCTGAAGAAAATTCTGTTGTCAATGGAATGACTTCTTACCCTTAACATTATTTGAACCTGTAAGCCCGATGAAGATTTCTTCCTCCCAAAAATATATGCGCTTCCTCAATGCTCCCTACAGTTGACAAGGTCTCTGATTCCGTAAAGTGCATACTGAACCATTCTTCCTACAGAAACTCACAGTCTTGTATTTTAAAAGCAAGTCTTCAGTTACAGCATTCCAAGTTCCAGAAGCAGTAACACCATTAATCAGTTGAGTACCATATCCCCTCAGTGAGAGATGGAAACAAGACTAACATGGAATTGGTCCTGTAGTATATGACCAGTAATTAAATTTTGAAGCTATAACACATGCGTGGCAGTCCACTCAAGATCAGCCTTGAGGATGATTCCTACCCTGCTCATCTGTTGACAAGAAGCATGTGCATTGGGCAGACAACAAGCCTTCAGAATCCCTCCATTTGACAGTTAAGCTCCTAAGCAGCTGTTAGGAGCTGTATTCTGTTCTGTAACCATGGTCATCAGCCCACCCTAAGAAGCCGACCCCTCGATCTGAGGCTTCACTGCATGTTCACCTTGCCTGTTCCAGGGACTCTACAGTCAACATAGCCTGTGCAAGTTAGACTCCAGGCTTCGCCATCATGGTGCTGTTAAACAGTGAGCCAAATCAGCCCTTCCTTTCTTCCTTCCTTGAGTTGCTCTGGTCAGATATTTTGCCATAGCAATTAGACAAGAATTCCTAAAACCCATCAGTGTGGAGCCCCACTCCTTTCAGTCTAGTGTGTCACGATGAGCCCATTACTTTTTGCAATTAATAGACACTAATAGTAACTTTAAAAGGGGGTTTTCTGCCTATGCCACCCTGTCTTTGGACAAGTCTTGTAGCAGCATTTCTGATCCTGTAAAACACCAACCAGTGCTTCATTGAGGCCCAAAGAGCATCAACTTTTTAGCTGGAAAACACTCAGCACAAGCAGCTTTCACTTCTATATTTAGCATCATTCTATCACTTGGCCAGATGCAAATTCTATTTATTTCCTTGCATATCCTTTTGCTGTCCACATTAATTCGCTTATAAAAGCTGCAGTTTCTCAAGTTTGTAGTTTAATGGTGTAATTGTAAGCATCTTAAACCATTAGCACTCTGTTAAGCCACACCAAGTCCTGAGTCTATCTCCAAGTGTGCTCATGTGTCCATCTGTCCTGAACGTGGAATTTAGGTGAAGTGCTCATCTGTGAAATCAGTCCAGCAGAGAGCCACCAAATTTTAGAAGTTTTATATTTTAATGCATGATGATCTTTTGTTGGGAATCTGTTGATAAAAATCATCCCATATCCAAATGTCTCGTGTCACATCATAGAGACATAGGAATCAGTAAACTGTGAAAATCAAGCATCTCTGAGGCATTATTTATGCTAATTACTTTTTCTGTTGCTATGACAAAATACCTGTCAGACTCAAGGTAAATGGGGGTGGAGGTATTTTGGTGCAGTTCGGGGGGGGGGAGATGCCCCATGAAAGCAAGGAGATTGTGACTGCTAGTCTCCCATAGCACAGTGGGACAAGAGGGTTAGACTAGAACAGGAGACAAAAGTAACCTTCAAAGCCTGGCTCTGAGAGGTCTGTGTCCTCCGGGGAAGGGTACACATCTCAGAGTTCTGATGACCTTCCCTAAACAACACCAGCAGCTGAGGACCAAGCTTTCAAACACAAGGAAGAATTTCACATCCAAACCATAGCTGTATTTTACTCAAATACGTATCTTAAATCCCATTTGTTGGCTAGCTGGTTGTTTCATACAGGTTTTGCACAGACCTTACTCGGTAATCCAGCCTGATCTTAAACTCTCAATCCTCCTGCCTCAGCTTCTCAAGTGCTAGGATCACAATCGTGTACCTGGAACTTTTTTTTCTCATTGAAAGTGAAGATTTTGGCTTGGCATTGATGAGTCCCAAGTACAATACCCAGCATTCTCCAACCCCTAAAATGAAGGCTTGTAGGCCATGCTTTCCAAAATCTGACAAGGAAGGGGGAAAGCAAAGAAGAAAGAAAACCTGGAGTGGCTATGCTTTTGTTTTTAAAGTCCAGAGAGTTAGAAGTATGGTCGCTTGGTAGAGTGTTTGCCTGGCATTCACAATGCCCTGGATTCAATGCAGAGCATCACATAAACAAGTGTGGCAATGTACACTTTTAATTCCAGCACTAATGGGGTAGAGGCAGGAGAATCAAAAGATCCAGGTCATCCTTGACTACAGCGAGTGTTTGAGGCCATGCTGAACTACATAAGGCCCTGTCTAAAATATGTTTTTAAAGAAAACTGAGAAGAAACTTGAGTCAGCATCACAGGAAGACTGTCAGCACAGAAGGAAAAGAGTAAGACTGAGTTCCTGGGGAGCAGGAGTGAGAGCAGCCTAAGAAACCCCTAACCTCATCCTCTACAAGAAGAAACGTGTCCATCTGACAACATATGGGAGGCAAAGGAGCTTCAAAATCTGCTCTCTATTTCCCATTACTATAGGATTATCTCTGATGAAACCACTGTCAAGTAGAGAAAACTCTTGGGCTTAACTAACCTTAGAAAGCATTCCTTCTCTGCCCTGTGCCTCCCTCAGTCCTGACAAGCAGAGCACACTGCCTCCTCCACAGTCGTGCAGTAGAACTCATCATTCTCAAGGGCCTTTACTGTATTGTTCATAACAGCAGGGGGGAAAAGTTATGTCTTGTTTTCAACACTGATTAAAGATAAAGTTGAAATTTGTTAGTACACGAAATAGCAGCACTTTCTGCCCAGTTGTAAATATTCTTTACTTAGTGGGAAGATTGCAGAGAGATGGTTCAAGCTAGCAGCCACTTGACTGTGGCTTCTAAAATCCACAGCTTCTTAATACCAGAATGCCACAGCTTTCTCTGTCACTGTCCTGAAATGGGTCTCTTGAAAGTCTATTCGCTTCCTTCCCATCAAATGGAAACTTTTCACTTGACCCCTTACAGGATACATCACTTTACTTATCATCCTGGTCATCACATAAATGACATGCAAAACTCTAGGGAACTCAGTGGTGACAAACAGTGAGAAAGGCAAGTCAAGGCCTCAGATCGTTCACTCAATAACAAGTCAACACATGTACACATGCATATGCCATGAACTGTGACATGATACAGTCAGGGGACAAAGTGCTGAGGAGCCAAGAAGAACAACCAAGTCAGCCCCAAGAAAGATCAGAAAGACACAGCACAAGGCATGTCCCAGCCATGAAGTATGAGCAGGTAGTTGTGACGCCGGCTGCTATGCAGCCATCACTCCTTCCTACTCTGCAGACAACCTATCCTCCCCTTCCTAAATGCACGTGTCCCATCTGCTGACCCAAACCTCACCTCACTCTCCATCCATACTCTGACCTCACTGTTTACATCTCTCCATATTGCTCTTCTTGGTGATAGTGCCTGAGCATTGAACCCAGAGCCTCATATCTGCTGGCAAAGCATACTACTGAGCTGCATCCTGGGCCCTCTTTTTGACTTGAAATGGGGACACACTAAGTGTCCCATGTTGGCCTTGAACCAGACCAGACAGGCTATGAAATTATAATCTTTCTCTCCTAAACAGCCAGGATTACAACCCGATATCACCGGGCCTGACCCTCTCGTGGCTCTTAATTGACAATTGTCTGCCAATAATTGGAGTACAGCCCCTCCTTTTGTGACATTCCCTTGTACAGGAAATTGCTGTTGATGGTTGCACCATCATCCAAACTGGGCAGTCTCAAAATAAACCTCACTCTCCTAGAAAATACATCTTCAAAGACTGCTGAAGCTCTCAAGGCTCCCCTATCCCAAACATCTCACCAGCACCATCCCTTGAATTTGTAGGGTCTGCTACCCACCACTTTCACTGATTCACATCATTCCAATTAGTTTACAAGGGTTTGAGATGGTGACTATTATCTATTGCTTCTTTACAGAAATTTCTCCCATCTTCTCTCTGACTGATATTTCTCTCTTCCCTGATATTTGCTGTAAGAGCTCCCCCTTGACCATGCTATGCTCATGACAGACATTACCAATCAAATGCCAAATTCAAATTTGATTCCTAATCTTTTTTCAACACAACATTTCAGCCAACAACATCCAATCAGATGGAAATGGCTTTGAGTTTAAAATCTACCTAATACTTTAATAAAGACACATTTGTGCTTTAATCCATTTCTGTAGATTGAATTTTGGCTCTCTTAGCAAGATGGCCACAAAATTCTTAAAACAATTTTATAGTAAGTATGAGCAATTAGCACTAAGTAAGGGCTATATAGAAGAGAGTTTGAAGTTTCATCAATATAATCTGCTGAATTCAAGCATACGTTGAAGATGTAAGAAACTAAAAAGAACATTCTCACCAGCCTTAAAATGAAAATCAAAAGATAATATTTAATCATTTGAATTGTAATTTTTCTATTATAAAAATAAAATTATATTATTGTACATAATTAGAATCATAATTTTTCTGGAACTCCTGAGTCTGCTGAAGTATGCAAAGCAAATGAACAACGTGAAACCTCAGGAAAAACAGGGGCTGCCAAGAAGGAGAGCATGACGCTGGCTCTCCTGGCAAAGACACAGAGCAGCATCAAACTGTAAAAAGATTGTACCTAAAATCTTAAACAGTTGCTAACCTGTGAAAGGAGACTCGTGCAATAGAAGAATCCTGCAAGCCTACATGAAGGGATATCTAGCTCTCCTTAAATTTCAAAATACCCCCAATGATTTTTAATTGGAGGGCTTATGAGAGATGATTGGATCATGGGTGCTCTAGCTTTCTGAATGGTTTTATCCATTGATAAATTCATAGCTGAACTGATTATAACAAGGTGCTAAGAGGACCCAGTGGGAAAAGGTGCTTCCTGCCAAGACTGTCTATATGAATTTGAATCCTGGATCCCACATTATAGGAGAGAACAAACTCCAGCAAGTCATCCTCTGACCTCTAACACACAAAAGAAGTTAAATTTTAAAAAAGAATATGGGGGTCTACTGGAGGAAGTAGGTCACTGGGGACCCGCCTCTGAAAGGTAGGTTGTCCTAAAGCCATTCTTCATTTGCTTTCTGCTTCCTGGTCACCATGAGGCCAGCAGCTCTGTTTCCATCGTTCTGCCTTGCCAAAGAAAAGCACAGAGCCAAGTAACCTATGAGACCTTCATCCCCTTGAAGGACTCATCTTGGGCACTCTGTTACAGAATAAAAGGCTAGCTAATACCCATTCACAGATGTTCCAAGGCTCCCACTGAATATTCTGCAAGAGGTAAAGCAATAGAGAGCAAAACCACTCTTTACTGTGCAGACCTGAAAAAGAGGGAACACTGCAACTACAAGAACAACATGAAACCCAGCTCAGTGTCTCTTTCATTTGTGCCCAGGGAAAAAAAAAACATAAGATCAAAATGCATGTTTATGAATAAAAAGGCGGTATGCTCAAACTCCACCCCTTTGCCTGATGGGAAAGAGAATGATGAGGGTAGGAAATGTGAAGAAAGGACTTTGATATGCATGAATGATGTAAAGTGCCTGTGGACAACTATTTGATCACTAAGGAATCTAAAACAAGGCATGCTAGCCATAGTTTTTTCTGCATGGTGTGTAATAGAAACCCACATTCCTTTTAAGACTCTGACTTATCAGTCATGCAGATGTGGGGTCTTCCCTGGAGGCTAACAGACCATGTGTTCTGGTCACTAAATGTGAAAACATAATGCATTTTTGTCACCTATAACCTGTAACTTAAGCAGCAATGCTTAGAAAAATTTAAAAGCAGCCCAAATCTCATTACCTGCTTCATTCATTGAATAGTCAAATCACTTGTTGCATATTATTTTAACTAGGCAAAGATGTGTAACATTTGTTTAATGATGTAAGGAGGTGTTACATTTGTGCTGCATTTGTTTAATTATGTAAAGATGTGTTGCATTTGTTTCTCCTTTACCTAAGGCACCTGATTGGTCTAATAAAAAGCTGAACAGCCAATAGCTAGGCAGGAGAGGGATGGGCAGGGCTTGTGAGCAGAAGGAATGAGTGGGAGGAGAAATCTAAGCTAGAGAAAGAGGGAAAGGAAGGAAGGAAGGAAAGGAGGGAGGAAGAGAGGGAGGGAGGGGGGAGGGAGGGAAGGAGGGAGGGAGGGAGGGAGGGAGGGAGGGAGGGAGGGAGGAGGGAGATGGGGATATGTCTAGGGCCAGGCAGCCACCAACCAGTCAGACAAAAGAAACAGTAAAAGTAAGACAGACAGATGGAAAGAATGTAAAAAAAAAAAAAAAAAAAAAAAGCCCTGAGGCAAAACATAGATGAAAAGAAACAGGTTAAGTTATTAGAGCTAGAGGGAGGAGCATAAGATAAGGCCAAGCATTCACAACTAATAAGAAGTCTCTGTGTCATGATTTGGGAGCTGGTTGGTAGCCCAAAAGAAAAAGCCTGCTACAATCACTTGCAGGCAGTGGAACATTTGTGTTTATTTTGTGTAAACTTTGTAAAATAATTTTTATTCTCGGGATCCAATTAGAGGTCTAAGACTTTGAAGAGCTACAAAAATTCATGCACAATATAAATTTCCATTACTTGAATGGCTTATTATGTCCCCACCAGCAAATGGCCCAGGGAACATGACTTCTGCTATCTGACACTGAAGAGATTGCCACCTAAGTAGGCTGCATTCATACAGACAAGAGAGCATACAATGGTGCGATGGCTAACTGTGAACAACAATTTAATTAAATTACTAATTCAATATCTTCTGAATGTAAGAGCATTGTTTGGCAAATATCAGAATATAGTTTAGCAGACTCACTAGATACAGCGGGATCAGTCAATGTTGTACACCTGTTAAACAGAACAAATTGCTGGATGCTAAATAAAAGACAAAGCTAAGCTTCTAAAAGAGAATGGGATGAAGATATGGGGAAAGAAGGCATGGTATAGATGATAAGACTAGTAGGGGAACCATTTTTGAACAAAATTTTATTTTGAAGATGAAAATTGTTGATCATTTTTTTAGTTGGGAACATACACTTGAACAGAACTGTTTTGCAATAGTGGGTTCCACAGATAACAAAACGCAAGAGCCAGAAACAGGAAGTCATCCTGCGGATTAGCAAACGCAGGTGGAGACAGACAGCGCTAGGGAAAGAGCACAGACAGCCAGCAGTGGAGGGTGGTTTTGCTTGTTTTGTCCCTGCAATGAGACCACTTCTGTGATATAGACCAGCTGATGTTGCCATATTAGAAGAGGTCAGAAGAATGGATAGGGTAGCCAGCCCCACAGCCCAATGTTGAGTCCATTGCAGCAGAATAAAAAGATGGAAACTACCCACCAGCAGCAAGGGGGTGCTAAGTCAGTATTTTCAAATTCTTCTTTTTTTTTTTTTAGCCTCAAAAACTAAATACTCAAACAAACCCAGTACTTGCAATGACCTGACAGTTTTCCCAACTCTTATAATGGTGCCGACAGTACACGCAATTGTGTCATTCTTGAACATCTGCAGACTTTCGTTTCACTCATCTGGAAACAATAATGTCCGTAGTGTTTACACTGCATTTTCAACCACCTGGAACTGACTTAAGGAATAGAATACAGGGGAGTGTGAGCAGGTTACATGCCAATACTGTGTCATTTTAGATAAAGGATATACCGGGACTGTGGTGTCCATGGTTGATCCTAGAGCCTGTCCCCTTCAGCTTCAGAAAAATGTCTGTGTCCTGTTGCTATGCTGTGATGTTCTGCAGCTCTGATGTATTAGACACATTTTCGGCTTACGATGTTCTCAACTTATAATGGATTTATCACAACAAAACCTCATTGTAAGTCAAGAAACATCCAGGTAGGAATATTTAACTTATTGAATCTCCTCCTCCAACCTCAGCAGGGGTGAATGGAAAGATTCTGTATGGCCTCCAAGGGACACTAAAGCAAATTTAAAAACACAGATGTTACACAGAGATGAGCCCTCTCTCTGATTTTAAAAATTAAAAAAAAAAAAACAAATCCAAGCAGATGGCCCCACACACATGTATATGTGGGCAGTCCTACCTGAATTCGGCATGATTTAAAAACAAAAAGACATCAAGTTGGGGGAAGGGAGGAGTATAGTGGAGGCAACCCAGGAAGAGATGGAGTTAAGGCATATGGGGAGGTGTTCAAAATCCATGTGTTCATATATAAAATTCTCAAAGAATAAAGGATGCCCCCCAAAAAAGGGATCCAAGGATGCCTGGAAAGAAGAGAGTAAATCTTGTATAAGATCAGGGAGAATACAAAAATCCATGACAGCCACTCAGATCAATCGACAGTGGCAAATATCTTTAAAATAAGCACACGTAACCGAGGCTTATCCCCCCAATGAGCCCCTGCTCTTTCTTCTTATTAAATTCTTCAAACTCATACAGAGAATAATGAAAGGTGTTGTGTGTTTGAAGCACATCAATGCACCCACCACTCATATCTCCTGGGTATAAATATTTTACTTACTTGATGAAATAAAATTCTGCAGGTACACTTGAAAGACCTATTTTCCTTCCAAATTCATCTCATTTTCCTTAGTCACCCCAGACAACCGCTCTCCTAAGGTCAGTGTTGTCTTTTGCTGTTAACATGTCTTTGTTTTACTGTGTGAATCTAAATGTGTGATGCTATCTTCCTGTTTTACAATGGCAGATATTGTTCCATATTCTTCTTCATGTAACTATATCACTCAATCTGGTTCTTTTTATACAATTGTGTCTGCGTGTAGTGTGTGCACATGTATGTGAGCATGTTCACATGTGTGCAGTCACATGAGACTGTGCTGGTGCATAGATGTGCATGCCAGCCAGCCTATCAAAATTGGTAATCTCCAGGAGCAGTGAGGGACCATCTCAAAACATAAGATGAAATGTGACAGAAGAAGATACCCTGTATAAACTATGACCTCACAGGCCCATCCATGTGCACTTACGCTGAAATACACATGTGCATGTGTGTGCAAGCACACACACACACACACACACACAAAATGCTCTACTGTATGTTCCTTCTGACAATTCCCTCAAGTTCGAGCCTGTTCTGGCAGGGACTGGTGCATCCCTGTGGGATTTGGATACAATATTTTGTTCTCCTGATGGAAATGTGTGCTGTCTGGTCCCTGTAGTTTAATTCAGAACAATTAAGGTTCAGAGTACATGAGCTGGCAAGGCACATTACAAACAATGGCTGCAGAACAAACTGCAAATCAATCCACAGTAAATCACCCTGAAAATCCCTGCCTGCTCCACGGAGTCGCAGAGCCAGCCTGAGTCAGGCCTTTCTCCTCATCTTTCTGTCCTCAGCCCAGTAGGCAGGCTCTGATGCTCAGGCTTGTAATGATTTTGTGCAGTGTTTGTTCTTCAGGACATAAAACTTTACAGCCTCAGGCTGGGGTCAGAGTGAGTAGGAAAGGATGCTGAGGTGATGTGGCTCAGCTCACAATTATTGTGTCCCACAAATGGAAAGGGTCTTTTTCCAGTTCCCAGCCCTCACTGGTCAACACCACTGGACAGCATATCAAATGGGGAGCCCTTACTCCTTTGTCTATCATCTTATTTGACACCTGATGGGCCTCTCCTTTCTCCCTCCCTAGGGATTCACCCCATGAAGCTACAACATAGTCTGCCTAGGATGAGCCCCCCCAGGAAAGAAAGTTTTCAAAGTTCCATTTCACATACCCCCTATAAGCCCATGTCAGCAAGTGTGTTTACTGCTTCCGTGGAAAAATACCAGGTAAGTGGCTGGTCCTGATTCTCTGGCTTGGGGTAGGGGGACCATTGTGCTGAGGGAGGCATGCTTCCAAATTCAAAGGGGGCATGTAACTTGAAATTTTTTCATGTGTTCATATTTCACCTAGCAATTCCAGGGTTATGAGGAACCCAAGAAGACAATGATATGCATGTGACATTTCCTGAAATATTACTAAGGTATCACTGCATGAAAAGAGTAGAACCAATCTGAGAATGGATTAGTAATACACAATGAAGGCTTGTCAAAGAATCTATGCAACCCTGGAAAGTAAATGTAGATCTATGTTCAGGAAAATACTTGAGCTGTATCTAAATTTAGAAACAAATTGCTACAGGGCAGATTGGATAGGATGAACCTATTTTGGTGACCTGAGCAAGTTAGGATATGAGTTGTTGTTGTTGTTATTGCTTCTGCTGCTGATGTTGCTATTGCTGTTGACCAGGGAATGTATAGGGCAAACTCTAAGCAATATTTATCGCTAGAGCTAGAACTCCAGAAGACAACTTGCTTCTTCACTTATTTTGGGTTTGTCAGTTTGCAGAAGGTCTCAATGTAGCTGAAGCCAGCCTTGAACTTGTTATGCAGCCCAGGAAGTTTCAAATTTATGGTCCTTCTGCCTAGGCTTCACAACTGCTTGGATTACAAACACATGCCACCACACCCAGTTCTGTGTAGTTTCATATAAGAAATGTATTTCTTACAAGAAATAAAAATTACCTTATATTGAATTATGTTTATGGGGAGCAAGCATTCCTATGTGAATGCATGAGCCTACAGTGGCCAAGGGTGTATGATCCCCTGGTCCTGGAATTACAAGGAGTTCTGAGCTGCTTAACATGGGTGTTAGGACCTGAAGTCAGTACCTCTGCAAGAGCAGCAAATAGTCTTAAACACTGAGCCATCTCTTCGGCCCCTTACATTATTTTTATAATCAGAAACTGTATACAGTAATGTGCAGATAAATGGTTACAATAATGTAGATACTACAAAGTTTAGCATGCTATAAATAATGAAATTCTCTCCTGATTTTACCTCATTTCTCTACCCATCCATCCATGCAAGCCTATTTCTGTCCTAGATCCTGATCATATTAAAACAAGCCCTCAGCAGGCTCTGATTGCACTGAGCCAGCAATGGGAAATGACACTCCCTTCTTAGTGCTCATAAGCTTGAGTCAGATCCCTGATCAAGTGAGATAAAGAATTTAAGTAATAGTATAGATCAAGTTCTTTCTTTTCCCCTCAAATTTTGCTCTTATGGGTGGACGTAAGGTGACTTCCCAGACGATCTTTTGGAAGCCCTCTAGCCTGTATCTACTCAAGTATTCTTGGATCTCACTATTAGAGAAAAAATACAGTATCACTAACATTTAGGTAGTGACTAGTGCCTGCCAGGCACCAAACCACATTCTTTATCTGTATTTTTCATGCCACCCTTTAGGAACAAACATTTCTTTTTCTTTCAGACATGATGGCAGAGACCTGACAAGGTCACACGGCCACACATGGCAAAGCCAACGTCACATACAATCCAGGTGTTGAGACATGGTAATTTTGACATACAACAGGAACTCCAAGCAAAAGTCACTAGAGTAGCGAAGAGTATTTAGAACATTTGCTGATCTGGGAGGTAGATCAGCAGTTAAGAGAACTCTCATTCTTTCTGAGGACCCAGACTCAACTCCCAGCGCTCACAATGCAGCTCCCAACTGTCTGCAACTCCAATCCCAGGGGATCTGACTCCCTTTTCTTGCCTCCTCAGGAATGAAGCATGCATATAGTGCACAGACATACTTGCTAGCAAAACACCCATAATACACATAAAATAAAAATAAACTTAAAAGAAAATAACATTTGCTAAGCTGTCGGCCTCCAAAAAGAAACTGATGAAGCCAGAGAAAAGCAAAACACAATTATGAGATCTGGGAAGTTCACGCCAGCAGCCTGTCGAACCCATGATTTATGGAAAGCATTAATGAAGTATAAGCAATTCCAGGTGGGTCATTCAATCAAGCTGTTGATGGTGAGTTTTCACTGTTTAGAAACTGGGTGACTACTGACTAGAATACTGATTCCTTGTGGGAGAAAACTTCAGATTGAATTATGTGGTAATTATGAGTTCCAGAAGGAGACTTGCACACAAGGGTGTCTATGTGCTGAGCATGTATGTTACTATTCGAGTCAAAGCCACAGCTGAAGAACGGGCCACATGAGGCCATCCCACCAGAGTGTCACATCACAGCAGTGTATGGAAACCAGGGCAATAAATGATGCCAATGGGGTCTGCCTCTTAGCTCCTCCAGACCCTGCTTCTTCCCCCATTTGCATCTAAGGAATAGTCTTCTGTTTGGTTTTCTTTTTGTTTTGTTCTTCCATAACAGGGTTTCTCTGTGTAGCCCTGGCTGTCCTAGGAGTCACTCTGTAGACCAGGCTGGCCTCAAACTCACAGATACACCTACCTCTGCCTCCTGAGTGCTGGGATTAAACACCTACTTAATGAGCAATCTTTTGACACCTAAAATATTCTAGAATCAGCACTCCAATATGTAATAGCAAAAGTACTTTACAATGCAGTCAGGGACTATAATGTAGCAGGGACTCTACAGAGAATGCCCCAAACATTATAATTTTCAGTATGTTGTTCTATAGCACAAATAATAAAACTCAGAGACTGATATTGGAATTCTACCTCTACCAAGACTGGAAGGGTGATCCTGTCCTCAACATGGCTGGGGATTGAATGCCTAAGACTGAATACTGAATGCCCTATTCCTATCTTATATACCTCTCTAGTTCATGAGCTCTGTTTCTCTTTTAGACTGATTCACTGTCATGTAGCTCTGGGTAGCCTTGAACTCACAGAGATCCATCTGCCCCTGTCTTCTGAGCTCTGGGATTAAAGGTCACACAATAGAAGCTGGGATCACTGCCCAGCTTCTATTGCTACGACTAGCTTTTCATTCTGATTTCCAATAGCTTTATTATATCATAAACAATATATTACCACATCACTCAGTGTGAAAGAATGCCTAGTGATTCTCAGGACAAACGATGGATAAAATTCATCAGTGAATCCATCTGGTCCTGCATTTTTTTTTCAGGGCAGGGACCTTTTAATTACTGATTCAATTGCATTACTTGTTATTGGAGTACACAGATTTCCTATAAACTCTTGTTTACTTTTAAAAGTTCTTTTTGCTCAAAATTGTTTTTCATCTATTTGGCATCTTTTGCGGATCTGTGAGAATTTTAAATTCTCCTTTGCAAAGACTGTTGCAGGGATTTTAATGAGAATTAACACTGAAACTATAGACTATTTCTAGTAGTATAGCCATGTTCACTTAGGTTAATTCTTCAAACTGCAAGGTCTCTCCACCTCCTTTGTATGTAGACATGCACACACATATACATCTATGCATGTGAATGTGGTGCTCACATGCCACACCACAGCAAGTGCACGCCACAGCACGCATGAAGGTCAGGAGACAGGTACTGGTCTTCACAATCCACCTTGTTTGACACTGGTTCTGTTTGCTGTTGTTTTCCAGTGAACACTCCAGACTAGCTGGCCCACTCCCTTTTAGTGACTCTCCTGTCTCTATGTCTCATCCCCCTACAGAAGCACTGCGATAGCACACACTTGTGTTACATGTCTGGCTTTTACATGGGATTCTGACTCAGTCTTCACACATACACGACAAGCTCTTTTAGCCACCAAGCCATTGCCTTAGCCCGTGTCTTCAGAATCTTTGTTGTGGATTTATTATTATTATTATTATTATTATTATTATTATTATTATTGAATCTCACATCATGCACAGAGATCCCGAACTCACCACTCAGTCTTCCCAAATCTGCCACCCCTTCCTGTTTTTATCCTGAAAAGATAAAAACAAGTCCATTTTGTGTTGTTCATATACTCACTGGAGCATGGTCAAATTCCTAGTGGCCATCCCCCCAAATAAGGATGAGTCTTTCTCCACCTTTCCCCACCTACATATGTGCCAAAAGCCAGCAACTGAGGAAAGTCCTGAGATGCTGGATGGGGCGGGACCAGCTCTCCCACAATGGGTGGAGCCAGCTCTCCTGGGCCCACACCACTGCCTGCCTCAACCTGCTCTGTGCCTGCAAGGGACTGGGCCAGCTCTCCTCCTATGCCTTTTCCACCTCCTGCAGTGTGTCTCTCCTATGCCCACACCACTGTCAGGACAGCTGGGAGGCTGCCAGAGAGGGGCAGGGCCCTTAGACATTACCATGGCTTCAGGCAGCAGCCCAGAAACATTGCATGTGTTTCAGTGATAGCATAGGCCACAGACATAGCCCTTAGCTATATCAGAACTTGGGACTCTGGATCCCAGCTCACTGGTTACTAAGTAACTGATTCATGTCAGATGAGGTTTTATGAGCCTCAGTTTCTTCATCTTATCTTCAGAAGAAAAAACAAGTGCCCAAGAGAGCTTAAGTGGACGAGAGACATGTCCAGATCTAGACAGGTAGGCTTCCCTAGATAGTATCAGGTCTAAGATGTTGAGGAAAATGATAGTACTCTTTCCACACAGGAGGAAGCATAAGACATCTGAGAAGGCCCATGAGCTCATCCAGTGAAAGCCAGGCTACCTAAGATTTTTAGAACATGATAATAATTGTAATCAAGATCCAAAGTTCCATGGCTTAACATAGGAAGATCAATCAGGGTGGGAGAAATTACTACTCTTTAACCTAAAAACCACAGCCATTGTCTCCTGTGGCCATACACACAGATATGAAATGAGTGGATTGGAGGCTGCCACCATGTTTGGGAGAAAAGCTGTAGACACAGACCAGGGAGGTCTGGACACTAGGGAAGCAGAAGAAATACAGAGACTTATAAATGTTGTGATGGCAAGCGCTTGGTGAGTGAACTGAGAGAAGGGAAAAGGATGACTCCTGGAGCTTTAGCTTAGCCTTCCAGGTAAATAGTTCTAGTCTGAACTTGGACAATAAACATTAAAAAAAAATAAAGATCAGTTAAGGCTACTGAGATGGCTCAGAGGTTAAGAGCACCTGTTGTTCCTCCAGAGGTTCTGGGTTCAGTTCCCAGCACTCATGTCAGGCAGCTCACAACTACCTGTAACTTCAGTTCCAAGGGATCTGAAACCCTCTTCTGGGTTCCACAAGTATGTGTATATGATATATATTCCTCACACAGATGCACACGTACACAAAAACTAAAACTAAAACATTTTTTTCAAGACCAGTTATATTTTGATTTGGATTTACATTTCTATAGGTGAAAATTCAAATAAGAACGCTAGTCAGTTAGATATATAATAACAAACATCTAAATTAAAGATGAAATAACAAACTCCCAAATCAATCTTGCTGGCATAATCAATGCCTGAACTGTCACACATTCCCAAAAGCTCCCTATGGGCATGGAAATCAGGAGGCGTGACCCAATAAGATGAAGTGGAGTTTATTTGGAGAAAATAACTTATACAGGAAACAATTGAATTTCATGGACTCCCACTCCAAGGATGCAGGCCCTGCCACCCATAAGCTCTCCATGGCCCAAAGGGGGTTCCAAATCCCCCTCCTATTCCTTTTAACCTGTCACATCCACAAAAGGGCATGGTCAGTGCTACAGGTACACGAGGTGAATATATCTCTACAATTCCCCTTTAAGTCTAAAGAAGACGATCTTGGCTTGATACAAAACTACCCTGAACTGGAAAGTTTAAGTCTTGTACCTAATATTTCTATCTAGGAAGAGAGGACAATAATTGTGACAGTCTAATCTTCAACCACATCAAAGACCTGAGAAGGTAGATAACAATACCAAGGTAGGCAGGAATTGTAAGCAAGCAACTTCCATAAGATGCAAGCAAAGATGATGGGGATGGCTTCCGTACATATGTTTCTCTTATTGGTTGATGAATAAAGCACTGTTGGCCAATAGGGAAGAAAAATAGGTGGGACTAGGAAAGGAGAAGGATTCTGGGAAATGTGGGATGCTGGAGGTGTAACACCATGCCGGGCATTAAAGAGTAAGCCACAGCCTCATGGCAATACGTATATTGATAGAAATTGGTTAATAATTGAGACAGAGCTAGCAAATAAGAAGCCCTAGCCACTGACCAACAGTATTATAACAAATATAGCATCTGTGTGTTCATTTGGGGCTGATGCGACTCTGGGACCAGGCTGGCAGGAAGAATGCTCATAACAGCTCCCCCTCCACTCAAGAATGCCAAGAGAAGAGAAGACCAGAAGACTTCCCAAGGCCAGGCCAGGCCAGACTTCAGTCCCTACAAAGGTGATGACCTTGACCCAAACATCTATCTACACTTGAACTTGCGGCTGTTGCACAGGCTTGGTGCTGAGAAACTGGATCCTGCAGCCACAGCAGGTTTTATGTAGAAGGATAAAAAACTGATGTTCACTGTAGAGATGTGCTGGAGTACAGCAACCACACAGGGCAGATGTCAGATATGGAGGAAGAGCACCCAAGAGCTACTTTTCCCATTCTGGCCTCGTTTTATAGATATGAAAAAAAAATGAGTCACATAGGATATAACTAAATTTTGGCAATAGATGGCTTCTGAAGAAGGGAGAGTAAGTTTTCTTTAATGGTGTGACCACTAGTGGGTTGACCATGCTCTGGCGGATGGCCCTGTGACCAGGAGTATACAGGCAGAACGAACTAGAGCCAATGGGTATGTTGGTTAATTTTCATCAACTTGACACAGGCTAGTCATCTGAAAAGAAGGAATCTCAAACGAGAAAATGCCCCTATCATATTAGCCTGTAGGCAAACCTGTGGGGCATTTTCTTAATTAATGATTAATGTGGAAGGATCCAGCCCACCACTGCCTCCAAGATGGTGTCCCTGGAGTGTACAAAGAAGCATACTGACTAAGATAGGAGGGCAAACCAGTAAGCAGCACTCCTCCATGGCTCTGCTTAAGTTCCTGCCTCAGATCCCTGCTGGAGTATTTGCTCTGGCTTCCCTTCATGATGGATTGTAAGCTAAGCTGTAAAATAAACTCTTTCCTCTTCGTGTTGCTTTAGGTCATGATGTCTGTCACAAACATAGAAACCAAACTAAGACAATGGATTATTAAGTGCTTTAAAAAGAGGCACAAAGTCAGGGGGTAGAGAGATGAATACGGAGCTTGGAGGAGTTTAGAGAAGTTGGAGTGAATATGATCACAATACATTATATGAAGTCTTCAAAGGATGAATGAAAACATTTTTAAATGACTAAAAAGATAGCTTGCCCATCTCACATAGTAAATCAGTTAAGACTTAAATCTATGTGCTTGCAATTTTCCCAGTAATTTTTCCACTTAAATATGTGCACGAATTCATGTGGAAGGAAGCACGTGTGTATGCAGCTGTATGTATATGTATGGAGGCGTGCGTGCATGAGGAGGTCAGGGGTCAGTCTTGGATACTGGACCTCAGACACTAACCACATTATATTTGTTTTTTTCATATTTATTTTTTATTTTTATTTGTTTGTGTTATTTATATTTTACTTCTAATTGTGTGTATGTGGGGGTATGTACATGAGTTCAGGTGCCTGTGGAGGTCCAAAGAGGGCATCAGAGCCCCTGGAGCTGGTGTTACGGAAGCTACCGTGGGTTGTGTGACATGGGTGTTGGGAACCAAACTTAGGTCCTATGCAAAAGCAGTACGTGTTCTTAACCACTGAACCATCTCTAACCCCATCTTTTTTTTTTTTTTTTTTTTTTTAGACCTGGTCTCTTGCTGGCATGGGGTTCACCAATTAGGCTACACTGGATGGCCAGCAAGCCCCAGGGTGCTGTCTCCATTGTTCCAGCACTGGGATCATTAAGGCAGGTTTAGGGGTTGAACTCAGTCCTTGCACTTTCAAGGAAGAAGCACTACACTTAGGTTTCATAGTTTTGTTAATGATATATCATAATACTCTTGTGTTGTCCTCTACACCTCAAAAAATTAATTTTCATGATTGGAATGATATCATTTATTTTATATGACAAAATTACCTATTTCTTCCCAAATTCATGGAAGCAGTCTATATAGTCTATAAGCATTGGAGTAAGAGATGGAAAGATTGCTCAATTATTAAAGAGTACTTCCTGCTTTTCCAGTGAACTGGAGTTCAATTCCCAGCACCCAAATCAGGTGGGACACAATCACCTGTAACTCCAGTACCCAGGGGTCTGATGCCATCTTCTGGCTCTGCAGACATACACACACACACAAACACACACACACACACACTCACAAATATGCATAATTAAAAATAAAAATATAAGCATTTCTAAAGAACACACTTGGAGAAGTATGACTACTGCAGTTTGCCTTTCATCATAATTTAGTCCAGCATCCCAAGCAGCAGGCCTTAAAGGGAGCAAAGAACCAGAAGTTTGTACAAAACACAAACCAGAATGGCAACTTCAAGGCTTAGGAAATCCCAGCTAATCTTTTCCTTTGCACTTCTCTTTTATTAAGCTTTTTAAAAGCTGACTCCAGGCAGAATGGCAATAAAGACTCCTGGCTCACTCGGGTTCATCAGCAGTATCTAGTACCAGAAGTCCTGTTTTCATCCTGATAACCAGATATCAAAGGGCCTCCAACACTCTGGGCTGCTTCTGATAGAGATCTGAGCTTTCCGGGGCCTCTCTGAACTAAATCTACGACCTTGGTGAGCCAGGGCCATTGTTACGGGTGGAACACAATCTTTCTGATCCCACATGGGGAAGCCTGGCAGAAAGAGGCCCGAGTCAAACATACTGTGTGCTCTTGCCCTCTGTTAAAATCGAATCCTGATTGCTTCTTGAGCCGCTGTACCTCCTCTGACTTCATGATGACAGATCATCTGATAGAAATGAATTCTTCTATGGCTCTTTGGAGTCTACCTTTGCAAAGCTCAAAAGTGATTCCTTTGTTTTGTTTTGTTTTTTAATTTCTGAAACTATGATTGGATTTGCAGAACTGTATGTGTCAGCTGTACGACTGAACCCTTTTCTCCAGTCCTTACATTTGCTAATGTCTGCATTTATGTCAACTTTTAGTTTTGGCCTTGTGCCTGATATTTAATAGATGCACAGTTTGTATTTGATAAATGAGTGGGTGAATCCCTGGGAAAAACTTAAATGAATGGACTTGCTATTAACTCTTCCACTTAGCTGAGAGTAATTATGGCTTTGAATTTGTTTTATAAATAGAAATGCTAGGCTTGGATGAAGGCACAGTCAGGAAAGTATGCATTATGCACACTTGAGGATCTGAGTTCAATCCCCAAAACCTATGTAAAAAGCCAGATATGGAGGCATATACTTAAAATTCCAGTGCTGGGTAGGCAAGCCCAGGAGGATTCCTGGAGTTTGCTCATCAACCAGTCTAGATAAACCTGTGACCTCCAGGTTCAGAGAGAGACCCTATCTCAAAAATTAAGGTGGAAGGTGATAAAAAAAGAAACTCAGCATCAATCTCTGGCCACAACATGTGTTCATGTCTATGCACACATTAGCATATGCACACACATACATCACATACAGCACACATGTGTGGAAGTGGTCATATGTTTTGTGATTTGTCAAAATAGATTTGCATTCAATTAAATAGTGACCCAGTCACAGAAAGGCAAACATGGTATGTACTCACTCATATATGGATATTAGACACTGAACAAAAGATTACCAGCCTACAATCCACATCTCCAGAGAAACTAGAAAAGAAGGAGAACCCTAAGAGACACATACATGCTCATCCTTAGAAGGGGAAAGTGACAAAGGTCCTGGGCAAATTGGGAACACAGGATGGGGGGAGGTAGGAGAAAGATAAGGGGAGAAGAGGAGGGGGAAGGAGAACATGGGGGATCAGAAGGACTGAGTCCGGGGAAGAATAGAGGAGAGCAAGAAAAGATATACCATAATAGAAGGAGCCATTATAGGTTTAAAGAGAAAGCTGGCACTAGGGAAATGTCCAGAGATCTACAAGGATGACCCCAACTAACAATATAAGCAATAGTGGAAAGGCCTGCCCTGATAATGAGATTGATGACTACCTTAAATGTCATCCTAGGACCTTCATCCAGTAGCTGATGGAAGCAGAAGCAGACATCTACAGCTAAGCACTGAGCCGAACTCCTGGAATCCAGTTGCAAAGAGGGAGAAGTGATGAGCAAAGGGGTCAAGACCAAGATGGAGAGACCCACAGAAACAGCTGACCTGACCAAGTATTAGCACACAGACCCCAGTCATAAAACTGGGGAGCCAGCATTGGACAGAACCAAGCTTTCTGAATGTGGGAGTCAGTTAGGAGGCCTGGACATCCCATGGGACCTCTGACAGTGGAACCAGTATTTATCCCTAGTGCACATTTGGGAGCCCATTCCCCATGGCAGGCTATGCTCTCAACCTAGATACATGGGGGAGGGCCTAGGTCTCCCCCCAAATTATATGGCAAACTTTGATGATCCCCCATGGAAGGCCTCACCCTCCCTGGGGAGTAGATGGGGGTGTGGCATGGGGGTCATTGGGGGTGCATGGGAGGATGGAAGGGAAGGGGACCTGGGATTAATATGTAAAATAAAATTGTTAATTAAAAATAAAAACTAAAAAAAAAGAAATAAATAGAATACCTGGATGCTTGCAAATTAAGCTGAGGTGAAAATATTGAGGATTAGAAAAAAAAACTGTGATTTACCAATTTACTATATTGACAACTATCAACAGTGCCTCAATGGAGCAGGGGTCAGATGGAATGCTCACACTTTCTCTTCTCTGTTGTTGTCATTTTCCAGTCACAGGTAGGATGGAACAGAAGACTTGTACTTGAAGCCTGAGCAGTGAAGAAAAGCGCTGGGTTCCTGAATGCACTGGGAAATGTTATGGGGCCCTAAACTTAGAGTTCAGAGGGAAGAAAAACTAAATTAAATCTGAATCTGGTCCTCTCCTGCCTTTCCTGGTAAGTGGGAATGAGGAGGAGTGTGGTAGGGACGAGGAGGAGTGTGGAAAGGATGAGGAGGAGTGTGGTAGGGATGAGGAGGAGTGTGGTAGGGATGAGGAGGAGTGTGGTAGGGATGAGGAGGAGTGTGGTAGGGATGAGGAGGAGTGTGGTAGGCTGAGCACTCACTATACTCAGCTCATCACTCTGACCATCTCCACAGCAGTCTTCAGTTTATAGTGAGGCTTCCAGACCTTAGAACCCTGTGTCTGCAGCAGAATGGCTCCCTAGTAAGCTCCAAGCCAGAATCTGAAGCTAGGATTGCCCATGCCCAGAGTTTCTCCTGTCACTCTCGGCATCCAGCCTCATGGAACTAGTCTGGGATTAAAGCGACTGGAAGGCTGGGCAAGCAGCTCAGTGGAAACAATGCCATACAAGCATGAGGAGCTGAACTGAATCCTCAGCACCCACAGAAAAACATCTGGGTGTGGTGGTACATGCCTATAACTCCAATAGTAGGGTTGGGAGAATGGGGGACAGGGGAACAGGGAAATCCTGAAGCTCATTACCAGCCATCATAGCTGAATTGCTTCAGGTCTATTGAGAGATCCTGTCTCAAAAAAAAAAAAAAATAAATAAAGATGGAAAGCAACTAAAGAAAGATTTAACCCACACTCATACCCACACCCATACTCCACAAACACAATAACTCACATACATTTTATTATGATTACGGGGACATGTGAGTACATGCACACAAAGATACTCACACACGCTACAACCCACATGTGGAGGTCAGAGAACAACTTGTGAGTTCCAGTTCTCTCCTTCCAACACATAGAACCTGGGGATCAAAACCAGGTAAGCGGGCTGACAGCAAGTTGCCTTTCCCTACTGAGCCACATCACTGGCCCTAAAAAATTCTTCATTGGAAAATAATGAAATGAAGTGGCTAACCACTCAGACACACTGTCAGGACCTCAGTATCTACTTCCATCATAACCCTCTGGTCTATAGCTCTACTTTCTCCCATTCCTTGAGCATCCCAGGGTAAGAGTGGCTTCTCCACTTGCCACTTAGTGCCATTTTGCCCTATCTCTGCACAAAGCACAGACACCCATGTGTGGGTCAGGGAGTGAGAAGCCTTTCTGCTTCGTAGCCCAGCAAAGCAGTGGTATCCATGGCAGGACAGCCCAGTCACTTCCCCACACACAGGCCCAACCTTTCAGCTGAACTCCAGTCTTCAGTGAGTGATTCGGTATAGCCCAGTTAGGGCAGAGAGGGCACAGGAAGAGAGAAGAATGTGGGCAGGGACAGCCAGAAGGCTTGCTCTTTCCACGGTGCCCTCCTGAGCCATAGGCTTCAGCACAGTCCGACGTGTAGCATATCAGAGCACTGATTCCTTTTGTCGAAAGACCCTTAGTTCCAATTTAGAATCATTCCTCAAAGAATGTGTGAAGGCATCTATTTATTTATTTCTCCCACTCCTAATACATGAAATAGATCTTACTCCTTTTTTGTCCTTTCATTCACAATAAAGGAGGAAATAATTTGTCCCCTCCCCTTTCAAAAGCAAGAGAATGAGAACCTGAGTATCCCCAAGCTCCATTCATGAATAATCATCTTTTCTTGGGCTTTTTCACATTACAATACATTTTCAAAGCTCAGCTAGAGAGCAGACCTGAAGACAGACAAGTCACCAATATTTTGAAATCGTTATGAGTTACAAATGTCTTGATGCCCCTCTTCCTTTCTTATTAAGCATGACGTCTTGCATGTAAATATTGAATACAAATGTTTGTCACAACAATTGGGGAGGGGTAGGAGTAAAATGGAAATTTTGTTTGTGCCCATAGGTGAATTGCTGCTGGGAGGCTGCCCCAATTTGACTTTGTACAAAACGGGCCGCTGAACAGAAAGAAGGTCAAGCAGCTGGCCATTTCCATTTCAAAGACACTATCAAAAGGCCAAGAGGCAGTTCACCCAGCAGCCCTTTAGCAAACAACATTTTTCTCCTTTCTCGTTTAAAATATATTTTTAAATGCCAAAATTGTTGGGCAAGAAGTTCCCTGGTTCCTTTCCCCAGGAACACAAGTGCCTTGTATGAGGTTGTAGGGACACATGTTAGTTCATAGAACTGGAAGTTTTAAATAATGAGGAACACTTAAGTTCCTCATTATTTATTTGGGTCGCTGGATGGCTGAGCTATTAGATCTCACCTCTTAGCTATTAGCAGGAGCCAGTTTTGGCCAACCCCTACTTGACATAAGCCTGTCAGATTGCAACACAGCACAAAAAGAAGGTAAAAAGAGGAACCTTGGGAGATGGCTCAGTCAACAATGTACTTCCTGTCACACAGGCATAAAGACATGAGTTCCTGTTCCCAGAAGTCACCAGAATGGTGGCTCTTGCCTGTAACCCAGAACAGAACAGTGTTAGCTGGCAAGCCAGTCTGGCTGAATAGGCAGAGCCACAACTTTAGTGAGAGACCCTATCTCAAAAAGCTGGTTTAGAATGATTGAGGAAGGCACCTGACAGGCATCAGGCTTCCATATGCATGTATACACATGAACCACATGTGAACACACGTAAGTGCACACACATGAACATGTGCATGCATACACACAAAGGCAAACTGGAAAATACACATGGGCTGTCATCGCTCATCACCTAAGTCCTCTGTGAGCTTTGAGATGAGCAGGCCTCTGGTCACTACTAAATAAACTAATTAATTAATGGAGATGGTTGACAATAACATCCCTACTACTCTCTGACCAGCCTATTGAGGGGATGGGGTGGGTTGGATCATGTGATCAGACCCACCAATACAAGACAGACCCGGAGGACAGCTCCAAATCAAGGGAAGCTACATCCATCTGCTGGTCCCAGGAATGTCAGAGGAAGCTAAAGAAAGGCTAGGTGCTGCATAAATGCAGATGTGGGGTCACACAAAATGTCAGGGTGAGGGAAAAACCCAAGCTACAAAAATGATTGCTTGAAAGGAGTGTTCAGCAGGCACCAATTATCCTGAGATGAGGAGGGTAGCCAGTGAGGTTTTGAGTCATGGGCCAGGCCAGATATCCAGGGTCCTAATGTTCCTGGGAGCTGTCTTCAAAAAGCCCTCAACTTTGCCATCTTTAACCCTTTTCTCTGTAAAATGATACAAATGGCTTCTCGGCTTGTCCTTTTACCCCCACAGCAGCAGGGGACTAGATTGACCCCTCCCAAATGACCAGTCATTAAGGGCTCAGAGCAGCCATGGAAATCACATAAAGGTCAAGGGAGGGCAATTTCTTTGCTGCTTTTGCCATACTTCTGAGGGGGAGGAAAAGGGGAAATGTCCATTTCTATGTAATAACTGTTCTATTTTGAAAACATGGCATACTATAAAGGAAAATGCATTTACTTCCAAATATGCCAGAAGCTTTGAGCTATGTCACAAAAAAAGTCCGACATAATTTACATTTTCCTATTCATCTATAAGTGAACCTTATCTAAATCACGGCCATGTTAACAGGATCAAAAGATGCCTTGATTTCTCTTCATTTACATTTTTCCAAAGATGCTCTGTCTCCAATGCTTAAGAGAATTGTCTGGGGGCAGGGAGAGAAAAACGGAAACAGAAGGGGTCACAGTGGAGGGAATGTGAAGGGATGGATGAAGCCAAGCATGACCTCTGCTTTGGCTGTTTCCAGAAGCAATTGCTGGGAGGCTGGGGAGATGTTTGGTCAATAAGGTGCTTAATGCACAAGCATGTGGACCTGAGTCTAGATCCCCATGAGTCTGTAATGCCAGCTCTGGGAAGGAGACAGGCAGACCCCTGGGGATCTCTTGCCAACATGGTTCCCTGAATCAGTGAGCTCCAGGTTCAATAAGAAACCCTATCTCAAAAACTAAAGTTGAAAGCAACTAAAGAAAACATTAGACTTCAACCTATAGTCTACACACACACACACACACACACACACACACACACACACACACACACACCCAAACACACACACTTGTGGTGGGGGATGGGGGACAGCAGTCACTGGCATTAGCCAAAATCTCTGTTCCATGTGGGCCCAACTTCAGTACTGAAGCTTTTTATCTACCTTCTTTCGTTATTCATTTAAAATAAAAATTGGGGGGGAGGCAGCATCCTGGAAATATGGCTCTACAGTTAAGAGCTCTGTTCTTCTAGAAAGCCAGGTTTTGACTCCCAGTACCCTTATCAGATGGGTTCACACTCACCTGTAACTCCCTGGCCTCCAGAGGTACCTGCATGCATGTGGAATTCACTCACACAGACATACATATATATGTACATAAGTAAAAATAAATCTTTTTTAAAATCCTACAGTGTGGTAGAATATTATTTTAAGGTGTGAGACTTTTGTTTATGCTGCCTTGGTTTAACTCTGTGAAGCTGTGTTACTTTGCCTGTCTAAAACACATGATGGTCTAATAAAGAGTTGAACAGCCAATAGCAAGGCAAAAGCAAGGCTAGGTGGGGCTCATGGAGAGTATAAACAGAAGGAGAAACGAGGAGGAGCAAGAAGAGGACAGGGAAAGGAGGACAGGGGCCAGCCACCCATCAATCCGTGGAGTAAGAGTAAGATTTACAGAAGTAGGAGAGCAGGAAAAGCCCAGAGGCAAAAGGTAGACGGTTAATTTAAGACAAGAAAAGCAAGCTAAAAACAAGCCAAGCTAAGACTGCACATTCATGACTAAGAATAAGCCTCTGTGTGTGATTTATTAGGGAGCTGGGTGTTGGGTCCCTCAAAAAGATCCCCCAGAGAGAGAGAGAGAGAGAGAGAGAGAGAGAGAGAGAGAGAGAGAGAGAGGTCATCTTACTATGCTATGGAGTTTGCTGTTGTCTTCCCCATGGTACACATGAAGAAAATCAAGGCTCCAATAAGGTGAGGAAGGGTGAAAAAAGAAGCCAAACTAGCCACACACTGGATTATCTGACTCTGAATCCCACTGCCCAGAATCAAGGCAGGATGTGGTACAGAGTGAGGAAACCCTCAGAACAAACAGTAAACCCCTCTTAAGTTTGAGATGACATCAAGAAACAAGCTGTCGAATAGTAAAATCTGTAGCATTTTCACTGCCTTCCATTGGTAAATTACACAGTTGTTCCCTGACTCCAGGTGAGGCTGTGAGACAGAGCAGCAAGAAACTGCTTCTCGCTGCCAGTTCTGAGAGCTGGGGGCGGTCACCAGGGCCAAGTCTGGGCTTATAGGCAGCAGCTTTAAGCTCTCTATCAAGAAGAAAAAAAAGGGTAAAGTGTCGAAGAAGTGGGTGGGCAAGAGTCAAACGAGGCTGTCCTCGGATGGAGGAGCCACGGAAACACAATGGGACACAGCAAGCAGTAGAGTTGCCACCTGTCTGAGTGAGCCTGACCAGGCACCAGCGGGCTGGAAGGTAGAGCGAGCCTAGGTTAACAAATTGGAGTAGTGTCCGAGCCTGCGTAGTTCCCTGTACCTCCAAGCCCTCTAGACCTGAATCCATACCAAAGTCAGAGATAGTTTTCTTCCTTTGCGATTCAGTCCATCAGCACTGACAGAAAGATGGCAAGGCTGACAAGATGGGGTTGCACTCGCGCTGAAAAGTATGCTGGCCTCAGCTTGGAGCCAGTGAGGAATGAACTAACACCTAAGGAATCCCTGCTATGTACCTGTGCCACAGCAGATGTTAGATGTATGTTGCCTGCTGCATCCTCTGGAAGCCCTAGGAAGTAGGTTGATGATCCCCACTTGACAGCTGAGGAAACTGAGACTCACTTGGAGTTTCGTTTATGCAAGGTGGCATACCTGGCTAGGGCAGAATTGAACAGGTCAACGAGATTTATGCTCCTTCTGCTAAACAAGGCAGTTTCCTGTTGAGTGTTGCTTTGGAGTCACCATGGAAGCATTGTTTGTGGGCGTGTCTATGAGTGTGTTTCCAGAGAGAGTTAGCTGGGGGGCGGGGGGGCGGGGGCGAGGGGCGGGGGGCGGGACGGAGACTCACCCTGAGCATGGTGGGCACCATTCCCGTGGGCTGGAGTCCAGAACTGAGTAAAAGAGCAAGTTGAGCACCAGCCTTCATCTCTCTCTGCTTCCTGACTGTGAACTCAGTGTAACCAGCTGCCTCCTGTCCCTGACTCCATACCTTGCCTGTCTTGTTAGCCTGACTGCTCCCTCAAACCGGGAACCAAGATATTCCCTCTCACCGCCCACCCCTGCCCCACTAAGTTGCTTTTGTTAGATGTTTCATCACAGAAATTAGAAAAGTAGTTAATACATCATGTTAGTAAAATGTTGGCCAAACTCAAAATGCCATGCAAATATTAGCTCAATGTGAGTGTACAAACAATATTCTCATATTAGCAATTATTCGGGTCTACAAGTCTTTGTATGAAATAGCCATACGAATTAGTATCAATGGTGTTTCTCTCCATGAAGCAAACATCTGTACCTTACACGATTCCCCTGTGGATCCCATCACCACCACGCCATTAAATGCAGTCCCCTGATGAGGTATGAGCACGCTGGTCAAAATGGATATTCACAGCCTGAGAGCACTTTATGATTATCAAGGGACAAAAAATGAATTAAAATCACACCCTGCTAAGTGCCACAGAAGTATTTTCAAATTAGCCTCGTCGCTGCTGCCTCCCCGATCCCGTGGCGTGTGGGTTGTACCTGCTGACAAGTCCCTCAGGAGAACTAATATGTTCAAATGGGACCTGAGCAGATGATTAGGGTTTATTTTCCATACCAGTGACAACAGAAACAGGCCAGCTTTGTCAACGGGCTAAAGTGCTGTGGGCTTTCTTCCTGTCTTAATGAAATGTGTGCCTTTTCAGAGGGCCATTTCTATGATTTATAAATCCCTAGCAATGCTGGGAGAAGGGAGAGGCAAGGGAAGGACCCAGAGTACAAAAATATAAGAAAGAAATCACCCCTGGACCATGCAACCACTGACTCTATTCTTGCATCTACTCAAGATGGGCATCTAAAATTTTGCACTCTTGGCATCTTGGTTGCCTCTCCCTCACCCAGGACCTAGATCTCCTAGCATGAACACAGACCTACCATGGAGGAGAGTGTGAGTCTATTGGAGAAAGAGCGGCTTCCCCCAGAGAATACCAGAGACGCCTCCACCATCCCAGTGATATATATTTCTAAACTACAAGGCAAAAGAAATCAATACATGAGAGCAAGCCAGCATGATTGGCCTAGCATATGGAAGCTGTGATATATATGCTACTGCCTGGAGCCTTACCCTTCTCTCTACCCAAAATCTATGTCACATATAGGGAGTGTCGTCTTAGGCTTTCTATTGCTGTAAAGCGACACAGCAACTCTTATTTAAAAAAAAAATAAGGAAAATATTTAATTGAGGTGACAGCTTACAGTTTCAGAGGTTTACTCTATTATCATCATGGCGGGGAGCACGGTGGCATGTTGACAGACATGGTGTTGGCTACATCTTGATCAGAAGGCATGGCTAGGACATATCTGAGACCTCAAAGCCTACCCCCAAAGTGACATTCTTCCTACAAGGCCATGCATACTCCAATAAAGCCACACCTCCTAATAGTGCCACTCCCTATGAGAATGCAGGCGGGGTGGCAATTACATTCGAACTACCACAGGAAGTGAGGGAAGACCTGAGCAAATGTGTGTTGTTGGCATGCGCATGGGCATGTCACTGACCCCAATGCCTTATACTCACAGCAAATGGCAAAACCTCCCTTCTGGGCCACATGTGAATGTTAACAGTGTTTGCAGAAGATGTACACTGTAGCTTCACCCCCTGTGGTTTTGTTTGTTTTTTATGATGATATTTTTATTTAAATTTGAAAAAAGCTTGTTTTACATGCCAATCCCAGTTCCTTCACCCTCCACTCCCTCCCCTGTCTCCCTCCCAACCCCCTATCCTATCCCTTTTCTGCTCCCCAGGGAGGGTGAGGCCTTCCATGAGGAATCTTCGAAGTCTGTCATATCATTTGCAGCAGGGCCCAGGCTCTCCCCCTATATGTCTAGGCTGAGAGAGTATGTGGAATTGGCTTCCAAAGTCCATTCGTATACTAGGGATAAATATTGATCCACTACCAGAGGCCCCATAGACTACCCAGTCCTCCTAACTAACACCACATTCGGGGGGTCTGGGTCAGTCCTATGCTGGTTCGCCAGCTGTCAGACTGGGGTCCATGAGCTTCCCCTTGTTCAGGTCAACAGTTTCTGTGGATTTCTCTAGCCTGGTCTTGACCCCTTTTTTAACCCCTGTATATTTATGGCTTGAAGCTTGCTCCACTACAGAGACTGCTCCTACCAAGATTAGCTTACTTACCTCCCTATTCAACTGTATATAATAAACTTGCCTCGTTGTTTAGCTGTATATAATAAACTATCTCCTTGTCTGTTTATAATAGCTCCACCTCCTTCTTCAGCTACATCCAATAAGCCTGCCTCCCTGTTCAGCTGTATATAATAAATAACCTAAGTGTCCTGGGTGCTGAGACTTCCCCATCAGAGAGCCCAGACTACACAATCCCAGCCTTTTCTGTGTGTCTGTGTGTTCATGCTCTCTTCCCTCTCTCACAACCCCAGTCAAGTCAATCCCTGGAATCAAGCAAGGGTGCAGCAGTTAAGGGAGAACAGGACTAGCCTCTGGGTCTCCGCAGGCTGTCACACCTACTTCCTTCCTGCAAGCCACATCATGCTAGAAAAGCAGGTGCAGATCAAGGCACAGGCTTCCCAGCCTGTCCAGCTTCAGTCTTGCTTTGTTAGAGTCCCCAACCTAGTGCAACACCAAGACACCAGTAAGATGTACTGTGCAACCAAACATGCGTCATGAGCTTGGGAGAGGACAAGACAGGGATCCAGATTAGTCAGGAACTCTTACACGGCCATGTGGATCCAGTTACCCTGCATCTGAAATTGAAGGGAGCTAAGGTGATAACCGCTTCCGTGTTCAGATGACCCATGTTGATTTCACTGAAATGGTGTGAATCCATAGAGTGCAATCAGCAATTCAGGTGAGGTCTGAAATACCCTGTGAGCCAATCTGCCTAAACTAGAGCCTGAGCTCTGGGGAGCCTGGTAATAACAGTACCTATGGGTGGCTCTGTAGCAGGATAAGGGGAGGGTTCTGCTGTGTCCCAGGAGCACTGTGTTCAGTGAAATTCAGGATCCCTCTTCCACTTGCCAAGTGGTGACACTATAAACCCACCTCACTCACCCCCAAATCAATGGATCCCGAGACAGGGATTGAGACAGAAGCTGCGCTAACAAGAAGCAGAAACAGCCTACTGGGGCCAAACAGTGGAGGGGACGTAACCATCTCCTCATACCAAAGCTGTGTATGGTCACACAAATGACCAAGCAAACAATTTGCCCATCCCCCTTCTAAAATGCTTGAACTGGAAATGCTAAAAGAGATGGTCCATTCTACTGCTAGCTTTTACAGCTTCCAAACAGGTTCTGTCTTCCACAAGATCAGCTAAGACTGTGACCTAAAACCATCACTCAGCTTTCCTGAGCCTTCCTTTCGTCATCTGCGAAAAAGCAACTAAGGAAGTAGCAGTGTGGCTCAGTTGGTAGACTGCTCATCTAACACGCACAAAGCCCTGGATTAGATTCCCAGACCATGTAAATCAAGCATGGTAGAACACACCTATAATCTCAGCACTAAGGAAGAGAAACCAGGAAAATCAGCAGTTCAAGGATGTCCTAAGCTCATCCACATAACAAGTTCAAGGTCAACCTGAGTCTGTCTAAAGAAAGAAAGAGATGGGAGGAAGGAAGGAGAAGGGAAAGGAGTGAGGAGGAGAAAGGGTGAAAGAAGAAGGCAGTTAACCCAGTACAATGTTGACTTTCAGAAAATATTAGCTACCTTCACAGTGTTGGTATAGAGATTTTTCTTGGTTGTAAAAATCACAGGAACACACCCAGTCCAAAGCCTAGCTCTTGAAAATCAAATCCATCCTTTCTACTCCTCCTTTCCCACCTCCACCAGACTCCCACAAACACATTCTTTTTCATCTGCTCTAAGTAAGTTAAAACAGAGGTAATTTTCCTCTGTTCTCCAAAGGTTAAAAGACTGCTAGCCTCTACACTCTCCTGGATATTTTATCACAAGGGCTCAGACAGGGCAGAAGTGGAGCTCTAGAGTGAAAAAACCAAAGAGGTCACGGGGGTCTTTGAGAAAAAGAAAGGAAAGTCCAGATTGGTCCACCTTCCCAAAGCGTTTCTTTTCCCCCACGCACCTGTCTAGTTCACTCACCTCACAACCATGAATAACAGATTTAGAAATGAATGAGGGTTCTCCTCCAGGGATCAAGGGACACTGTTGGAGTGGGGCAGAAGGCATGTAAGAGCTGGAGGAAGGGGTGGAGTGCTGTGGAACACTACCTTCCAAACACACAACGATGCTGCACTCTTGAACTCACAGCAGCTGTAGTCACCTGCACAGCCCCAAAGAGGGTTAGATCTATCAACATTCCATCATAGATGCAGGCAGGGACCCACCCTCCCTGAGAAACTATTGGCTGTTAATAGTTAGTAGGGAGGACGGGGCATTTTCTCCAGTGCTCCTGTAGCATCCAACCAGTGTTCATACAAGTAAACAAACCAAAAAAAAAGCAAAAAAAAAAAAAAAAAAAAAAAAAAACCAGAAAACATGATGCTTGAGGAATGATGCCTTAAGTTGATCCCTGGCCTCCACTTGCATCACCTACCCCCACAAAGAACAAACAACTGAACGGGTGAAATGAATTTTAGGCCAAGACAAGAATGGAAGTAAAACCAGAAGATGGTGGCTTAAGGGGAAGTCATGTAGCTTAGGCAGAGACCTTGTTGGAGTTGGGATTTGGAGTAGGAACTGGAAGTAGAAGAAGGCAGGTTTGTATGACGCACTGGCATTGAGGCATTAATGTAAAGGCTATATGTCAATGAGTTGCATGATGGATGACTCCTTTAAAAGCAAGTTATTCTGTGAAGATCTGAAGGGTTCCTTAGGTTGGATCACTCAGAAGTAGAACTTGAGATGGGGATATTTTTGTGTAAGTCATTGAAGGAATGCTACTTTCTTAGGGTTTTACTGCTGTGAAGAGACACCATGACCATGGCAACTCTTATGAAGGAAAAACATTTAATTTGGGCTGGCTTACAGTTTCAGAGGTTTAGTCCATTACTTTCATGGCAGGAAACAATGGCACGAAGGCAAACATGGTGCTGGAGAAGGAGCTGAGACTTCAACACCTCCATCCTCAGGCAACAGGAAGTAAACTTGGCATAGCTTGAGTATATGTGAGTCCTTAAAGGCCTGTCCCACAGTGACACACTTCCTCCAACAAAGCCACACCTATTCCAACAAGGCCACACTTTTTAATAGTGTCATTCCCTATGGCCAAGCATTCAAACACATGAGTCTATGCAGGGCGGCTAGGGGTGGGGGCATACTTATTCAAACCTCCACAGCTACCAAGGAGAACTATTTTAAAGGGTTTATTATTATTATTATTATTATTATTATTATTATTATTATTTGTGTGTTTGTGCATGCAACTGTGGGTATAAGCAGAGGCCAGAAAAGAAAGGGTGTTGGACTTCTCGGAGCTGGAGTGACAGGTGGTTGTAAGCTGCTAGATTGTGTGCTGAGAACTGAACTCAGGCCCTCTAGAAGACCAGCAAGTGCTTTATTGAGCTGTCTCTCCAGCTCCAAGATGGAAATGTTCTGAGGGAAGTGGGACACAAGAAGGAGCTTTGGGCAGATATGGTGCAAAAGAGAGAACAGTTTCAGCTTGGGGCTGTGGAGACCACTGGAATGTCAGTCTAACTTCAGGGCTAGGTGGCATCACAAGAATTTTAATGTTAGGCTGCTCCATCAGTCATGACAGTCTCCCAGGAAACAATATAGACACAAGCCACTCACAGCTGCAACATTTATCATCTGAGAAGACAATTCTTCAGCTAGCCAATAGCACCACGGACCAAATAGTGCAAGCTATAGCACAGAAGTCAGAAGGTCAGTCTGCCAGAAAGGCATCAAGAAGGAGTTTTTCAGCAAAGTACAAAATGAGACATGGAGAGAGGAGGTGGGTAGGTTGAAGAGGTGCCCATGAGGTAGGCCAGCAGGACATAATGGTGGAAAGGACTTTTTATCCACAGGGATTGAAACTTGGGTTGGTTGCTTATTGTCAGGATCAATTCTTTGATTTAGGGGTTCAACTTTATGGTTGAATTTAAAGTTGAGGCTTCCTTATGGATCCAGGGAGTGCTGGTGAGGGGATAGGAGGAAGTCTAGCATCCTAGACATTATGGATCTGGGCCTCCTCTATTCTCAGACTGAACTTTTGTCTGGAGCTCTCCCTTCTCATGTCTTCCTCTCTAAACCTAATAGATAGTATCTCAAAACATGGCTGGGCACTCAGACTTCCTCTCTCCTGGAACCTTGTGTGTGGATGGAAGAAGGATGCCACAGCACATCCTCAACAAGGGTAGAACAGTACATTTATAGTAAGTCTAGAAAATTTCTTAGGGATGTTTAGGGGAATTTTCTCTCCCTTCAAGTGCCCCTTGATACTCAAATGAGTATAAGACAAAAGCACTTGGGGCTCAGGACTTTTATTTCCCCCATTAAAAAAAATTGAGCTCTATATTTTTTTTTCTCACTTCCCTTCCTTTGTTCCCTCTTCCCTTCTACCCCCTCCCTTCTGGGGCTCAGGTTTTTACTTTCATTTTTTTAATCATTATTTTTGAGACAAAATTTTATATAGTCTGAGTTTACTGGACTTGCTGTAGCTGAGGATGGCCTTGAATTCTCAATTTCCTGCCTCAATTTCCCAAGTGATGGGATTACAATTGTGTGCTACTATACCCAGTTTATGTGGTGTTACAATACAACTCAGGGCTTTGTGAAAATCTCCCAGCCCCTTTGTGTCTCCATATCTTTTACTTATCAGATAAATATGGACATTGGGGGGAAGGAAAGCTCTAATGAGATCCCACATTTTGGCTGTGGAGAGTTGTTTTGACTAAAAATTCTTGCCTTGTTTTTCTGGTAGACTATCCTGGGATGCCCACCTAAGTATCTTTCACTTCTAACGGGTTAGCCAAGGCTCCTGTAGGGATGTGTGTGGAAACACACGTGCTGGGCATGTTAAATATTACACAGCTCCACCTCCAGTGGTAGACAGATGGTGACTTATTCTGAGAAATGTTGACATGCTCTGATGATGTGCTCTGTTACAGAGCTGTTTTGGCAGACCTACTACATCCTCCTCTGTGTACCAGCAGCATTCCTTCTAACATTCTTGAGATACCCTGTTCCATTGTGAAAAACTGGTATGCCCTTAAAAAGGGTTTTATGTAGGTATGCTTTTCTCTAACTGTCATCCTAGGTGGCCACTGATCTACATCCTGATGCTACAAATATGTTTTTCATCTTCTCCAGAATCAAAGCTGACAAAATCTTACTGTGACAAATCATCTGTTAAGTTTGCTAAAATGTTAATTTGATTAACTGTAAGAAAATCTGCCAATACACAAAGGTGTCATGTGGGTTGTATGTTCTAGAAACAAGCAGAGACACCATTCAGTGATGGCAGGGCAACCATTCCTCCTGTACTGTGACATCAAGTAGCCAGTTTTGGTTGTCATCAAGATATTTTAGGTCAGATGTATTAGGTTGTTTGAATCACAGTGACTTTCATGAACCTTGAGATTCTGGCTAGTTAAGCTTATTTACATAATGAAAGTTGCTGCAATATATCATTGATTCTTGTTATTAAACAAATACACATGCTAGAGATGAAAATATAGCCAGGTGTGGCTTAAGTAGTGAGAGTAGTGTCTAACATCTGCCTGGATATAGTGATCTAATGTTCTTCATTCACCTCTTCTCCCACTGTGTGGTTGATTCACTGTTATCTGGCTCGGTTTCTTCTCTCTGTGTGCTCATGCCCCCACCCTGTGTATGTATGTGTGATCAACATGAATATAAGGCTTCCAGCCTATTAATGGTCAGTTTTCTACGTGAAACAATAATGCTTCAAGCATACCTGTAATCCCAACATTCAGAAGACAGGTGCAGAAGGATCTCTGAGTTTTAGGCCAGCCATGGCTAGATAGCAAGGTGCTTCCTCAAAACAAACAAAAACAAAAACAAAAAAAAGGCAATGACATTTTATTCCATCTGCAGTACATACTTAAATTATGCCAACTGTCTATGGCCATACCTACCTGAGTATGGCTGATCTCCTGTAAGTTACAACTGCAGGATTTAGTCAGAAATTCTTCCCTTTATTTTTAAAATTTTTATACACTACATTTCGATTATGTTTATCCCCTGCAATTCTTCTTATTGGGTTCAGAGTAAATGAAGTAAGCAAATACATCACAAGCATGTTTAACATCAAAGCCTAGAGGGGGCCTTTTCAATCTATGCCTCTGTCTTAGGGTTGCTATTGCTGTGAAGTGCCATGACCAAAAGCAACTTGAGGAGGAAAGTGTTTACTTAGCTTATGCTTCTATATCCATGTCCATCACTAAAGGAAGTCAGTATAGGAACTCAAACAGGGCAGGAACCTGGAGGCAGGAGCTGATGCAAGGGCCGTGGAGGGGCGTTTTTTACTGGCTTGTTCCCTCTGGCTTGCTCAACCTGATTTCTTATAGAACCCAGGGCCACCAGCCCAGACATTTTAAAAAATGCCCTACAGACTTGACTACAACCCAGTCTTATAGAGGCATTTTCTCAGTTGAGGTCCCCTCCTCTCAGAAGATGTTAGCTTGTATCAAGTTGACATAAAATTCTCCTGCACAGCCTCTTCAATCCACACATAATTCAAGCCAGATAACAGTGACTCATTTATTGAAAGCCACAAGATCAACAAATAGACATTTGGATTTTATTCTTTGTTTTATTTTACTTCCCATTACATTTTTAAAGCATGGAGGTGGAGGACTCAGAGGACAACTTGCAGGAATTAGTTGTCTCCTCTCACCGTGTGGCTCTCAGAGATCAAATCTGAGCCACCTTAGAGAGTGGCAAGCACCCTTACTCACCAAAATTGATTTTAAAATAGCAACTACCTCACAGCATGTTCCTTAAAGGCACGGGCATTGCTTTGTCAGCTCTACAGTGCCAGTGCCTAGGGTAGAGGTCAAAAACCACTGCCAGTGTGTTGGATTTATAAAGTTTTATCAGAGCACAGCCAGCCCTTCATTAGGTATTATCTATGACTGCTTTGATTTTAGCAGAGTGGAACAGAGATGTAGCAGAAAGTCCAAACCAGTTGCTATCTGACTATTACAAATAGGTATTGTCTTCCAGGAAAGAAATCAGATGATCCTTCTTGTAGACCCCTGCCTAGCACATAGTAGGGAAGCAAAAGCTATTTTTGATTAAATGGCTCTAATAAAGAGCCCTGTATTCTGAAGGATGGTTTAGAAAACAGAACTAACCTTGCATCCTGCAGCAGCTGTTGAATGTGGCATCCTCAAGCGCCCTCCATAGCACTCTTTCAAGCACATAGTGACTCTTTCCAGCACTAAGTGGCATAAGAGACTTTCTCATCCTTAAAGGAGTATTTTCTGAGGCAGCTCACCTTCCCTGCACACCACAAACAACTCAAAGGACATCACTTCTCTCTTCTCTGCCTCCATTTTCCACAACTTGAATGCAGAGTGTTTGTGGAGTTGTCAGGTCAAGTGTTCTCAGAGAAAAGATATTGCAGTGGGCATGTGTGGCTTCTGTCTCTGGAAAGAGGAAGGATAGGAGGTATGGAGAGGCAGAAGGGTCATAGATGTGAGGACTCTGGGAGACAGCACCTTTAAAGGGGCCTTCTTCCTTGATGGCGTTGAGAACCAAGCCACTGCGGAGGCTCCATTCTGTGCTCAAAAGTGGCAGACCAATTTTTCTGATCTTGATAGAAGATGCAGGTTCCTTCAGAAAAGGGCTCTGCCAGTGTCCTGGGGAGGCATTTTGTAAAGGTTTACAGGTAGCTCAGGCGAGCTAAGCCTCTGTCGACAGCTGCGCTGCTGGATATAAAATCACCCGAAAACTCCACACTAGGAAACTGACAGGAGTGTGATTGTTTATTCCTTCTCATAGAGTAAACTGGAAATTACTTCCCTCCGTGTGGAGAGGGAGTCTAGTATCCAAAGCAGTAGAGCCCCTGAGCTTTTGAGGTTTGTTTTGTTTTGTCTTGTTTCGAATGTTTCTGGTTTTGTTTTTATTTTAGTTTTTTTGTTTTTGTCATTGTAAAGGCTCATAACTGTGTTCTCTCTCTCTCTCTCTCTCTCTCTCTCTCTCTCTCTCTCTCTCTCTCTCTCTCTCTCTCTCTCTCTCTCCTTTCATCTTCTGCCACCTTGAAAGAGGCAGAGAACAGCTCTAAGCAGAGTAAGCTGAACCCCTTTAAAGTATTTCAAAAACAGTTTGGGAAGGAGCAGGGCCCTCTGGTAGCCTGGAATATTCTCAAAAGCAACAAGAAAAAGCTGCTGTGGGGGCTTTTGTATCTAAGCCTAAAGATTTGAGGGCATGACTCTGCCCTGAGAGAGAGAGAGAGAGAGAGAGAGAGAGAGAGAGAGAGAGAGAGAGACAGAGACAGACAGAGACAGACAGAGAGAGACAGAGACAGAGACAGAGAGACAGACAGAGAGAGAGAGACAGACAGAGAGAGAGAGAGAGAGAGAGAGAGAGAGAGAGAGAGAGAGAGAGAGAGAGCACACCTCCTGTGGAAGGGTCTGAGTGTGAGAGCACTTATGGTGTAGGTGTGGCTTATTCCCTGAGAGGGCAATAGTTGGAGGTGTGGTCCTCAGTGCAGTGATGCTGAGAGGGGGTGGAACCTCCAGAGGTGAAGCAATTAGGTGACTGGGGGTGTCACCATCAGAAGGGATTAAGTAGTTCTCATGGGACAACTTAGTGCCCATGAATGTGTGTAAAAAATAAAAATCAAGAGTGGCTTCTGGGCCACCTTCTAGTCTCTTGTCTTACCATGTGGCTTCTAATACAGCTGCCATGGTATAATACAGGTAAGGCAGCCCTCCCCAGAGCCCAAATGGAATCTTTAGTAACACTGATGTCCCAGGATCAAGAGTCACCAAGGGCTCCTAGGAAGGGTGTAACACAACTGTTTTTACTGTTGTTTCTCCACTTTCTCCTCCCACTTTCAATTTTTCTCCTAGATATTTTGAAGATTGATTTTATTTTTAACTATGTGTGTGGGGGTGGGGCAGGGGTGTACACATGTACAGGTATCCACGGAGTTCAGAAGATGACATCAGATCCCCTAGAGCTGGAGTTACAGGCAACTGTGGGCCACCTAGACTAGGTACTAGGAATTAATTCAAGTCCCCTGCAACAGCACTTGTTCTTAACCGATGAGCCATCTCTCCAGCCCATCTCCTGAGTGTTTTAATAGTTCAGAGTCCAGCTTTCACTGTGTTTTCTTTCTTGGTTTTTTGTTTGGTTGGTTTAGGTTTTGGTTTGGGGAGGGGTTGTTTTTTGGTTTTGGTTTGGTTTTTTTTTTTTTTTTTTTTTTGCTTGTTTGTTTATTTTCTTATTCCCTTGAGTTCTGTCTTTGAGTCTACTTTGGCTTCCTTCGTACTGCAAACTGCTTAAGAACAGACTGAGTCTTACTAATTGCATTGGCACTTAGTGGGTCCTCAATTTTTTTCTTTTTCTTTTTTATATTTCTGATCTCCTTATAGTCAGCACAATGGATTACCTATATTTCATCCCTTCCTTCCTTCCTTGGAGGGCAGAATAGCCAAAGTAGCTGGTTTAAAAAAAAAATTTAGACAGATATATTCTCAGAAACACTGGCAATCATGCCTTCATCTGGGCCATGGGTGTTTCTTGAAAGTCAGGCAAACATCTCAGGACAAGTCCACAGGTTTGCAGAAAATTCCTCAGAATTGTAGGTGTTAGCGATGAAAAGAAAAAATCTCTGAGATCATGTCACCCAGCCCTTCCCTGGGAAGGAGAGATGAGTAAGTGGCTTGGTCAAGGACACTGAGACATTTCCTTCCAAGAAGTCTGGAACTCCAGCCTCCTTCTAGTCTCGGCCTACATAATTGGCCTGGGGAGGTCAAGCCGCTTGCTGAGGTGCCTATCTATTCTCTTCCAAGTCCTTGGGAATCCCAGGAGGAACTGGCTTGGCTGGCTGGCCTGGCATCCCTGACATCCTATCTGCTTCCTCTCTATCAGCAACCTGCGCTAACCCTTTGTTTACTACCCCAGAACTTGTAAGTGACCCCAACACACAGAGAAGGCCACATTGCTCATGCCCTCTAGATCCTCCTATTCTCTGTCCCTGGGCACCAGTCTCCTGGTGCCAGAAGCCCAACTCCTGAAATAGTGTGCTGCGTTGGCAGAGGTCCAGGAGCTAATAGGAAGGGCCATGCTGTGTCTTATGACCCATTCTATCTAAGCCCATTTAGATTTACCTGACCGAGAGTCCCATAAAATGTACTTGGAAGGGGGATACTGTTAATTACCACAGAATGGCTGGCCTGTATTTGGTGGATGGTGGGGGAGCTGGAAGGAGGAAAAGCTAGTTTCCAGAAATAATCCATCCCTCCTCAACAAATAGGAATGAAAAGTGGGAAAGGGCGAAGGGGATGGATGGTGAGAGTCACCCACAGGAACTAAATAGGGTTATAATTAGTTTGTGTGCTTCCAAGTGTCATCTTTCACCCTCCTCCCACAGAGGCAGCCACAATGAGCTCAGGATCCTTTGTGTCTCTTAGAGAAGGGCACGGAGCTCCTTGGGGTGTTGGGGGAAGAGCTGCAAGCAAGATGACTGCTAGGAGCAAGGAGTCAGGCCTCTCTGCGGTGCTGAGAGGCGCCCCATGCAATGACCCCCTGAACAGACACTGTTTACCGACAGCAGCTCCCCACAGCTATTACAGATGGCCTGAGAGTGTTCTAATTAGACAGGCTTGTCAGCGTCCCTTACTAATCCCCAGCTGAGTGAGCTAAGTGTTTGTCTTGGCCACTTCACGCCCCAGCCTCAGAAATCGTAGACTCGAGTGAATGGTCTCCATGCATTTCCACTCTGACTTACTCTAGCTGTGATCATGTCCAGCGCATTTATCTCAGAGGTGTGTTTGAGCAGAGCTGTCTCATATTAAATGATTCCCATGGCTCTCTTATTGCTGAGATAGTTATCATTTTACAA